>OX352762.1:59812557-60215005 GCA_947095585.1 Nephrocerus scutellatus | reverse complement strand
AATAATAAATAATAAATAATAAATAATAAATAATAAATAATAAATAATAAATAAATAAATAATAAATAATAAATAATAAATAATAAATAATAAATAATTAAATAATAAATAATAAATAATAAATAATAAATAATAAATAATAAATAATAAATAATAAATAATAAATAATAAATAATAAATAATAAATAATAATGCAGCGAACGCCACCTTTAATACTCATTGAAAAGCTTCCAGAAACTTCCAATCTTATAGACAGAAATATCGAGAAAAGACCCCAAAATTGTAGCCTTATTACTTATTTACAACTAAAAATAGACTACATGTTCAATCATGTTCTTTTATAAAAACCGGGAAAACGGCACAAACCGGTTTTACAACATTTTTGATCAGTACATAATGATTCAAACTTACAGGCGGTTACATTTCAAATTTCAAATAATCTAATAGTCTAACAGCCTAAAAGTATGCTACATAAAAGTGCTTCTTTTTAGTATGCAGTATTTTTTTAGTTCTAATTTTAGTACTTATTTTTGGTACATTGCGATCTATCTAGGATTCGAACCTACTGCACTACTAACTACTTTTCGTAGAATTACCCCCACCTTAATTCTGTTCGTCCCGAACAGATTCAGCATTCCTTATGACTGAACTGTATGTAATAGTACATAAATAAGACATGTATATATGATATGATACAAATATGAAATAACATGAATAAACTGAACTGTATATATGTTATTATGATATAAAATAAATAAAATTTAGTTGCTTGTAAGCTCTCAGTCGGGTTGGTCGTATATTTAGTTGCGTTATTGGAACGGTTTAAATTTAATAAACGCGATCAAAAACCCAATGAGACTATTGCTGAATACATAGTACAGTACGCCAACATGCAAGAACATGTAAATTCGATAGCTTTTTAGATGAAGCATTGCGCGATCGATTTATATGTGGCATTTCAAACGAAAGCACAAAAAAAAACTGCTATCAGAGGATGAGCTTACGTTTGAAAAAAGCAAGTCAAATAGCATTGGGAATGGAGATGGCATCGTCCGAGACAAAGTTATTACATGGTACGTTGTTAAAAGCGGAGGAAACGATAGGAGAGGTGAAACAATATGCCAATATGACAGGGCAACGATCAAGACATTCTGGAAGGGGAAATGAGAGAGGTAAAAATGCATACATAAGAAACAACATAAGAAACACCCTTGCACCGGTTGTATGTTATCGCTGTGGCAGAGCGCACAATCACATAAATTGTCCCGCTAGACAGTGGAGATGCTACAGTGGCCATCGAACAGGTCATACGTCGCTGATGTGCAAGAGACAAAACTGTAATGTGAACAATATCGTGAGTGAGGAAGAAGTACTAGTCGACAGTGAAGAAGATGTTCTAAGCATAAACATGCTATTGTTCATCGGCTAGTCAATGTCTGTCGGTCGTATCAGTGGAGTCAATTTTGGTAAATAATACTAATCCATGTTGTGTACAATTAAGTATAAACAATAAGCAGGTAACATTTGAATTAGGCACTGGTGCAGCGACTAGCGTGATGTCAAAACGTGAATTCGACGAAAAATTTGGGCGAACACAGTTGTTTGATGCGAACAATAAGAGTTACAGGGGTGTTGATGGTCAGCCAGTAGTAGGTAGGATAGTGGTAAGTGCGCGCTACAATGAAAGGTCGGCAGTGATTGAAATTATAGTCATAAACCGAAAAGACAAATTTGTGCCGCTATTAGGACGTTCTGCATTAAGCGTGTTGTTTTCTAATTGGCTGGCTATGTTTGCCAGTGGTGTAGAATACGGAGCGAGCAGGCTAAATGCAGTGTCAGACATTGTAGACTCATTTAAAGAGGAATTTCCACGCGCTTTTAGTCCGTTGTCGTCTACAATAATTGGACACAAAGCAGGGGTGACAATAAAAGTCGGGTGTAGTCCGATATTCTGCAGTGCATATACGGTAATCTATGCCTTGGAGAAAGTGGAAAGTGAGCTAGAGAGAATGGGGAAAAGGAGGAACGTTATTTCGGGTTCAGAGCAGTGAATGGGCTAGTCCACTTGTTATCGTGCCAAAAAAGAATGGGGAAATACAGTTATGCGTGGATTTCCGTGTGTCATTAAATAGAGTAGTCGAAAATGACCAATTTTTTCGTAGTCAAAGTTGAGTTTCTAGGATTTATAATATCGCGTGATGGAAAACAACCTGCACCAGGGAAGATAATCGCAATCCGAGATGCACCTGCGCCTAGAAATGTCAGTGAGTTGAAGCCATACTATACTATATTCGGCGCGACAGACCATTGCCGTGCAAGGCATTGCTTCTTGCAACCATTCGCATGTATACTTTTGCATACTAATGGAGGGGACCTACAATTTAATGCCGGATCCGAACGGCGAATTGAGAAGCTTTCCGTGACAAGTTATTGCTCTCGGACGTTTGCCAGACTTTCGGGAGAGGTGGAACACCGTGAAAAATACTTTTGGTGTTACTGGGATTCGAACCACGAAACCCCTGCTCAGAAGTCCATGCTCTTATCCACAGACTTATTAACTTTTATAGGGAATTTGTGCCGATGCAATCGTCAAATTGTTGCCGTTATATGATTTAACAAAGAAAGGTTGTGCATTTACATGGTCACAAAAGTGTCAAGTGGCATTTGAAAATAGTAAATCAGTAGCCGCTGAAAAAAATTATTCTCAGTTCGAGAAAGAGGCATTAGCCATTATATTTGGTGTCAGGCGATTTCAAAAATACTTGTTCGGTAGGCAATTTATCTTATTTACGGATAATCAACCACTTCGTGCGATGTTTGAGCCCAGTAAGCGTATAACGGTTTCTGCGTCTTCTAGACTTCAGCAGTGGGCGATCATATTGTCCACATATGAACACATAATACGGTTCAGGAAGAGCGGAGACATGTCAAATTGTGATGCCTTATCGAGATTGCCGCTTTCGTCTACAGTTTCGCATGATATGTCAGCGAGTCTTATCAGTGTCCTATCGGAGGATTTCGTGGTGCCATACAACTATAAGGATGTTGCAGCAGCTACGAAAAAATATGTGGTCTTGCTTAAGGTGTGTCAGTTGGTTACTATGGGGTGGCCAGCGCAAATAAATGATATCGCCCTTTAGCCATACTTATGTCGTCGAATGAGTTTAACTATTGAACAGGAGTGTCTGGTATTGGGTACTCGAGTAGTTATTCCGCGAAGTATGCAATCATACGTTTTAGTAAAGCTTCACAATAACCATCCTGGAATAGTTAAAATAAAGATGCTTGCGAGATCTATTTTCTGGTGGCCAAATATTGACAGCGATCTAGAATCAACAGTCAAGTCGTGTATGTTATGTCAAAAATGCAGGCGTCTAATCCGGCTGAGAAATGTTTTGAAGGATGGCCGCAAAATGAAGTTCCCTGGACCAGATTGCATGCAGATTTCTTTCATATAAATATTTCTTTCATATAAATAAATATATATGGAAGAACAATATTATTGGTGGACTTCTGGACTTCCAAATGGATTGATCTTTGTCTCATGAAAAACACATCAGCGCGAGAAGTGATTACATTTTTAGAAAGATCATTTGCCATTTTCGGATTGCCAGAGACAGTGGTGACGGATAACGAACCTACGTTTACTAGCATCGAGTTCATACGATTTTTGGCTCATCTTGGAATTGAAGCCAAGAAGAGTCCACCGTATTATCCCCGAGCGAATGGATTGGGAGAGACTGAGGTTCGGGTTGCCAAACAGGCACTCCAAAAGGATATTCAAGGAGAAGGACAAGTAGTAGCAAAGTTGGAACGAGCTATTCTACTCTACTATCGGTCAGCGCCAAATACGGCAACATCACGCAGCCCTTCGGACTACTTGTTGAAGTTTTCCCCCAGGACGTTACTGACTCAAGTGCGCCAAAATTTTGGGCAATCTTCATCGGGTAAAAATCAAACTATGTTACCTAATCCTTTGTATATTCCAGAAAAGCTTTTTAGCGGCGGAGATAAAGTTTTGCTGATAGCTAATTGTCAGTGGGCTCCGGCGTTAATTCTGCAGCTTTTATCGCAGAGCCGATATCTAGTGAGCTGTGATGGTCGAGTAAGGGTAGCTCATCGCCACCAGTTAAGGTCATCAGGCATCGACGTCAAAGAGGTGGAAAGAAATGCAAGAGAACAGCGTACTAATAAAAACGATGACACGCCACAACTACGAATCGTGGAGGGAAATGATGAAGAATCGGAAGAATACCAGAGGTAGAAGGTCAGACACGACAGAATGGTAGACCAAAACGACAGCAGAAAATAACCAAGCAATTTCATTATGCAAAGTTAGGCGAGCCTACTTAAAGAAGGGAAGAGTGAACTGTATGTAATAGTACATAAATAAGAACTGTATATATGATATGATACAAATATGGAATAACATGAATAAACTGAACTGTATGTATGATATTGTGATATAAAATGAATAAAATGTAGTTGCTTGTAAACTCTCAGTCGGGTCGGTCATATATTTAGTTGCGGTTCTCCACACATCACCGACGTTGTACCTTGTCAATATGGCGATGTGAACATCTTTCATTTACCGATATACTACATCAATAATCCTCTTAATGATCTTGTAAGGGCCTTCCCAACTTTGCTGTAGCTTTGGAGATTTACCTTTTCTTCTTTTGGGATTGTAAAGCCAGACCAAATCTCCTTCCTAAAATCCATCACAGTTTGCACGCAGGTTATATCGCGTTTTCATCCGGTTGCTGGCATCCACTATGTTGCTCCTTACTGCAGCATGAACAGCGATCATCCTCTGCCTTAGATCACTAACGTAGTTCTGCTTTGTTGCGTCGGCTCTACTGGTGGTGATCCAATTTTGATGTCGCATGGTAAATACATGCCAAATACAATCATTGCTGGAGAGTTTTTAATCGTGTTGTGAACAGCGCTACGATAACCCATCATAAACAACGGTATACAACGATCCCATTCATTTTGGTTGGCATTTACTTCTTTTCGCAGATGCTCTTCCAGCGTTCTGTTGAACCTTTCGACCATTCCGTCTGACTGTGGATGTAACGGAGTAGTCCTTGTTTTCTTGATGTTGAGTACTTGACACAGCTCTTGAAAGACTAGCGATTCAAAATTCCGCCCTTGATCGGAATGTAATTCTAGTGGTACTCCAAATCTGCAGATCCAATTGTCCACGAATGTCCTAGCCACAGTGCTAGCTTCCTGGTTTGCGATGGGATATGCTTCTGCCCATTTACTGAAGTAATCAATGCACACGAGTATATAGTGATTTCTATCTCTTGTTTCTGGGAATGGACCAGCTATGGCCATTGCCACCCGCTCAGATGGTGCTCCAACATTGTACTGTTGCATTTTTCATGTAGTTTTTGGTTGCGGTCCTTTGCTTGCTGCGCACATGTCACACTTTCGACACCAGTTTTCCACATCTCGGCATTTTACCCAATTGAAGCGATTCCTGACTTTATCTAGCGTCTTATTAACGCCCAAATGTGCTCCTCATGTCCCACTATGTAATTCTTCCAGAACTTCTTTGACTCGGTTCGTTAGTAGCACAATCCGGGAATTTGTGATTTGACCATCAGCCGATTCCTATTTGCTTACCAGAAGTCCATCTTCCAATCTCAATGACTGCCATTGAGCCCAGTAACTTTTTACTGTAGGACTTGCTGTTGCAATCTCGTGCCACTCCGGTCTTTCAGCTCCCTTAGCTGCACTTTTGTCAAGCGATCTTCACCAACTTGCGCCCCGTAAAGCTGGTGTAACTTAGTTTTCCTGGTCTGCAGCTACGAGGTAAGCTGACTGCTGCACCTCATTCATCTGTGATGTACCTATCTGCCGTGCATTTCAGGCCTCTTAACAATATTCACGGGCTGTACTGTTGTTTGAATTGGTCTTGGTTCGTTCTCCTCGCTGTTGTATCTTCATCTGGAGCTGCATTTTGCTTAGCTCCTGTGTGAGAGATTGTCCATAACGAAAGTCCAACTCTTTCAAGATTCTTCCAGAACTAATCTCAGCATTTGGAATCATTTGCAATACGTCTCCTGCCTTGGCCCTCAACGCTAGGATCAAAATATTTAGCTGTTCTTCTGCACCCCATCTATTGTGTTGTACAGCAGCTGTGAACTGGACTTTGAAATTTTCAAAAGCTGTGTCGCCATCGAAAGCGGGTGGCCTCAAAATTCCTTTCTGGTTACTAGAAGATTCTGAAATGACTCTGGTGGTGCTTTGTTGAGTGTTTTCCCTGACGAACTGGGTACGGTCGTCCAATCGGGTCTCGAACTCTTTAATTTTTCCTTCCAGACCACTCACCTTTCCTGCCATATTCGTTTCGAGCGATTTCTCTTCCTCTTGAAATGTTGCTTGAATTTTATTTATTTCACCTTTAAGTGATTCCAGCTTCTGATTTTGTTTATCAAATTTGGAGTTAAGCTCTTGACTTTGCTGATAAATTTCCTTCCTGGTCCTGTGTTTGCTGACTAAATTCCTGCTTCAGTTCTCGGCTTTGTTTCTGCGATTTTTGAATTTGCTGTTCAAACTTGTTTTTGATCGATAATGTGTTCACAAATTCGTCAGTCAGCTGTAAGCACGTTATGGACATGGATGAAGACCGCTGATTTATAGAAGAAAAAATACCCGTGGTTTGCGAGATCCGAATATGTCATACGTTGAAAAAATCATAGATATCGCAAATTGCTGGAAATTATGAAAAAATACAAGGCAAAAGAGACGGATCGCAAGAATGAGCAACAAACTAACATTTTGTTCCTCTTTCCTCTTTGAAAATTAGAGCTTGACTGTTGGTTAGACTGTCAAACCATCATACTAATCTGACCGCAAGGCACATCAGTCAAAATTTATTTCTTGCAATCGCTCTCTTCGATTTAAATATATTCTCTTTAATAGTTATATCTTTTTTTTATTTATTTCACCTTTAAGTGATTCCAGCTTCTGATTTTGTATATTAAATTTGGAGTTAAGCTCTTGACTTTGCTGATAAATTTCCTTCCTGGCCCTGTGTTTGCTGACTAAATTCCTGCTTCAGTTCTCTGCTTTGTTTCTGCGATTTTTGAATTTGCTGTTCAAACTTATCAGTCAATTTTGAATTTAACTGCTGATTTTGCTGATCGAATTCTTTCTTCAACTTTTGGCCTTGCTGTTTCAACTTGTCACTAATTTGAAAATTCAAATGTTTTCTTAACTCTTGACTCTGTGGCTGCGATTGTTAATTTTGCTGCTTCATTTGTTCACTTTGCTGCTTCATTTGTTCACTTTAATGCTTCATTTCTTCTCTTTGCTGGTCAAACTTGCTATTCATTTGTTGCATTAGAACTTGCAACATCGCTTCCATCCTTGACACACCACCCCTTTCTTCCGAAGTAGCCCGTTTTCGCTCCACTAACTCCGTCTCAATTGAAAACACTTCATCGGCTTGCTGCTTTTCTCCTTTAACTTGTTGCAATCGGAGAAATAACTCTTGCTTATTTCTTACTCTTCTTTAAGCTCCTGGGAACTATAGGATTGTTCACTGCACTTTCCATTTTATTATTTACTGTTTATCGGTTTGTAAAATTTCACTTAAGAAATTTACTGTCTCAAAATTAGTAAAACCACCAATTAATTTACTGTTCAACGATTTGCAAAATTGACTGTCTCACAGTTTGCAAAATTTTATTGTCTCTCAATTTACACGGTTTGCAAAATTTTAATGTCTCATGATTTGCAAAATCCCACTTTTGACACAAATTGTTACGAATATCAGGCTTTCGATTTCGTAAAGGATTTTGCAAATGAAACACAACAAAGTTTATTAATTTATAAATAACAACTTTAATGAACAAACAATAAAATTAACACATGTTCACAATTTATATTGTTGATTACTTTTCACAGTACACAAAAACACTTATGATACTAGTACTTTACAATAATTCTCTTAGGTTGTAGCTTAACCCTTTTCACGAACTTTTACAACTTGACTGGTTGAATTCCAAATAACTAATAATTTCTCTGCAGCGAACGCCACCTTTTACACTCATTGAAAAGCTTCCAAGAACTTCCAATCTTATTGACAGAAATATCGAGAAAAGACCAGAAAATTGTAGCCTTAATCCCTTATTTACAACTAACGATACTTATATGTAATGAGTCATCTTCTAAAAACAGACTACATGTTCAATTATCTTCTTTTACAAAAACCGGGAAAACCGCACAAACCGGTTTGACAACATTTTTTAACAGTACATAATGATTCAAACTTACAGGCGGTTACATTTCAAATTTCAAATAATCTAATAGTCTTACACTCTAGAAGTATGCTACATAAAAGTGCTTATTTTCAGTATGCAAAATTTTTAGTTCCAATTTTAGTACTTATTTTTGGTACATTGCGATTTATCTAGGATTCAAACCTACTGCACTACTAACTACTTTTCGTAGCAATATCATAAAGATAAATTCTACTTATCAGATTTAAGCGAATAATATGGCGCAACTCTTCTATACTTCGTTAAACAAATGGTAAAGTATAGCCTCAGTAACAAAGTGTTTTTGAGTGTGTGCGTCGACTATTTCTTGCAATCGCTCTCTTCGATTTAAATATTTTCTCTTTAATAGTTATATCTTTTTTCCCCTTATTTACACTACTTCTTCTCTAGCTAACCTTGAAATTTGTTGTTTTATTTACTTCATTTGGTTTTGCTTAAAGCGGTTGACAGACTATCGAACTTGAATGTAAGTTTTAGTCGACATCTCTCAAAACTGATAGTGTGAACGTCTGAATGACTGACTTACATTCGTAACGGTTAGCTATCAAACAATTTTGTGGTTGACTGTCAGTCAGCGGCCATGTTTGTTTTTGATCGATAATGTGTTCACAAATTCGTCAGTCAGCTGTAAGCACGTTATGGACATGGATGAAGACCGCTGATTTATAGAAGAAAAAATACCCGTGGTTTGCGAGATCCGAATATGTCATACGTGGAAAAAAATCATAGATATCGCAAATTGCTGGAAATTATGAAAAAATACAAGGCAACAGAGACGGATCGCAAGAATGAGCAACAAACTAACATTTTGTTCCTCTTTCCTCTTTAAAAATTAGAGCTTGACTGTTGGTTAGACTGCCAAACCATCATACTAATCTGACCGCAAATCACATCAGTCAAAAATGACATCAGTTATGATATACAGTCAAGTTCGATAGCCTGTCAGCCGCTTAACACAGTTGTTTTTACCACACACATGCCAACTACACTGAACTCTCATAAAAGCTTACCTATTTCAATATTCAACTGATGGCATAGCCAGCGTAGAACTTTATAAAGCCATGAGAGAATTCGGCATCCAAAATAAACTGACACGACTATGTAGGTTGACCATGACCAATGTTATAAGCCAAGTAAAAATATCCGGATCTCTATCAAGCCCATTCAACATTTATAACAGCCTCTGACAAGGGGATGGACTGGCCTGCGTCCTCTTCAACCTGGCGTTGGAAAAAGTGATCCGAGACTCTGACGTAACGGCGAGAGGAACAATCCTCTATAAGTCCATTCAGATACTGGCTTACGCAGACGATATTGACATCGTTGGTAGAAACAGAAGAGCTGTCATCATCCAGATAGAGCAGGCGGCACGAAAACTGGGGCTGCACATAAATGAGAGCAAAACGAAGTACATGGTGGCCACGTCTGCTAGTAGAAGATCCAACATTGGTCCCTCAATTCAAATAGTGGAGCGCGAATTTGAAGTAGTGCAATCCTTTAACTATCTCGGGTCAACTATAGCAGCCGATAACAGCATGGAACCAGAAATACGCGCACGGTTGCTTAAAGGCATCAAAGCCTACTATAGTCTGTCAAGACTCTTCAAATCCAGGAACTTAACCATAACATCCAAGCTGCTGATATATAAGACAATAGTCATTCTAGTACTTACATATGGATCCGAGACTTGGCTGGTTAGCAAAAAGCATTCTGGCCTCTTAGCCGCGTTCGAGAGAAAAGTCTTACGGAGAATTGTTGGTCCCGTATGTGAGGAAGGACGATTCCGGAGACTCTATAATGATGAGATCTACGAGCGTTACCGCGATGTCGACATCGTGAAGAAAATTAAGCTTGGTAGGCTCCAATGGGTAGGACACCTAGCTCGCATGAGCGAAGAGGATCCTGCTCGGAAAGTCCTTTGCGGTAGGATTTATGGAACACGACAGCGAGGCCGGCCAAGCCTACGCTGGAAGGATGGCGTAGACCAGGACGTCCAGAGTTTAGGGATGCAAAACTGGATGACATCGGGTGGAGAGACTTTTTGTCGGAGGCCAGGACCGCGCCTCGGTTGTAGATCCCAATATAATTACGATGGAGTATAGCTTTTTCGTTTTACCAGATCTTGGTCAACTTAAAAAATTAATTTCTCTAATACATATATCCTATATCCCCTTGTGGGTCCTAGGGCCTCTACTACGCGTACGCGTCATCGCGTGAGGTTCCTGGCAATGAGCTTCTGCTCTCTCCATGCGCCATGTATTTCTCCGACGACCCGTTCTTCTACCATCCTGAGATAACGGGTTCCATTGCATTGCGCAGTTTGCTATGGATCTATCGCCTTTTCGTAGTGTATGACCAATCCACTGCCACTTCCGTCGTTGGATGGTTGTGCCTATTGGATCTTGACCCGTTCTCTGGTAAAGATGTTCGTTAGAGATACAGTTAGGCCAGAAAACCCTTAAGATGTTCCGTAGACACCTATTTACGAACGTTTTTAATCTTTTTGTAATAGTAGCGGTCACCTTCCAAGTGCTGCACCCATACAACAGCACAGATTCAACATTTGAGCGGAACAGTCGCAGCTTCGTGTTTAAGCTGATCGCATAGCTTCGCCATATCATGGACATGATTCCAAACACCGATTTTGCTTTGCCGATTCGGTTGACAATGTCCTGTTTGGTTCCACCTTCTTAGACAGTACCCGTAGAGGTCAGAACGACTGGTTCGATGAAGAATGTAAGTGTTAACACATATTAGTTATAAGTCAATAACCGCATTACAATATTTCTGCACATTGCACATATTCTCCTTTATTTTTTGTACAATCACCTTAGCTGCAATAGCAACAGTCAGCACATCAAATAATCCATTTTTTTGTTTTCTTTTCCGCACACTTTCGTGTCATTTACCTAAGTAAGCAATTTCTTGTATGAGCTGAAGATGTCGGGCATAAAAAAATACAAATTGGAAGAACTACATCAGCAGATAGGAGAACTCGAGGAAAATCCCAATACATTAGGATACAACTTCAAAGAATTTCTGGATCTAGAAGAATCTACTCAAGACTCCATAGTAAACTTATCGACCAAAATAAATGAATTAAGCATTGGAAATTTAAACACGACATCAACGGGATCCATGCTTAATTTGCCAAAATTGACATTACCAAAATTTGATGGTGATTACCTGAAATGGCGACAGTTCCGTGACCTATTTACGGAGCTAATTCATAATCAGCATATTCCGCAGTGCCAAAAACTATTCTATTTGAAGACAACACTCACAGGAGAGGCCGAGAAATTAATTCGTCATTTCAGAACATCTGACGTCAACTATAGCGCCGCCTGGAAGGTTATAACAGATCGTTACGAAAACACACGTCTACTGGTCTACAGCGTTGCTCAATAAATTGATGGCACAACCAACAATCCACAAAGAAGATTCGTTCATGATCAAGGCACTGCACGACACAACACGTGAGTGTCTCTTAAACTTACAAAATATTGGCGTGAACACATCAAATGGGGATCCACTTTTATAACATACATTAATAAAAATATTGGATCGTAACACACACTCACTATGCGAGCAATCATTGCAACAACCAAGATCATTGCCCTCATTGACTGATTTCTTGTCCTTCCTTGAAACCCGCTTTCAATCCCTAGAAACATTAGGAGCGAAAGTGCCCAAGGTTTATTCAGAGGAAACTCATAAAAACAAGGAACGTCAAGGGTATTAACAATCACCACGTCATCAAAACTTAAATGCATAGCTTGCAAAGGCGAACATAATTTATTCAGTTGTCAAAACTTTCTGCAGTTAAGTCAAAAAGAGCGTCTAAGTTTAGTGAAGACCTCGAATTATTGCATAAACTGTCTTAAATATGGACACACCTCATCCAAATGCACTTCTGGAGGATGTAGAAAATGCTCAAAGCGACACAATACACTTTTGCATTTGGAGCAGTTTATGAAACCATTAACAAATAATTTAATCACCACAAGTTATTTCCCATCAACATCAGCAGATCAGACAAGGGACCAATCAATTACATTAGCAACGCAAGGAAGTCATAGAAATCAAGGTTACGTTTTTCTCTCTACCGCCATCATCAACTTGACAAATCAGCATGGTAAGAGCATCACATGCAAGGCCATACTTGATTCTGGATCGCAGTTAAATTTTATTACCGAAGGAACCATGAAGAAACTTAGAGTATCAACAATCTATCAGACAATGCGTATTATCAAGGTATTGGACAAGAGACCCAACAGGCAAAGAGGAGAGTCAGCATACAGCTCGGATCTCGTCTCAATGCATTTTCTATAAGGATCATGTGCTCCCAAAAATAGTTGCAAATCAACCCAGCAAGTTCTTTGACATACAATCCTGGAAGATTCCAGACAACCTTCCACTTACGGATCCCACATTTAACAAACCGGGTCCAATCGATGTTCTGATTGGAGCTGAGTTGTATTACTCACTTCTCTCAGTAGGACAGATCAGATTGGGCCAAGCCATGCCTACGTTGCAGAATACAGTATTTGGATGGACAGTCTCTGGAAAAATAGAAGGCACTCAGGATGTGAATTCTGTGTGTGGAATATGCAGTGCAGACGAAACACTTGACCACCAAATCGAGAAATTTTGGCAATAAGAGGAACCACAGCCCAACGAAAGACGCCTTACAGCGTCCGAAAAACAATGTGAGATCAATTTTAACGACACACTTTCAAGAAGTCACAAAGGAAGATTTATTGTAAGGCTACCATTTAAGGACGAGCCACTCGTATTGGGCGAATCAAAATATGTAGCTTTCCAACGATTTATGTCACTTGAACGCAGACTTGCTAATTCGAAGGAACTTAAGATACAATATGTCGAGTTCATGCAAGAATACCAACAACTTGGCCACATGGAAGAAGTTAACTTTCACCAGTTGAAAAGACCTTACTACTTTTTGCCACATCACTGTGTAACAAAGGCTGACAGTACTACAACTAAGCTTAGGGTAGTTTTTGATGGATCAGCAAAAACATCATCCAACGTTTCACTAAATGACATATTATCGACAGGCCCTTCCCTCCAAGATGACGTTTTCTCGATTCTACTAAGATTTCCCATGCCCAGATACGTGTTTACTGCAGACATAGAGAAGATGTATCAACAGAGACAAATGCACAACGAAGATACAAAATATCAACTAATATGGTGGAGAAACAGTCCCAACGATGCTCTTAAATGTTTCAGACTGAACACAGTAACCTACGGTACAACATCTGCCCCATATCTCGCTATAAAATGCCTTCAGCGATTGGCAGAAGATAATCAGGGCCAATTCCCGTTAGCGTCAAGAGCTATACAGAGAAATACGTATGTTGACGATGTGATGACAGGATCCGAAAGCATGAGTAAAGCTCTTGAAACACAAACAGAATTACAAATTTGCTGCAAGTGCAGGGTTTAAGCTTCGAAAATGGTGTGCAAATAACCAGTCACTAATTCAAACCATACCAATCAGTGATCGTGAAACAGAGCTAAACTTCAACAATAACATCGAAGAACATGTCAAAACCATTGGACTGACATGGTTACCAAAATCTGACGATCTCTGTATTAAAACCTCATGGGTCGGAAAGGAAAAGGTAACAAAAAAATCGCATACTCTGACATTGCTCACCTCTTCAATCCTCTTGGCCTTATGACCCAAGTCGTTGTGACTGCAAAGTTATTCTTACAACAATTATGGGAATTAAAATTTGATTGGGATGCAGCACTTCCCCAAGAGATGCAAACGAAGTGGACTCGATTTCGAGAAGGGTTAAAAATACTTCACAACATCAAAATACCAAGGCACGTGTTTTCTCACAAGGTTCCCAAGGATGTGCAATTTCACGTGTTCGCAGATGCATCGGAGAAGGCCTACGGAGCAGCAACTTACGTCAGATCGATAGACAAGGACAATATTATTATTGTTCGTTTACTCTGCGCGAAGTCGAGGGTAGCCCCTTCAAAGAAATCAAACATATCGCACCAAGCTACCATTCCTCGCTTAGAACTTTGTGCTGCTAAGCTTGCTGCTGAGCTGACTCATCGTCTGCAGACAGATTTGGATATTCTACGCGATAGGATACACTTATGGTCCGACTCAGAGATTGTCCTCAATTGGATAAACACATCATCATCAGCCACTCTTCCCACCTTTATTGCCAATCTTGTTTCAACAATACAAGAACTTACAATTCCACAGCATTGGCGACACGTAGGCTCTAAGGACAACCCTGCTGCTCTGGCCACCCAAATTTGCGAAGAAACCAGAGATGCACGAAGACATCATCGCATTATCAGCAACAGCTGAAACTCAGGGATCAACAGATTCCGAAATTCTAGGATTTATCAATCATGGAAACTCGTTCAAAAGGGCTCAGCGAATTGTAGCATACATGCTCCGATTCAAAAACACCACCAAACGTCGAATCGATGTTGGTAAGGGAACTAAGAATTCATTCATAAATTGTGATGAACTTCAACAATCATCGAACACTATTATCAAGTTGATGCAGAAGCAAGAATTCCAAGATGACATCAATCATCTAAGGCAACATAGTGAGGTTTCAAGGAAAAGTTCACTCTCCAGTCTCACACCGTTCCTCGATAACACTGGGATCATCCGAGTCGGCGGACGGCTGGAATCTTCAGTTTTATCCTACAACGCCAAGCATCCAGTGTTACTGCCTTACTCCCATCCTTTTACAAGACTAATGCTGATTGACATCCATCAAGAAAACAACCATGCAGGACCACAAGCCATACTAGCATTCGCAAGACAAGGATACTGGCCGATCAAGGGTAAAACAATCGCCCGGTCCATAGTACAAGGATGTGTCAAGTGTTCAAGAGCAAGACCAAAACTTTTAACTCAGTTAATGGGAAATCTTCCTGCTGACAGAGTTCGACCAGCACGACCGTTTGTAAATACAGGCATCGACTTTTGCGGACCCATATGGACTCATTACAAAGTCAGGGGAAAACAACCCAAAAAATCATACATATCAGTTTTTTGCTGCTTTGCAAAAAAGGCTTGCCACTTAGAGCTAGTAAGCGATCTCACTTCGCAAAGATTTATTGGTGCGTTGAAAAGATTTATGGCAAGGCGAGGTCACTGCAAAAACATTTACTGTGACAATGCAACAAACTTTGTGGGAGCGAAAAATCAACTGATGGAACTTAAACACTTCATAAATTCAACCAAGGAACAAGAAAGAAGAAAGATTTATTGGTGCGTTGAAAAGATTTATGGCGAGGTCACTGCAAAAACATTTACTGTGACAATGCAACAAACTTTGTGGGAGCGAAAAATCAACTGATGGAACTTAAACACTTCATAAATTCAACCAAGGAACAAGAACGAATTACCGCCATATGTACGAGCAAGGGATGTGACTTTAACTTCATACCTCCACGTTAACCACACTTCGGAGGGCTGTGGGAAGCTGCAGTGAAGTCTGCCAAGCATCTTCTTCAACACACATTGGCATCGGCGTCGTTAACAGATGAAGAACTCGAAACTGCTGCAATTGAAGTTGAAGCTATATTAAATTCACGTCCGATAACACCGATGTCAGCATCTCAAAATGACTCCAACGCTCTGACTCCGGGTCATTTCAACATTGGGGAACCACTCACCAGTAACATCGATATTCTCGCAATACCTGAACGATCATCACTTCTTACCCGATGGAAGCTCGTCACCCATGTGAAGAACGAGTTTTGGCGACGTTGGTCAAATGAATACTTAAATCAACTACAACATCGATATAAATGGAAGGAGAGATGTCAGAACGTGGAGCCAGGAATGATGGTTATACTGAGAGTCAGCATACAGCTCGGATCTCGTCTCAATGCATTTTCTATAAGGATGGAGGCTCATGTGCTCCCAAAAATAGTTGCAATCAACCCAGCAAGTTCTTTGACATACAATCCTGGAAGATTCCAGACAACCTTCCACTTACGGATCCCACATTTAACAAACCGGGTCCAATCGATGTTCTGATTGGAGCTGAGTTGTATTACTCACTTCTCTCAGTAGGACAGATCAGATTGGGCCAAGCCATGCCTACGTTGCAGAATACAGTATTTGGATGGACAGTCTCCGGAAAAATAGAAGGCACTCAGGATGTGAATTCTGTGTGTGGAATATGCAGTGCAGACGAAACACTTGACCACCAAATCGAGAAATTTTGGCAATAAGAGGAACCACAGCCCAACGAAAGACGCCTTACAGCGTCCGAAAAACAATGTGAGATCAATTTTAACGACACACTTTCAAGAAGTCACAAAGGAAGATTTATTGTAAGGCTACCATTTAAGGACGAGCCACTCGTATTGGGCGAATCAAAATATGTAGCTTTCCAACGATTTATGTCACTTGAACGCAGACTTGCTAATTCGAAGGAACTTAAGATACAATATGTCGAGTTCATGCAAGAATACCAACAACTTGGCCACATGGAAGAAGTTAACTTTCACCAGTTGAAAAGACCTTACTACTTTTTGCCACATCACTGTGTAACAAAGGCTGACAGTACTACAACTAAGCTTAGGGTAGTTTTTGATGGATCAGCAAAAACATCATCCAACGTTTCACTAAATGACATATTATCGACAGGCCCTTCCCTCCAAGATGACGTTTTCTCGATTCTACTAAGATTTCCCATGCCCAGATACGTGTTTACTGCAGACATAGAGAAGATGTATCAACAGAGACAAATGCACAACGAAGATACAAAATATCAACTAATATGGTGGAGAAACAGTCCCAACGATGCTCTTAAATGTTTCAGACTGAACACAGTAACCTACGGTACAACATCTGCCCCATATCTCGCTATAAAATGCCTTCAGCGATTGGCAGAAGATAATCAGGGCCAATTCCCGTTAGCGTCAAGAGCTATACAGAGAAATACGTATGTTGACGATGTGATGACAGGATCCGAAAGCATGAGTAAAGCTCTTGAAACACAAACAGAATTACAAATTTGCTGCAAAGTGCAGGGTTTAAGCTTCGAAAATGGTGTGCAAATAACCAGTCACTAATTCAAACCATACCAATCAGTGATCGTGAAACAGAGCTAAACTTCAACAATAACATCGAAGAACATGTCAAAACCATTGGACTGACATGGTTACCAAAATCTGACGATCTCTGTATTAAAACCTCATGGGTCTGAAAGGAAAAGGTAACAAAAAGAATCGCATACTCTGACATTGCTCACCTCTTCAATCCTCTTGGCCTTATGACCCAAGTCGTTGTGACTGCAAAGTTATTCTTACAACAATTATGGGAATTAAAATTTGATTGGGATGCAGCACTTCCCCAAGAGATGCAAACGAAGTGGACTCGATTTCGAGAAGGGTTAAAAATACTTCACAACATCAAAATACCAAGGCACGTGTTTTCTCACAAGGTTCCCAAGGATGTGCAATTTCACGTGTTCGCAGATGCATCGGAGAAGGCCTACGGAGCAGCAACTTACGTCAGATCGATAGACAAGGACAATATTATTATTGTTCGTTTACTCTGCGCGAAGTCGAGGGTAGCCCCTTCAAAGAAATCAAACATATCGCACCAAGCTACCATTCCTCGCTTAGAACTTTGTGCTGCTAAGCTTGCTGCTGAGCTGACTCATCGTCTGCAGACAGATTTGGATATTCTACGCGATAGGATACACTTATGGTCCGACTCAGAGATTGTCCTCAATTGGATAAACACATCATCATCAGCCACTCTTCCCACCTTTATTGCCAATCTTGTTTCAACAATACAAGAACTTACAATTCCACAGCATTGGCGACACGTAGGCTCTAAGGACAACCCTGCTGCTCTGGCCACCCAAATTTGCGAAGAAACCAGAGATGCACGAAGACATCATCGCATTATCAGCAACAGCTGAAACTCAGGGATCAACAGATTCCGAAATTCTAGGATTTATCAATCATGGAAACTCGTTCAAAAGGGCTCAGCGAATTGTAGCATACATGCTCCGATTCAAAAACACCACCAAACGTCGAATCGATGTTGGTAAGGGAACTAAGAATTCATTCATAAATTGTGATGAACTTCAACAATCATCGAACACTATTATCAAGTTGATGCAGAAGCAAGAATTCCAAGATGACATCAATCATCTAAGGCAACATAGTGAGGTTTCAAGGAAAAGTTCACTCTCCAGTCTCACACCGTTCCTCGATAACAATGGGATCATCCGAGTCGGCGGACGGCTGGAATCTTCAGTTTTATCCTACAACGCCAAGCATCCAGTGTTACTGCCTTACTCCCATCCTTTTACAAGACTAATGCTGATTGACATCCATCAAGAAAACAACCATGCAGGACCACAAGCCATACTAGCATTCGCAAGACAAGGATACTGGCCGATCAAGGGTAAAACAATCGCCCGGTCCATAGTACAAGGATGTGTCAAGTGTTCAAGAGCAAGACCAAAACTTTTAACTCAGTTAATGGGAAATCTTCCTGCTGACAGAGTTCGACCAGCACGACCGTTTGTAAATACAGGCATCGACTTTTGCGGACCCATATGGACTCATTACAAAGTCAGGGGAAAACAACCCAAAAAATCATACATATCAGTTTTTTGCTGCTTTGCAAAAAAGGCTTGCCACTTAGAGCTAGTAAGCGATCTCACTTCGCAAAGATTTATTGGTGCGTTGAAAAGATTTATGGCAAGGCGAGGTCACTGCAAAAACATTTACTGTGACAATGCAACAAACTTTGTGGGAGCGAAAAATCAACTGATGGAACTTAAACACTTCATAAATTCAACCAAGGAACAAGAAAGAAGAAAGATTTATTGGTGCGTTGAAAAGATTTATGGCGAGGTCACTGCAAAAACATTTACTGTGACAATGCAACAAACTTTGTGGGAGCGAAAAATCAACTGATGGAACTTAAACACTTCATAAATTCAACCAAGGAACAAGAACGAATTACCGCCATATGTACGAGCAAGGGATGTGACTTTAACTTCATACCTCCACGTTAACCACACTTCGGAGGGCTGTGGGAAGCTGCAGTGAAGTCTGCCAAGCATCTTCTTCAACACACATTGGCATCGGCGTCGTTAACAGATGAAGAACTCGAAACTGCTGCAATTGAAGTTGAAGCTATATTAAATTCACGTCCGATAACACCGATGTCAGCATCTCAAAATGACTTCAACGCTCTGACTCCGGGTCATTTCCACATTGGGGAACCACTCACCAGTAACATCGATATTCTCGCAATACCTGAACGATCATCACTTCTTACCCGATGGAAGCTCGTCACCCATGTGAAGAACGAGTTTTGGCGACGTTGGTCAAATGAATACTTAAATCAACTACAACATCGATATAAATGGAAGGAGAGATGTCAGAACGTGGAGCCAGGAATGATGGTTATACTGAGAGTCAGCATACAGCTCGGATCTCGTCTCAATGCATTTTCTATAAGGATGGAGGCTCATGTGCTCCCAAAAATAGTTGCAATCAACCCAGCAAGTTCTTTGACATACAATCCTGGAAGATTCCAGACAACCTTCCACTTACGGATCCCACATTTAACAAACCGGGTCAAATCGACGTTCTGATTGGAGCTGAGTTGTATTACTCACTTCTCTCAGTAGGACAGATCAGATTGGGCCAAGCCATGCCTACGTTGCAGAATACAGTATTTGGATGGACAGTCTCTGGAAAAATAGAAGGCACTCAGGATGTGAATTCTGTGTGTGGAATATGCAGTGCAGACGAAACACTTGACCACCAAATCGAGAAATTTTGGCAATTAGAGGAACCACAGCCCAACGAAAGACGCCTTACAGCGTCCGAAAAACAATGTGAGATCAATTTTAACGACACACTTTCAAGAAGTCACAAAAGAAGATTTATTGTAAGGCTACCATTTAAGGACGAGCCACTCGTATTGGGCGAATCAAAATATGTAGCTTTCCAACGATTTATGTCACTTGAACGCAGACTTGCTAATTCGAAGGAACTTAAGATACAATATGTCGAGTTCATGCAAGAATACCAACAACTTGGCCACATGGAAGAAGTTAACTTTCACCAGTTGAAAAGACCTTACTACTTTTTGCCACATCACTGTGTAACAAAGGCTGACAGCACTACAACTAAGCTTAGGGTAATTTTTGATGGATCAGCAAAAACATCATCCAACGTTTCACTAAATGACATATTATCGACAGGCCCTTCCCTCCAAGATGACGTTTTCTTGATTCTACTAAGATTTCCCATGCCCAGATACGTGTTTACTGCAGACATAGAGAAGATGTATCGACAGAGACAAATGCACAACGAAAATACAAAATATCAACTAATATGGTGGAGAAACAGTCCCAACGATGCTCTTAAATGTTTCAGACTGAACACAGTAACCTACGGTACAACATCTGCCCCATATCTCGCTATAAAATGCCTTCAGCGATTGGCAGAAGATAATCAGGGCCAATTCCCGTTAGCGTCAAGAGCTATACAGAGAAATACGTATGTTGACGATGTGATGACAGGATCCGAAAGCATGAGTAAAGCTCTTGAAACACAAACAGAATTACAAAAATTGCTGCAAAGTGCAGGGTTTAAGCTTCGAAAATGGTGTGCAAATAACCAGTCACTAATTCAAACCATACCAATCAGTGATCGTGAAACAGAGCTAAACTTCAACAATAACATCGAAGAACATGTCAAAACCATTGGACTGACATGGTTACCAAAATCTGACGATCTCTGTATTAAAACCTCATGGGTCTGAAAGGAAAAGGTAACAAAAAGAATCGCATACTCTGACATTGCTCACCTCTTCGATCCTCTTGGCCTTATGACCCCAGTCGTTGTGACTGCAAAATTATTCTTACAACAATTATGGGAATTAAAATTTGATTGGGATGCAGCACTTCCCCAAGAGATGCAAACGAAGTGGACTCGATTTCGAGAAGGGTTAAAAACACTTCACAACATCAAAATACCAAGGCACGTGTTTTCTCACAAGGTTCCCAAGGATGTGCGATTTCACGTGTTCGCAGATGCATCGGAGAAGGCCTACGGAGCAGCAACTTACGTCAGATCGATAGACAAGGACAATATTATTATTGTTCGTTTACTCTGCGCGAAGTCGAGGGTAGCCCCTTCAAAGAAATCAAACATATCACACTAAGCTACCATTCCTCGCTTAGAACTTTGTGCTGCTAAGCTTGCTGCTGAGCTGACTCATCGTCTGCAGACAGATTTGGATATTCTACGCGATAGGATACACTTATGGTCCGACTCAGAGATTGTCCTCAATTGGATAAACACATCATCATCAGCCACTCTTCCCACCTTTATTGCCAATCTTGTTTTAACAATACAAGAACTTACGATTCCACAGCATTGGCGACACGTAGGCTCTAAGGACAACCCTGCTGCTCTGGCCACCCAAATTTGCGAAGAAACCAGAGATGCACGAAGACATCATCGCATTATCAGCAACAGCTGAAACTCAGGGATCAACAGATTCCGAAATTCTAGGATTTATCAATCATGGAAACTCGTTCAAAAGGGCTCAGCGAATTGTAGCATACATGCTCCGATTTAAAAACACCAGCAAACGTCGAATCGATGTTGGTAAGGGAACTAAGAATTCATTCATAAATTGTGATGAACTTCAACAATCATCGAACACCATTATCAAGTTGATGCAGAAGCAAGAATTCCAAGATGACATCAATCACCTAAGGCAACATATTGAGGTTTCAAGGAAAAGTTCACTCTCCAGTCTCACACCGTTCCTCGATAACAATGGGATCATCCGAGTCGGCGGACGGCTGGAATCTTCAGTTTTATCCTACAACGCAAAGCATCCAGTGTTACTGCCTTACTCCCATCCTTTTACAAGACTAATGCTGATTGACATCCATCAAGAAAACAACCATGCAGGACCACAAGCCATACTAGCATTCGCAAGACAAGGATACTGGCCGATCAAGGGTAAAACAATCGCCCGGTCCATAGTACAAGGATGTGTGAAGTGTTCAAGAGCAAGACCAAAACTTTTAACTCAGTTAATGGGAAATCTTCCTGCTGACAGAGTTCGACCAGCACGACCGTTTGTAAATACAGGCATCGACTTTTTCGGACCCATATGGACTCATTACAAAGTCAGGGGAAAACAACCCAAAAAATCATACATATCAGTTTTTTGCTGCTTTGCAAAAAAGGCTTGCCACTTAGAGCTAGTAAGCGATCTCACTTCGCAAAGATTTATTGGTGCGTTGAAAAGATTTATGGCAAGGCGAGGTCACTGCAAAAACATTTACTGTGACAATGCAACAAACTTTGTGGGAGCGAAAAATCAACTGATGGAACTTAAACACTTCATAAATTTAACTTCATACCTCCACGTTCACCACACTTCGGAGGGCTGTGGGAAGCTGCAGTGAAGTCTGCCAAGCATCTTCTTCAACACACATTGGCATCGGCGTCGTTAACATATGAAGAACTCGAAACTGCTGTAATTGAAGTTGAAGCTATATTAAATTCACGTCCGATAACACCGATGTCAGCATCTCCAAATGACTTCAACGCTCTGACTCCGGGTCTTTTCCACATTGGGGAACCACTCACCAGTAAGGCAACATATTGAGGTTTCAAGGAAAAGTTCACTCTCCAGTCTCACACCGTTCCTCGATAACAATGGGATCATCCGAGTCGGCGGACGGCTGGAATCTTCAGTTTTATCCTACAACGCAAAGCATCCAGTGTTACTGCCTTACTCCCATCCTTTTACAAGACTAATGCTGATTGACATCCATCAAGAAAACAACCATGCAGGACCACAAGCCATACTAGCATTCGCAAGACAAGGATACTGGCCGATCAAGGGTAAAACAATCGCCCGGTCCATAGTACAAGGATGTGTGAAGTGTTCAAGAGCAAGACCAAAACTTTTAACTCAGTTAATGGGAAATCTTCCTGCTGACAGAGTTCGACCAGCACGACCGTTTGTAAATACAGGCATCGACTTTTTCGGACCCATATGGACTCATTACAAAGTCAGGGGAAAACAACCCAAAAAATCATACATATCAGTTTTTTGCTGCTTTGCAAAAAAGGCTTGCCACTTAGAGCTAGTAAGCGATCTCACTTCGCAAAGATTTATTGGTGCGTTGAAAAGATTTATGGTAAGGCGAGGTCACTGCAAAAACATTTACTGTGACAATGCAACAAACTTTGTGGGAGCGAAAAATCAACTGATGGAACTTAAACACTTCATAAATTTAACTTCATACCTCCACGTTCACCACACTTCGGAGGGCTGTGGGAAGCTGCAGTGAAGTCTGCCAAGCATCTTCTTCAACACACATTGGCATCGGCGTCGTTAACATATGAAGAACTCGAAACTGCTGTAATTGAAGTTGAAGCTATATTAAATTCACGTCCGATAACACCGATGTCAGCATCTCCAAATGACTTCAACGCTCTGACTCCGGGTCTTTTCCACATTGGGGAACCACTCACCAGTAACATCGATATTCTCGCAATACCTGAACGATCATCACTTCTTACCCGATGGAAGCTCGTCACCCATGTGAAGAACGAGTTTTGGCGACGTTGGTCAAATGAATACTTAAATCAACTACAACATCGATATAAATGGAAGGAGAGATGTCAGAACGTGGAGCCAGGAATGATGGTTATACTGAAAGAAGAAGATCAACCCAGTCTTAAATGGCCACTAGGACGAATAATCAACACAGTTCAAGGAAGCGATGGGCTTGTTCGAGTAGCGGATGTTCAAACTGCCACTGGAGTCTTTCGCCGTGCTATTCAAAAACTAGCACCACTTCCGATACAACAATCGTCAGAGGAAGAGAACATGGCAAACAAAAATCATTTAAAACGCTATAATGACGAAATCGATGCTCCCGATACAAGATCATGCTATTAAAGATCCCAGACCAAGCAAACGGAAGAAGGAGTTATCCTATGGATCTGCATTAGTTTCATTGTTTATTGCATGTGCATTCATGATGTTACCAGCAAGTTCGGCAAGTGAAATTGAAATCACCAGATTCACGTCCGGACCGGGAATATGTTTTGACAATATTGGGACTTCCACGTTAATAACTCACTCATGGAATTTAGTCACATACTATGATTTGAAACCATACTGGAAGGAGCTAAGGACAATTGAAAATAGCACTAGAGTATTGCAACATCTTTGTGACAATACGCAACAAAAAACACTATGTACTCGAGTAACAAATTCAATTCAGGCCACATATCAGGAATTGCTACAAGATGACATGCTTCTTCAATACAAACAAACTAAAAGAAGCAAACGAGGTGCCTTCAATCTTATTGGCAATATGGCAAGCTCATTATTTAGTGTACTGGACTCGCAATATGCAGAAGAAATGTCGAAAACCATAGAAAAGGTTAAGGGCAAGGAGGATTATTATTATATCGAATAAACAACACCATAGATGAATTGTTAACATAGAAAATAGCACCATACAAACCACTTCAATCATATGAAATAATCCATATTTCATCATTTATTCATAACTGTAATTGCGTGATCCAACTTATATTACTTATATTAATCATCATATATCCAAAGCACGCACCCCTTAAATCTGAACATTCATATCTTGTTTACCACTATAATATTCAAGGCCAATCTTATCTTGCAATGCGAATTCTGTCAACATGTTTACATCTTCAATTCAAGGCCAATCCTATAATCAAAACACCAGATGGTCAATTACGACGAATATATTCAATACACTTTTTAATATTCATTCAAGGCCAAAAGTAAAGACAAAAACATGTTTACTCCTTCAAAGACGTAAACAAGTTCGAAGTCCAAAACTATTTCACAACCAAAAACACACACAAGTTGGATCACTGAACGAATAGTATATAAGACAACACTTTAGAATAAGAGATGATCAGTATTCTTTAATATTCAATCCAGTATTGTTGTGCAGTATTGTTAATTAGCATTTGTTTTATAACTTGTATTACATTGAAGTCTATTATTAAGACAATAATTTTCAAAGTGTTTTTTTATAAATAAATAATAAAGAATAAATTCTTTTTTAAAATTCATAAAATACGCTTGAAAACATAATTGGCGCAGTCGGTAGGATGCGCTTGATCAATTAAGATTTACTTTTATTAAAAAGTTTAAAAGTGCTCCGAAATACTAAGTAAAATTATAAGTTTTCGCAGAAGGATTACTTATATTAATTTACTAAAGAATACAAGTGAAAAACAAAAAGTGCTAAAACTCTACTAAGCTCTACGATAATTAATTGCATTATTAGCAAATTAAAAAGTGTAGAAATTAATCAATAATTAATTGCATTAGAACAAATTTGGGGATCTGCATTGCGATTGATCGGGAAACTACTGACTGCTCAAAACTTGGTTTGGGCCAGTAGCGCAACAATCAAGTTCGTGATGTAGTGCTTGCTCTACCTCCTCGTGGTGGTCCCCGTGCAACTATGTGTATAAACCTTATACATGTAGGCTAAAACTGCAAGTGCGAACGGTCTAGCGTTTCTAGTCTAGGTAACGTGGGCTAGCACCCTGCGGTACCGAAAAATACCCGCTACTGAAACTGACACAACGCCTCGGATAAGTAATGATCGAATAATGACGACTTTTGGCTATTGTACCCGGACTAAGATTGGTTTCTGGAATGTGAGGACGCTCCTTGACTCTGGGAGTGAAGGACCTCATAATGCCAGATTTCTTCAACTGGAACGTGAGTTTCTTCGATATAATTTGGACATACTGGGAGTGAGTGAAGTAAGATGGTTCGACGCGGGAGAGTACCAATCCTCAACGTGTAACACTGTGCTACTCTACTCTGGCAAACCCTCCGGCAGTACCCGTGAATCTGGAGTGGGTCCGCTGCTAACGCCAACAGCACGTAGAGGCCTAATTTCCTGGCACCCGCATAGTGATAGGATCATATCGGCCAGATTTCGGACTAGAGTACGGCGCGTCACGATCATACAGTGCTACGCCCCAACGAATCCCTCGACTGAGGATGAAAAGGACAACTTCTACAATCAATTAAACGCTGTATTCAACGCAACGCCGAACGGAGATATCGTCATCGTGATGGGGGATTTGAATGCCAAGGTTGGCAACGACAATGAAGGACTCAAGCATGCGATTGGGAAGCACGGCCTCGGCGAACGAAATGACAATGGTGAAAGATTTGTTGATTTCTGCAACACCAACAACCTTGTTATAGGAGGCACCATGTTTGAGCATAAGACTTGCCACAAGGTCAGATGGGTGTCAACTGACAGGCAATCATCATCCAACCAAATCGACCATGTGGCGATCAGCAGACGTTTTAGGAGCTGTCTGTTAGACGTCCGAAACAGACGAGGAGCCGACATGGGTATGGTACGTGATCATCACCTTATGGTAGCTACTGTCCAGTTACGTACTGCATCAGTTCATAGAATCCGCAATATCATCCGAATGCCTAGGTATAACATCGACCGGCTAAAGATCCCCTCAGTACGCCAAAAATTAAAGGATCATTTATCGCAAGGAGTGGAAGCAATCAGCAGCTCACTGCCGACAACCATCCAGGAACATTGGAAGGCTGTGAAAAATGTTTTCACATCTGGAGCGGAAAGTATTGTTGGTAGAAGCCAGGCAAGGCACAGCACGTGGCTTACCGAAGATACCTGGAGGCGGATTGAAGAACGTAAACTACTTAAAGCTCGTATTGTAGATATCCCAGCAGCAGCGAGGAGCGAGCTAGAGTCCATGTATCGAAGAAAAATGAGAGAAGTGCAGCGTAGTGTAAGACGTGACAAGCGTAACTATATTAACAACCTGGCCTCAGAAGCAGAGGAAGCAGCGAGCCGGTGCGATAGCAGAACCGTTTACGGAATCACCAAAGAGCTGACAGGTGGTCACCGCTCTAGCCAACATCCGGTGAAAGGCCTAGATGGTACCGTACTCGTTTCAGATGAGGATCAGCTCAAGCGATAGAAGGAGCATTTCTCTACGGTCCTTAACCGTGTATTTGCTAACGATATGCACCTAAATCAAACGGAAATGCCGGAAGTAACAATTTCCCGAATTCGCACCTCAACTCCCAGTAAAGACGAGATCGCTACCGCGATTAACGCACTAAAGAACAACAAGTCGGTAGGACTAGATGGTATACACGCAGAGCTTCTGCGTGCAGCTCCAACGACATCAGCAGAGCTTTTATATCCTCTTTTAGAGAGAGCTTGGGAGGTAGAAAGTTTCCCCGAAGAGTGGAAGAAGGGAATGATTGTCAAGCTCCCTAAAAAAGGTAGTCTTATGGAGTGCGAAAACTGGAGAGGCATTTGCGTTCTCCCTGCAGTTGCAAAAGTAATAGCCAAAGTAGTACTTGAACGTATTAATGAACATCTGGAAGATACACTCGATGCCGAACAAGCAGGTTTCCTCACTGGATCGTCCTGTGTAGACCACATAAACACCCTGCGGATCATTATTGAACAGTGCGTTGAATTCCGGTCACCACTGCACCTGCTGTTCATCGATTTTGAGAAGGCGTTTGATAGTGTCAACAGACAGTTTATCTGGCTCGCCTTGCGCAGGAGAGGTATACCCGATAAACTAATAGCTATTATTAAAGCAACCTATGATGGCTCTAAATGTCATGTGCTGCATAGAGGAAAGCTGTCAGAGGAATTCGAGATCCTAAGTGGGGTACGACAAGGTTGCATTCTATCGCCGATACTTTTTTTGTTGGTGATTAGCGATGTACTTCGCGCAGCTTTATCTACTGGAAACGGAGGAATTCGTTGGACTCTTACATCTCAACTCAAACATTTGGATTACGCTGACGACGTTTGTTTACTCTCACATAGAATTATGGAGCTGCACCAAATGACAACAAATGTGGAGAGGGAGGCAAATGTTGCGGGTTTGAAGATTAATACTGCCAAAACCAAAATCATCAACCTCGGCACTAACTCAGTTACTCATGTTAACATTGCTGGACAGCCGGTAGAGAGAGTAGAGAGTTTCCAATATCTTGGGAGTATTGTCTCGACCGAAGGTGGAACCGAACAGGACATTGCCAACCGAATCGGCAAAGCAAAATCGGTGTTTGGAATGATGTCCATGATATGGCGAAGCAATGCGATCAGCCTAAACACGAAGCTGCGACTGTTCCGCTCAAATGTTGAATCTGTGCTGTTGTATGGGTGCAGCACTTGGAAGGTGACCGCTACTATCACAAAAAGATTACAAACATTTGTAAATAGGTGCCTACGGAACATCTTAAGGGTTTTCTGGCCTAACCGTATCTCTAACGAACATCTTTACCAGAGAACGGGTCAGGAACCAATAGGCACAACCATCCAACGACGGAAGTGGCAGTGGATTGGTCATACACTCCGAAAAGGCGACAGTTATATAGCAAACTACGCAATGCAATGGAACCCGTTATCTCAGGATGGTAGAAGAACGGGTCGTCCGAGAAATACATGGCGCAGAACAGTTGAGGAGGAGGCACGGCAATTCGGGAAGAGTTGGAGAGAGCTGAAGCTCATTGCCAGGAACCGCACGCGATGGCGCGTAGGCGTAGTAGAGACCCTAGAACCCATAAGGGGATACAGGACATAAAGAAGAGAAGCTCCACAATAATTAATTGCATTATTAGCAAATTAAAAAGCGCAGAAGCTCCACAATAATTAATTGCATTATTAGCATATTAAAAAGTGCAGAAATTTCACAATAATTAATTGCATTATTGGCAAAATAAAAAAGGTGCAGAAATTTCACAATAATTAATTGCATTATTAGCAAATTGAAGAGTGCAAAAGTTCCACGAAAAGTAATTGTGTTATTTGCAAAAATAAAAATAAAAATTAATAAATAAAGAAATTATACTACCATACAAATAAAATTAATTGCATTATTAAAAAAAAATTAAATAAATAAATTATACTATACAAATAAAATTATTGCAAACACTCTACACTATTCTATAAAAATAAAAATAAACAAATAATTTCAACAAAAGTGAAACAGAAGTGAAATTTTTTTTATTAAAGTGTATAATTTTTACAACAAATCTGACTATTTGAAAGACATATAAAAACTTAAATAAACTATTGGCTAAAATAAAAGAAAAGACATACATTAATCAAAACAAACTATTGGTCGAAACAAAAATAAAATAATAATAAATAAAAATTAACATAAACTCTTGGTCAGCATTAAAATAAAATCAACACAGACGAATCAACATAATCAGACTACATAATAAGTGCAACACAGCAACATACCACAAAGTTAGAAGAAATACAACAAACACAACAAAGTCGAAATAACTAGCAAATATTATTAGAAGATAACTCATAACAAAATCACCAGGATCAACAACAAGGTCAAATTAAAATAAATTTTTAGATTTTACTAAATAAATATATATAAATATATATAAAATCAAAATAAATTTTTATATACAGGTTCCCTAGTTTTTTACCCTAATTAACTTACTACTTATACTTTAAAAAAAAAATGTATCTCTTTTTACAAAATTAAAATTTAATTCAATAAAATGGCATTGGAAATTCAACAAAATAAAGTGGTCCTAGATCCCATTAAATATTTAAATTCCCTTCCTTACTATGACGGAAACACAGACAATTTATTAACATTCACAAATCTAGTAGACAGAATATATCCCTTACTAGCAACTTATGATGACCTTTCTCAATATTTATTCTCGGATATTATAAAAAGTAAATTAATCAGAAAAGCTAGAGATATTATAGAAATCAACACACAAGCCATTGCTTGTGGTGAAATTAAAGACGTTTTACAAAATAATTTTGCCGAAAGACGTAGCGTAGAACAACTTTTTGACGAATTGAGAGGTGTTATCTTTAAAAATAATGTTTTAGGTTTTTTCAACGAAATTAAAGATAAATTACGAAAACTAAACAATAAAACTCTATTAGAAACTGGACCAGGTAAAACAGCGAACGATTGTGCATTAAACAATATACGCACTGCACTAGACATATTTAAAAATAAAATTCAACCAATGAACCAATGAAAACAATTCTAATTTGTCGAAATCCAGAAAACTTAGAATCAGCAATAGATATACTCAGTCAAACAGGCTACACAGACCAATCAAGTCCGGAACAATTCTATAATCGTAATAAATAATAGACAAACACGTTATAATAATTATAATAATAATTATTTTTCCTCGAATAAACAATAATACAAAAATAAATACCAACAGAACCCAAATAGAGACGAACATTTTAATAGATACAGACAAGAACCGAATCAAGTAACAAAAGAACAGTATACTTATAAAAATGACAATATCAAAACAAAAAAGGACAATATTATAGAAAAGACCAGAAACAATATACAAATAAACAATACGATAATTATAGACCTGATCAATATCAAAATAGGAATAAACAATTTAATAATTACAGATATGACAGTTATAATAATTATAGACAACCAAATTATAATCAATTAACAAGTGAGATTCAAAATAATTTACCAAATACCAAACAACAACAAACTGTTGAGCCAATGGCGATAAATAAATAAGAAACAAGCGAAAAATTTTCACTCACGAGCCTCGGAGGAGATTTGCCATATGTAAAAATTAAATCTAATAAAAATCCATTAAAATTTATTATCGATACTGGAGCAACAAACTCTATTATAAATCCAGGTCTTTGTAATCCTAAATGGAAAGTACCAATTAATAAAATTCAAATTAAAACACTACAACATAATATAAATGTAACAGAAAGAGTATCAGTTCCCCTTTTTATAGAATTTGGTGATCTAAAGCAAAAAATGGACTTTTTGGTCTGCGCGTTCCATGATAAATACGACGGTATTATTGGAAACGACATACTAAAACGATTTAACGCTAAAATAGATTACAAACATAATCTATTAGAAATCAATGGACAAACTATACAAATGTTGTTTGAAAGATCAAACAAACATACCGTACAATTATTGGTGAAAAAGGACTAGTTTACCTCAAGAAGCAGAAATTCTTGAAAAACGAAGTAATTTTTCACGAAGGAATTTACAATGTTGAAAATCATAAGATTGAAGTTCAGACGAATGTAATATGTCAAAGTCCAATTGAAATAAATCCAAATGAAATTGAAGAATTTAATATAAAAAATTTCTCTATAATAGAAGAATATAATAATAAATCATTAACGGAACAAATACGAACTCAACATCTCAACGCAGAAGAGAAGCAAAAATTATTGAAAATAATAAATCAATATTCAAACAATTTTATCAATAAAATTCAGATCTCTCTTTTACAAATGCAATCAAACATGAAATACGTACTACTGATAATGTACCAATAAACGCGAAGTCATACAGATATCCTTACTTACATTAAGATGAAGTCAAAACCCAGATTCAAGAACTCCTCGAAAATAACATTATAAGGCCGAGCTATTCACCTTATTCAGCCCCTGTGTGGATTGTACCGAAAAAGGTCGACGCCAGTGGAAAACAAAAGTGGAGGCTTGTCATAGACTATCGTAAACTCAATGAAGTTACAATAGACGACAAGTACCCTTTACCAAATATTGATGATATACTAGATAAACTGGACAGATGCCAGTATTTCACAACCCTTGACTTAGCAAAGGGATTTCATCAAATAGAAATTGAGGAAAAAGATATGCATAAAACAGCCTTTAGCGTAGAAGGAGGACATTATGAATTCTTAAGAATGCCATTTGGACTGAAGACAGCCCCAGCGACATTTCAAAGACTTATGAACAATATCTTAAAGGATTATATCAATAAGATTTGTTTAGTCTATCTGGACGACATTATCATCTTCTCTACTTCAATACAAGAACATATACATTCAATCAATTTAATATTTAATTGTTTAAGGAAAGCAAATCTAAAAATTCAATTAGATAAATCAGAGTTTCTAAAGAAAGAAACAGAATTTCTTGGTCATATAGTGACACAAAATGGAATAAAACCAAATCCCAAAAAGCTTAAATGCATAAATAAATTTCCAATACCAAAAACTACGAAACAAATTAAGCAATTCTTAGGACTCACTGGTTATTATAGGAAATTCATTAAAGACTATTCATTAATAGCAAAACCAATGACATCATTCTTAAAAAAGAATACTAAAATAGACATTTCAAATATAAAATATCAAGAAAGTTTAAACACACTAAAAAAATTATTAATAAACGATCCAATACTAAGTTACCCTGACTTTACAAAAAAATTTACCCTTACAACAGATGCTATTAATTATGCATTAGGAGCAATACTCTCTCAAAATAATCATCCGATATGTTAAACTAGCAGAACATTAAATGAACATGAAATAAATTACAGCACCATCGAAAAGGAACTATTAGCAATCGTCTGGTCAACAAAATATTTCAGACCATATCTTTTTGGACGTAAATTTACAATCGAAACCGATCATAAACCTTTAACTTGGCTTTTCTCAATAAAAGAACCAAATTCAAAACTAGTAATATGGAGACTAAAATTATCCGAATTTGATTATGAAATCACGTATAAAAAAGGAACAAAAAACAAAAATAGGAATAAATCTTACAGAAAGAAATGAAGAAAATGGATCAAACATATTTCCACTTAGTAAATCCCCTTTAAATATATTTAAAACACAAATAGCAATCTTTAAAATTACTTCCGGTTCATTAAGAATTAAGCAAATAAACATTTTTAATAAAAATAGAAAAGTTATTCATATCAAATCACTAGATGAAGAAACAGCATTAATACTCTTAAAATCGCATTTCAATCCAAAATCATTAAACTGTCTTTATGCAGATAACGAAGAATTCATAAAAACACTAGAAGATGTTTATCAAAAATATTTTGCAGAACAAGGACAATTAAAAATAATTAAAACTAACAAATTCCGAAAGGACATAACAAATGAAGAAGAATTATTTGAAATCATTAAAAATGAACATCTCAGAAATAATCACAGAGGAATCATAAAAGTATATAAATAACTATTCTTAAAATTTTATCATCCAAAGTTCAACATTAGAATAACCCAATTTATCAACAATTGCGATATTTGTAATTTAGAAAAATATGATCGAAATCCAATTAAAAATAAATATCAACTAACGGAAACCCCTTCAGCACCAAACGAAATTATTCATGCAGACGTTTTCTATTCACTTGAAAAACAACTCTTTGTCACATTCATAGATAAATTCAGCAAATTTGCTCAAGCAATAAAAATTACAGCAAGAACATGCACAGAATTTAAAAGAAGTATTCTAACATTATTCGCTGCTATTGGACCAATAAATAAATTAATTGTAGACAACGAGCTAGGATTTAAAGCCCTTCCACTAAAAGAATTCTTACAAAACGAAAACATAGAAATCCATTATACTTCAAATTATAACCACACATCCAATTTAGATGTAGAAAGATTACATAAAACAATCAACGAACACATTAGATTATTAAGGCATGATCAAAACACAAATAATAATACTGTTGAAGAAAAGATATTAAAAATTATAAATTATTATAACAATACCATACATTCAACTACTGATAAAAAACCAATCGACTTCAAAAATAACATAATAACGAATATAATTCTATAAAAGAGAAAATATTGAAGAAAAAACAAACAACCATAAATAAATTAAATAAAGAAAGAGAAGATATAGAAATACAACCAGGAACTAACTTTATTAAAGAAACTCGTGGTGGAAAAAATCATACAAAATTCAGAAAACTTGATACAGAAAAAATAGATGAAAATCATATAATTGACAAACAAAATAATTTAAAATATTATAAATCACACATAAAACGGAAAAAGAAATATCAAAATAATGACTCACCTACAATTCAAACAAAGAAAAAACATAATAAAAGAAACATTAAGAAAGATTTATAAATTAAATAAAAACCACATAAAGAACTCACCACTCTACTATCTAATTCACCTTTGTTAATTAATAAAATGATATAATGAAAATTAAAATGACAATTTACTTCATAAAAAGGTACAGGACTTAAAATATATGTTAACACAGCATTTACCGAAAGCACTCGCTCCCAGTAACCCAAATCACACATCCGACACATGCAGCATATTTTCCGAAGTCATTTATCCCACGCGTGTACTGCAGACTACATTGCACCTGAAATTCCATGAATTACATTGCACCTGAAATTCTAAGAAGAGAAGCGCACAAACAACTTCTGGGTGATGACCGCAAGCCGCTGACGATGCAAATAGCAACACAGCAGACCAGACAACTGACGAAATAAATAGATATTAGATATGTAAATTAGATTTAGCTTTGAGTTATTTTTTATCAGTAGAATAAAGAGCACCGGTTTGCTCCCAAAAAATAAAAATTATTTTTTTATTCGATTTAAACAAATAAATCGTTAACTGGCGCCCGAGCTATAAGAATAAGTTACCCGAGTTATAATCGTAAAAGTCCACAAAAGTGCAAATCTATTTTAGTGTGCGAAAAAGCCCTCAAGCAGTGCTAAAACCCTAAAACGGTACCATTTTTTCTCATGAAATTAAACAAGCCCTAAAATAGTGCAAAGGAAATCAATTTCGGTTGTGAAATACGCCCTCAAGTAGTGCTAGAAAACAGGAAAATCCATCTTTTGTGAATATACGCCCTCAAGTAGTGCAAAAAAATCCCAGTTTCTGTTGTGAAATACGCCCTCAAGTAGTGCTAAAATCAGGAAAATCCATCTTTTGCGAATATACGCCTCAAGTAGTGAACAAAAAAAGAAGATCCCAGTTTCTGTTGTGAAATCAGCCCTTAAGAAGTGCTAATAAACAGGAAACCCAGTCTATGCCCTCAAGTAGTGCAACAGCAACCGGAAAGCTAAACACTCCCTGCGAGGAAATTATCAAGGCCCCCGAGTAACTGCCAAAGCAGAAAAAAGGGGACGGCTCTGTTGCCGCCAGCCGATTCGCAGTATGATCATTCAACTTATAACGTTTGTCTAAAATTTATGAAAATATTCCTTTTAAAAAATATATACAAACAAATATATTTACAAACTAATTACAAAGTTAGTCCTTGTAACATTTAATTACATAAAACAAATATCATTTCGAATTACTAAATTATAATATTACTTTTTTTTTACAAAGAACAATATTCGAGAACAAATATCCCTTACAGATAACTGTACATTTTTTTTAATATATATAAGTATAAACAAAGGTAAATTACTTCTACAAAATATAAAAAAACAACCTTTTGTAAATCGCTAATCATCATGGCAAATCCAAACAATCTCATTCGACCAGCGGTACTTAATGCCGACAATCCTCAATCGCAACCCCAAGTCTAACCTCAGGTTCAGCCCCAGATCCAGCCCCAAGTACAACCACGTCCTGCAATCCCTTCAGTCAAACTTATTCACATGATCACCAACATTGTAACCGAAGTCTTTAACAACGAAAGTCGTAGAATGGTTAATTCAATGATAAATCCTAACGATGACCTTTCATCCGGAGAAGACCAGATAGATCTCGACCGTATAGAAGACCTTCGTGAACTAGATAAAATCCCAGACGTCGTGAGATGTCTACGAATATTCTCAGGGAAACCAGGAGAATTCAGCTCTTGGCGAAAGAGCGTAGACAGAATCCTCAGGATCTACGAACCTGTAAGGGGGACACCCAGATATTACGGTATCCTCAATATCATCCGCAACAAAATTACAGGAAATGCCGATACGGCACTCGAATCCTACAACACACCGCTCGATTGGAAAGCAATTTCCAAGTGCTTGTCGCTGCATTATGCAGACCAACGGGATATTAGTAGACTAGAGTACCAGATGACCTCCCTTGCACAACGGAATTCCACAATACAGGAATTCTACCAATCGGTGTACAATCACCTTTCGCTTATCCTAAATAAAATTTCCAGCATGGATTTAGGCCCGGAATCTCTGACAGTACTCACACGTACATACAGGGACAAGGCTCTGGACACATTTTTCAGAGGGCTTAACGGAGACTTACCAATGTTATTGGGAATAAGGGAACCAACTGACTTACCTCAGGCTCTTAACCTGTGCTGTAAATTGGACAACCAACAATTCCGATCAAACTACGCAAGTAACAGACAACATCTTTTTAGAAGGCAAAACAACCCACCACCTCCACCACGTGGAAATATCCCACCCAGACAATCTTTGTACCCTAGAATAGCATACCTTCCCCAAGTACAGAAAAATTCTAGATACACACCAAGATATGTTTCCCAACAAAACCCGCAATATCAAGTAGCCAGGAACAATAACTATCCCAACCCAAATCTACCACCACCTAGACCATTAGCACCAAAACCATTACCCAGACCTGAGCCCATGGAGTGCTCCACGGTAAGGTCAGAAGCGATCAATTACCAAAACAGACCACGTCCAATTAGGTACGCTGGAAAACGAACACATAACCCCTCTACGCAGATTCAAATCCCAAGGAAATTCCATAGAATTTTCACATCGATACAATGAACCCAACACCTGTAGAAGAGGAAGCACCATCTACCGACCCACAATCAAATGGATACGGTTCACCTAATGATAACTATACCGTATTTTCAATGTAAGACGAAGAATGGCGATAAACTAAACTTTTTAATCGATACAGGATCCAGTAAAAACTACATTCAGCCACAATTAGTCGAAAAACCACTGCTAAATGAAGAATCCTTTTTTGCCACTACCATAACGGGTGACATTAAAATCACCCACCACACACTTCTGAACCTTTTCGGCCAAAAAGACATAAACTTAAAATTCTTTATTTTGCCAAATCTCAAACCCTTCCATGGTATCTTAGGAAACGACAGCCTCAAGGAGCAATCCGCCGTTATCCACACGAACAAAGCTTTATGGCTATCCTCAATAGGGTAAGAATAAAAATTAAACAGCAAAAATCGCAGTCCGTGAATTCAATAGCTGCAAAACGAGACCACATGACCACTTCTCAAAAATCTGCTATTAATACAATAATAAAAAAACATCATTCCCTGTTTATAGAACCTAATGAAAAATTAACCTACACTACGAGAGTAGTTGCTCAGATACGTACTAAGACATATTGTCCAGTATATTCCAAATTTTACCCATATCCTGCTCCACTCAAAAACGAGGTACAGAATCAAATTCAAAAACTTCTGGAAGATGGTATGGAAATTCGACCATCAAAATCCCCTTATAATTCTCCTATTTGGGTAGTTCCCAAAAAACCAGACTCTAATGGCAACAAACAATATAGACTTGTTGTCGATTATAGAAAGCTAAACGCGGAAACTATTGCTGATCGCTATCCAATCCCGGATATAAGCGAAGTCCTCTCACAACTAGGAAATTTCCAATATTTCACGGTCATCGATCTGAAGAGCGGCTTCCATCAGATCCCTCTTAAGGAGTCCGATTGGGAAAAGACAGCATTTTCTATCAACAACGGCAAGTACGAGTTTACTCGGCTCCCGTTTGGATTAAAAAATGCACCATCGATATTTCAACGTTCGCTCGACGATATCCTCCGTGCTCATTTAGGAAAATCATGCTACGTCTATATTGACGATATTATTATCTTCAGTAAAAACGAAGATGATCATGTCAAATTTTGCAAACATTAAGCGAGGCAAATATGAAAGTACAATTGCACAAATGCAACTTTTTTAAAGAAAAAGTTGAATTGTTGGGCTTTGTCATATCATCGTCTGGTATAACAACAAACCCCGAGAAAGTTAATTCAATAGTAAATTTCCCTGCTCCAACAACCATTAAAGAATTAAGATCCTTCCTTGGACTATCCGGATAATATAGACGTTTCGTAAAAGACTACGCGAAACTAGCCAAACCTCTCACATCTCTTCTAAGAGGAGAAGAAGGTCGCATGTCAAAATCCAAGTCCCAAAAAACCCCCATTTCTTTGTCCACCGACGCCATTCAAGCATTTAACAAAATCAAAAACTCACTCACTTCTAGAGATCTCATTTTAACTTACCCCGATTTTAATAAACCCTTCGAACTAACGACCGACGCATCAAACTTCGCGTTAGGAGCCGTTTTATCGCAAGAAGATAAACCTGTTATGTTCATTTCTAGATCATTGAATAGAGCCGAAGAACACTACGCGGCAAATGAGAAGGAGATGTTAGCCATCATATGGGCACTCAACTCCTTAAGAAATTATTTATACGGCACCGCACATGTGAAAATATATACAGATCACCAACCGCTGACATACGCACTCAGTTGTAAAAACAACAATTCTAAGATGAAGCGCTGAAAAGCAATTCTTGAAGAATACAACTATGAGTTGCACTATAAGCCAGGTAAAAGCAATGTGGTTGCAGACGCATTGTCGCGCCTCCCACAAAAAACCCCGATAAACTCAACCATGACCCAACATAGTGCCCTTAGTTCATCACATAACCTAATCCCCGCATTCGAATCCCCAATCAACGTATTCAAAAACCAGATAATGCTGTACATCGGAAACATATATAGTTACGAATTCAAAATTCCCTTTCCCACATACCATAGACATGTTGTTATAAGACAGGAATATACCGAAGCAGAACTAATCTCAATTCTTAAACAATACCTAAACCCAAGCGTTATCAATGGCCTTTTTACATCAGAGGTAATTATGGGTCAAATCCAAGAAATTTATCCTCACCACTTCTTATCATACAAAGTAAGGTTCACACAGTTACAAGTAGAAGATTTAACTAGCAGAAAAGCAGACAAAATGAGGAAATCATAAAAGAACACAAACGAGCTCATCGCAATAGCATCGAAAACAAAATCCAACTTCTTGAAAAATTTTACTTCCCTAAGATGAGAGCCAGAGTTCAGGAAATCGTAAAGCAATGCATAGTCTGTAAAGAGCAAAAATACGATCGACACCCTAGTAGACCCAAATTGAAAGCAGCCCCTATACCACAATTTTCGGGAGAAATAGAACATCTTGACATATAGTCGACCGATAAAAATCTTGTTCTAACAGCGATCGATAAGTTCTCAAAATTTGCTCAAGTTCGCATGTTAAACTCAAAAGCCATCGAAGATGTCAGAGAACCTCTACGCCAGCTAATGTTCGCTTTTGGAGTCCCCAAAATGGTTATTTTCGACAACGAAAAGACATTTAACTCAGCTTCCATCTGTTTCATGCTCAAAGACCAGTTGAATATAGAAACGTATAAAACTCCGCCATATACTAGTGCGGTAAACGGACAAGTGGAACGATTCCACTCTACCCTTGCAGAAATAATGCGATGTCTGAAAACAGAACGCACCCATCAATCCTTTACGGAACTTCTAGACCGCGCTGTCTATGAGTACAACTACTCAATACATTCGTCAAGCGGAAGGAAAACGATAGAAATGTTCTTCGGTAGAACTGTTAGTACTGACCCAGACACTTATGAGCAATCTCGAAACGCGAATATTCAAAAGCTAAAAAAGAAACAAGATAAGGACAATGACTGGCATAATAAGAAAAGACAACCAATAAAAACCTTTTCTCCAGGACAAATTATCTATGTTAGAATAAACAAAAGACTAGGCACAAAATTATCATCTAGATTCAAGAAGGAAATCGTAAAACAAGACAAATCTATTACTATACTAACCGAGTCAGGAAAAGTTGTGCACAAGAATAATATTAGGAATTAACGCCTTTTTCAGATTCCTCCTACCGTTCGTTACCGCCGAAGTCCAGATATTGGATTACTCAAATTCCAAAATAGTATCACTCAATGTCGGGATGGCAAAACTACAAACGGGAACATTCAAAATCATCCATGTCATCGACTTAGAGAGCTACGAAAACTTCGTCAAAGACCTTCAATTTAAACTTCAAAATAACGTCAACAGATCTGATCCTAATTTCATTTTCCTACCCCATCAAACAACACAAATCCTTAACCAACTAGATTACCTTAAACCTAAATCAAGAAACCGTAGATCAATAAACATTCTAGGAACTGCCTGGAAATGGATAGCCGGCAGCCCGGACCATGATGATTTCCAGATTCTCGAATCAAAAATGCATAATATCCTTGAGAATAACAATAGACAAGTAGTAATTAATAAATCTTCCATTGAAAAAATTAACGAACTCACTAATATTACAAATAAAATAATGAATTTTCTTAAAACAAATGAATATGTAGAAAATAACTATTTAACAAACATGAAGTACAAACTGGATATAATAAAAGAGGAAGTAACAAATATAGAATACGCTTTATTATGGGCAAAAGCCAAAATTATAAATTCATTTATCTTGTCGAAATCCGAACTAAAAGTAATAAAAAATATTTTCCAAAAAGATAATTTACCATATATTAATTTAGAGGAAGCGCTTGTCTTTGCAGATATCAAGATTGCTTCAAACGTTTCCACAATCCTTTTTATTATTAGCATACCTACAACAGAATCTGAAATATGTAATAACTTGCAAATAAAAGCTATAAAAACTGGTAATAATATTATGAAACTCTCATTTGAGAATATTTTAGAATGTAAAGAAACCATCCATGGAATAAGAAAAAATTGTAATAACTATAACGGACTTACAGTTTGTAAAAAATCCATTATAGCAAATTTAAGAAAAGAAAATTGTATACCTAATGTGTTAAAGAGCAAACCGTCAAGTTGTCTAGTCATCAACAACCAACACATATCTACCGTCGAAGAAATACTCCCCGGAACAATTCTTCTGAACCAGTTCAACGGATCCATTCTCATCAACGGCAATCATGTAAACCTCACCGGAACATTCATCGTACAGTATCACAACGCTTCAATCTACGTTGCTGGACAAAACTACAGCTCAAGCGAAATTCCTACATCAAAGCCATTACCTGCAATAGTTCAACCAGGCCAATCAGAGAAAACCTACGAGGAGTTCCTAACCCTCGAAATGATGAAGGAACTACACCTAAAAAACACACAGGAAATAAACCAGCTACAGGACACCGAACATAAACACCTTGTTACCAACTCCAGCCTAATACCCATCACTGTATTAACGCTTATTGTCCTAGAAGCTAGAGTTATCAGCTTCCAAAGGAACGATCAAACGAAACCTGCTGAAATAGTTTCCAACAAATCCAAGAAATCAACAACAGAGGAAATACATAAATCAAAGGACCAAGCAGAGGCATCTTTATCAAGCCATAATGAAAAGAAAATCCCTATATTCTTTATGGAACCAAGTGAGGACACTCGGACTTGAGGGGGGAGGTGTTAACACAGCATTTACCGAAAGCACTCGCTCCCAGTAACCCAAATCACACATCCGGCACATGCAGCATATTTTCCGAAGTCATTTATCCCACGCGTGTACTGCAGACTACATTGCACCTGAAATTCCATGAATTACATTGCACCTGAAATTCTAAGAAGAGAAGCGCACAAACAACTTCTGGGTGATGACCGCAAGCCGCTGACGATGCAAATAGCAACACAGCAGACCAGACAACTGACGAAATAAATAGATATTAGATATGTAAATTAGATTTAGCTTTGAGTTATTTTTTATCAGTAGAATAAAGAGCACCGGTTTGCTCCCAAAAAAAAAAAATTATTTTTTTATTCGATTTAAACAAGTAAATCGTTAACTTATATAGCAGGCACAATGGATTCCCAAGACGAAATCGAAATAAAATCTCAACTAAAAGCACTTAAAACAAAAAACAAATAATTAATTTCGGAAAATAATAAACAAGTTTCATTCGATTTTAAGATAACTCAACAGATAGAAAATATAACTAATCATATTCAAAACCAACAAAAAAATATTACACAATTTTTAAATGACTTTAACAAACTAACAAACTAAATAAATTACATACAACATATTTATCAAATTAATTATGACATCAATCTTTTCCGACATCACATAGACGACATAGAACAAATTATTCTAACAAGCAAACTCGGTATACTTACAAGAAATATTTTAACAGAACAGGAACTAAAACTAGCCAAAAATATGCAAGGCCTAAAAGACACAAAAATAGCTGTAATATTTGAACATGAACTCATTATAATAATTCTCTTAATACCCAAATATTCCAACTCCTCATATTCCACTATTATAATTGAACCAATGCCAGACAAAAACAATAAAGCCATATCATTAAACGAAAACACCTTTATAATAATATAAAATATAATAGATCAAAATAATAGTATATATGATAAAAATGTAAAAGATATGTTAGAGAAAAACTTAAACAAAATAAGAAACAATTGTACTACATATATTATAAAATTTTAAAAAGCATATTGTAAAATGAAAAATTTTACAGAGGAAAAAATCAAAGAAATAATCCCAGGAATTGTATTGACGAAAAATATTTCTAAAATAAATAATAAAGAAAAAATATATTATCATACATCATACATATCTATAATATCTATAATAATTATAATTTTGTTAGTATATAACTTTTTAAAATATAAAAATATAATAGTAAGAAAAACTCTTACTTCGTTGGAGCCTCAGGCTAGCGGTGGGGGTGTTAACATAGAAAATAGCACCATACAAACCACTTCAATCATATGAAATATTCCATATTTCATCATTTATTCATAACTGTAATTGCGTGATCCAACTTATATTACTTATATTAATCATCATATATCCAAAGCACGCACCCCTTAAATCTGAACATTCATATCTTGTTTACCACTATAATATTCAAGGCCAATCTTATCTTGCAATGCGAATTCTGTCAACATGTTTACATCTTCAATTCAAGGCCAATCCTATAATCAAAACACCAGATGGTCTATTACGACGAATATATTCAATACACTTTTTAATATTCATTCAAGGCCAAAAGTAAAGACAATAACATGTTTACTCCTTCAAAGACGTAAACAAGTTCAAAGTCCAAAACTATTTCACAACCAAAAACACAAGTTGGATCACTCAACGAATAGTATATAAGACAACACTTTAGAATAAGAGATGATCAGTATTCTTCAATATTCAATCCAGTATTGTTGTGCAGTATTGTTAATTAGCATTTGTTTTATAACTTGTATTTCATTGAAGTCTATTATTAAGACTATAATTTTCAAAGTGTTTTTTTATAAATAAATAATAAAGAATAAATTCTTTTTTAAAATTCATAAAATACGCTTGAAAACATAATTATGAATCTCACCAGCTGAAGCTGCAACAACTCTTCACTTCGTGGTCACTACTCACCATATTACTTGTAACCAACATTCAACGAACGCAAACAGCAATAACCAACGCATTGTCAGAAACTCATCACGGAAGAGTAAGCCACTTACTTATGTCACCACAGCAAATGAAGCAACGAGCCATCGAAATAAAAAACCATTTACCACCCACATATCGTTTACCGGTCAACACTGACAACATACTTGAGTTATATAGAATAATGGTGACTGAAAGCCGAATAAGAAGCAATTATGTGATCATTCAATTCAAAATCCCACTAATAAGCTCCGCGGATTTTGAACTGTATCGACTTCTCCCGATACCATCAGTCATAAACAACACATTCGTTACAATAGAACCCTCATCGAAGTTCATAGCTGTTAGCCGTCATCACGACCAGTACTACCCGCTTACAGAGCAAGAATTAGCCTCTTGCATCATCGTGGAAAAAACAAGACACCTCTGCACTCAGATGCACTAGATTTACCACCGTGGTGCGATGACAAGTAGATGTGAAATACATATCCTAAATAAAATGGAGAACCTATCATCATGTCAAATAAAAATAATCCGAAACAATACAATTTGGACGCAATACTTACACAACAATCAATGAATATACGCCGTGACTACAAAAACTTCATTAAATGTGGTATGCGACCACCAGGCATCACTACTAACTATTGAAGGTTCAGGAATCCTGAAATTACAACCTAGCTGCATCGCCAAGAACGACATAACAACTCTACGTGCTCACGGCATTCATCATCAAAGTATTCACTTATCTATCACAAGATTTAGTGACATACCAAACATTAACATTCAAGAACAAATGGCTATAACAAATCCTATCCAAATGATTGTCCGAGAGAGCAAATTAAAAACATTATCAGCACGAATGGATTCAAGCCACCTAGGATTACTAAATTTATTTAGTTTATGATCCTCGCAGCATGTATCATAGTAGCATGGAAACTGTGGATTTGCAACCAGCGAGCAGCCGAGTATCCTGTTCCCGCACCAAGAGGATCACAAGGACATAATGCAGAATCATCACCTAACCAGATTATTGAATTACATTCAATGGGGGTAGGATGTTAACACATATATGTAAGCAATTTGTTTATTAGACTTCAATAATTATTTTATGATTATGTAAGCAATTTGTTTATTATAAAAGGTGAATAAAATTTACTGAATAGTCAGTTATCGTTAAACTACCAAATTGTTTATTTCATTTTGTTGCGATTTCTCCAACATTGTTGTACCTAGTACTGCACTAGTTACATCAAATTAGTCACGGTACAAGAACCGTGATCTAAAACTATTGGCAGTAAAAGCACTGTCAACAGTAAGCTAACGACTGAACGTAAGAATGTTGCGTACCGAGCAATGCAACAATCTCAGAGAACGCGGGCACGCGAAGATGAATATAAAGAGCTCAGAAGATATGAAAAAACAGTTCACCGCGAAAGATAGCAGCCTTGGAGAAGAACCTCGTCCGTGAACTAAAACACTACATAGAGCAAGACCCGCACCAGGCGCGGAAAAATGAATGGCAGGCTAAAAATAATAAGACCCTGGGATCAGATGGTAGGATGTAGGAGGCCCCACAATACACCAAGCAATTCATGAAATAATAGTGCAAGTATGTGAGGATGCCATAAGACTGGCGAAGAGACATCCTGTGCCCCATACATAATAAAGGAGATATCACAACATGCAGCAATTATCTTGGTATAACATTGTTGAGTACAGCGTATACGAATTTCTCCTTAATCCTTCAAGACAGGATAGCCCTATACGCTAAAGTCGTCCTTGATCCATACTAGTGTGGCTTCATCCCAGGAAAATCAACAACTGATCAGATTTACACCCTAAGGCAGGTGATGGAAAAATGTCTAGAGTTTCAAAACTCACTACACCATATTTTTATAGACTTTAAAGCCGCCTATGATAGCAAAGCCTGAGTAGAACTTTATAAAGTCATGAGAGAATTCGGCATCCCAAATAAACTGACACGACTATGTAGGTTGACCATGGCCAATGTTATATCAGCCAAGTAAAAATATCCGGATCACTATCAAGCCCATTCAACATTGGGGAAAGTGACGAGACTCTGACGTAACGGCGAGAGGAACAATCCTCTATAAATCCATTCAGATACTGGCTTACGCAGACGATATTGACAGAAACCGAAGAGCTGTACAGGAAGCTTTCATCCAGATCAAGCAGACGGCGCGAAATATGGGGCTGCACATAAATGAAAGCAAAACAAAGTACATGGTGGCCACGTCTGCGAAGAGAAGATCCAAAAAGGGTCCCTCAATTCAAATAGTGGAGCGCGAATTTGAAGTAGTGCAATCCTTTAATTATCTCGGGTCAACTGTAGCAGCCGATAACAGCATGAAACCAGAAATACGCGCACGGTTGCTTAAAGCCAACAGAGCCTACTATAGTCTGTCAAGACTCTTCAAATCCAGGAACTTAACCATAACATCCAAGTTGCTGATATATAAGACAATGGTCATACCAGTACTTGCATATGGATCCGAGACTTGGGTGTTTAGCAAAAAGCATTCTGACCTCTTAGCCGCGTACAAGAGAAAAGTCTTACGGTGAATTGTTGGCCCCGTATGTGAGGAAGGACGATGCCGGAGAATTTATAATGATGAGGTCAACGAGTGTTACCGCGATGTCGACATCGTGAAGAAAATTAAGCTCGGTAAGCTCCGGTGGGCAGGACACCTAGCTCGCATGAGCGAAGAGGATCCTGCTCGGAAAGTCCTTTGCGGTAGGATTTATGGAACACGACAGCGAGTCCGGCCAAGCCTACGCTGGAAGGATGGCGTAGACCAGGACGTCCAGAGTTTAGGGATGCCAAACAGGATGACATCGGCTAGAAATCAGGACCGGTGGAGAGACTTTTTGCGGGAGGCCAAGACCGGACCCCGGCTGTAGAGCCAAATATAATTATGATGATGATGAACGGCGGCAACATGGTTTTTGTTGTTGTGTATAAATCGTCTTGTTGTCAACGCTCCTCGGTCGTTGAACTCATCCGTTGATTTCGATCATCATAACTTCCATGCTTGTGTTTGCGTTGTTTTGGTAAATGTTGTTGTTGTGTGTGCGTAATCACATTTGTAAAGCGGAGAAGTGCAGTCAGCCTGCGTCTGAGCAGAGATGCCGTCGGCATTTAAGTATCGACATCGGTGTAAACAATGAGCTTTGCAGTGGTTTAGATTAATTAAATTTACTTTGTTATGAAATAACAATAAGTAAATAATGTTAAATAAAAGAAGATCGTGTTGGGTTAATTCGTTGACGAATAGACTCGTCACACCTCCCGGTCACGTCGGACAACGCTGTCTCTTCCGGTCTTGGTTACGAGGGCTGTGAATAAAATGTTGTTTTGTCTGTGTTTTCCTGTTGATCTGAGCATGTTTCTGCACTGTTGTTGGTGGATTTCTTTGTGGTCAGCTGATCCTGCGATATGTACTTTCACATGTGTCGTTTGGGGAATCTTGGTGGAACTGTTCAAGTTCCCCCACGTGATCGGTACGCTCCTTCGTCTGGCCGCACAACCTAAGCTTTGCAATGACGGGTAATTCGAGGTCTACCACTTGGTATGGCCCATCGTACTTCGGTGCGAGCTTGTTGGCGAATCCTTCTAGTGCGTTGGACATATGATGCTTATTGCATTGCTTAACCAGGTCGAGTTGGCCGCCTTCTGGTTTCCAGGGACGTCGTCATAAGTTGTAATGTCGCGCCTGATCTCCTGCGGTCGAAAAATACCAATAACATGGTCTTAACATCTTGCGATCGTGGTAGTGGTCCTTCCAACTCGGCACATAACATAGCCCATGGTTCTTCTGCCACCTGCGTGAGCATGTTGGGGACACAAAGTTTCCATGGCGCTGCGTCTCCGTCTTCAGCTCTGTTCTAAATGGCGATATAGTTGTCCTGCTTCTACCACGTAGTCGAGATATTTCTTCCTTCTTCCTTCTAGTGCGTTGGACATATGATGCTTATTGCATTGCTTAACCAGGTCGACTTGGCCGCCTTCTGGTTTCCAGGGACGTCGTCATAAGTTGTAATGTCGCGCCTGATCTCCTGCGGTCGAAAAATACCAATAACATGGTCTTAACATCTTGCGATCGTGGTAGTGGTCCTACCAACTCGGCACATAACACAGCCCATGGTTCTTCTGCCACCTGCGTGAGCATGTTGGGGACACAAAGTTTCCATGGCGCTGCGTCTCCGTCTTCAGCTCTGTTCTATATGGCGATATAGTTGTCCTGCTTCTACCACGTAGTCGAGATATTTCTTGGGGTCTTCGCTTCGCTGGCGTCTGTCTGGAGTGAAAACTTTTGTGAAAAATCGGGACATGCGAGGATTAGGGCGTCCGTTAGTTTGGTTTTCAATTTGTCGAACGCTGTTTGATGCTCCTCTGTCCAGTTCCAGTGTTTTTCCTTTTTGAGTAGGGCGGTCAGTGGTCGTGTGGTTTTCGAGAAGTTAGGGACGAAACGGCGATACCAAGACGCAATACCCAAATATCGTCGTACCTCTCGTACGTTCCGTGGTGGCTGTAGTTCCTGGATGGCTGCGACCTTTTCTGGATCAGTATGAATGCCTTCTCTACTGACTACGTGTCCCAGGTATTTTAGTTCTGTCTTACAGAATTCGCATTTCTCTGGATTTATTTTCAAGTTGGCCGCTTGTAGTCGTCTGAACACCTTGCGTAGATTCTCTAAGTGTTCATCAAAAGTTCTCCCGATGATGATGATGTCATCAAGGAATGCGAATGCGTGCGGCTCCATCTCTGGTCCGATAACCCGATCGAGTGCCCGCTGAAATAAAGCCGGTGCAGAGTGCAACCCAAATGGCATAACTCGCCACTGAAATAGGCCGCGCCCTGGTACTGTGAAGGCGGTGTATTTCCTGCTGTGTTTCTCCATGGGTATTTGCCTGTACCCGTTCAGTAAATATAGGCTACTTATGAATCGAGCGCCTCGCAGTCGTTCCAGAATGTGCTGGATTCGGGGCAATGGGTATGCGTTGGGTGTTGATCGTGCGTTGAGTTCACGATAGTCTACGCAAAGCCTCCATTTTCCCGTCTTCTTCCTAACGAGTACTGTTGGTGCGCTGTGAGGGCTGTGCGAGGGTTCAATGCAGCCTTTCGCTAGAAGTTCGTCTATCTCCAAGTTATTATCTCTGGCATTGCTGGGTCAATTTCAATTTGGAGGACGATATTATCTACAGCTTCCGGGAGTATTAAAAATTCGAATCGGGTGTGTTCTCCTCCAATTCGTACATCTAATGTTAACCGTCATGTTGACGGGTATGCTATTCGATGCGCTCCTCTTGTCTTCTGAATACTGCTCGCTAATGAAACTCTTTGTTGCACCAGTGTCGATCGTGGCTCGGACAATTTCGTTTCATAGGGTGTGTTCGGTCAACAACCGTTGACCTTGATTCATGGCAATCAAAGTATTGCCACTAGCAATACTCACATTAAATGCGGACTGCTGACGCGCCGCATTCCACACCACCAGTCGCACAAAGTTGCAGTACATTCCGTCTGCATACGATACCTATTGCAATCACTTTGTTGCCTGCCGAATGATCACCACAACATTATGATCATTTCGCTGACGACGCACATTGCGACGTTCACTGCTTGTGCGGCTCATCGTCGTCCACTCATCGACTGGGCACTGTGTGCGGACACCCGATACCTCGCTCCGTTGCGATGTAGACGGATGGCCTATTTGCTAAGCAAATAAATATACAGCAACGACGAGCAGCAGCAACATTGTTCGCTCTACGTACATCAGAATGTCTTACCGACAGAAGATTATTATCGCAGTTGCCGGCGTAGGCACCCTTCTCATCGTATACAGCTGGATAGCCAAGGCATGGGCCTGGTATCAGCTACTCGACGCGCTACACATTTGGAATGTGTGATGATGCAGCAATTTGGAGTCACAGGCGATGGTGGTGGTGGACGGACTCGCATGGCAAGGCGAGCTTTCTTGCAGCAGTCGGCTGCACAACGTTCTTCAGTTCTTCAGGACCAGCTCAACCGAGTGCGACAAACATTGAACCCGACGGAATCGCCGCGCGAATACATAGAGATATTAGAATTTATCATAAGAAGTTAGAATATATCAATTTAGTTAATAAATCGTTTCAAAGCAAATGTACATTTGAGTTTTGTGTTTTAATTTTCGACCACCCCCTGACTTTCGGAAGTTTTAATCCCCGACATTTTGGTGCCTCCTGTGAGGAGTAATTTAAATTAAATTTGTGATTTAATTCGTGCTTTTTGTGGACACGCTTGTCCCACGGTTTCTCTCTATTTAAATTAAATTTGTGATTTAGTTTGTGCTTTGTGGACACGCTTGTCCCACGGTTCGTACTCGGGATATATGCGCATGCGGCCACAGTCGCCTAGCAATTTATTGTGTAGTTTTGGCAACACTTATTGCCTTCGCGTCTTCGTGTCTTGCCCTTTGCCTTCTGCTTGGGTTCCTGTGAACCGAGTTCACCAGCCTATTTGAGACTTGTTAGTGAAGTGATCGATATTCGACATGACCGACTTGAATCGACGCACGTCAGCATGCACCGCCATCAAGCGGGTGCACGACCGCATTGTCAGCATGGACGTGACGGCTTTGGGCGAGGTCCAAATCCACTTGGAACAGCGCCAGATAGAAGCACACTATGCACGCTTTCTGGTGGCACACACGGCATTAGTGAGCGATGCCACACCGGAGGGCCTTCAGGCCCACGATGATCGGCTGGCAGTCGTGGACGAGCAGTATAATAAAGTCTTGATGGTCTTGGGCAGACGCCAAAACGCCCTCCAAAATCTGGCGAAACTCGCGCCGGCTTCTCCACCACAGCATCACAGCTCAACCACGCCAAAGGTGGAGATGAAATTTGAGTCGGTGCAAATACCGACGTTCGATGGCCATCTGCATAATTGGCTAGCATTTAAAGATGCATTCGAGAGTCTGGTGCACAACACGGAGCTGACGCCCGCCTACAAGTTACAGAAGCTTCGTGCCGCTGTCCTGCCTGGCAGCGTATGCCTCGTCGGCAACATCTACTCCGGCGGCTACGAAGAGCTCTGGAGTGAGCTTAAAGAGAGGTTCGACAACCCACGCCTGTTGTGCGAGACCCACGTGTCTCGGCTCCTCAATCTGCAGGCAGCCCAGGACGAATGCTCCAGTGCCCTGCTTCGGATCGTGGACACCGTGCAAGAGTCACTCCGTGCACTACGAGTGATGCGGCAACCAGTGTCCAGTTGGGACGCTTTGACGGTCCCGATTGTTGTGTCCCGTTTGCCAAAGGTGACCCAGCAAGGTTGGTGCATGCATTGCCCAGCCAAACAGATTCCCACCCTCACCGGCCTGCTCGAGTTCTTGACTCATCGTGCCCACATTTTGGCGACAGAGATCCAGCTACCCTCAACCTCTGGTCGACAACAGGCAAGTGGATCACGGCAGCTAAAGACGCTTCCCGTTGCTCGGACTCACGTCGTTGCAGCTCCCGAGAACCGATGCGGCCATTGCCATGGCTCTCACCGGCTATATCAGTGCACAAGGTTCAAGCAGTTGGACTTGAGTCGGCGGATCAGCGCCGCGAGAACGACAGGTGTCTGTTTCAACTGTCTGCAGCCAGGACACAACGCTACCGGATGCCAATCCGAAAGTTCCTGCCGCCACTGCAATGGCAGACACCACTCGCTGATCTGCAGAAGGGAGGCGGCAGCCCGGCAAGAAACACAACGTCGGCCAGCCCGCCGAGAAGCAGAACGCCAACCAGCCTTACAAGCAGCGGCACCTCAGCCAGCCCAAACAGAAGCAGAACGCGCCCAGACCCCGCCTGGTGGTCGCTATGTATTCACGAAGGGACGTTGGGAGTTCATTCCGGACCAGGGTCCCTCAACTATGGATTGACTCAATCAAGCGAACACTACCGTATTGCTAGCTACGGCGCTCGGCTACGCGTACGGCGCAAACTCGGAGCCCCACCTGGTTCGAGCCCTCTGCGATCCTGGATCGCAAGTAAGTCTTATAACAACCAAACTAACCAAACATCTTCGTCTTCCCAGAAGGCGATTGGATGTAGCCGTGCAAGGCGTCGGTATTTCCCGACCCACTCTGGCTCAAGGCCAAGTGACGCTCTCACTTCAGTCGACGCGATCAGAGTTCGTGCTCACCATGAAGGCCGTAGTGATACCCCTGATCACTTCGACGCTCCCCGCAGCACATGTGGATGCAACACAATGGCATCATCTGGTTGGCCTACCACTGGCAGACAGCCATCTGGGCACTCCTGGGCCCATCGACATCTTGCTGGGTGCTGATGTCTGGGGTCTCTTGGTGCAGGACGAGGTCATTCATGGACGGCCACACGAGCCCCACGCCCAACGCACACACCTTGGTTGGGTTGTCTTCGGCCCAGCTGCCCTGGTGCGAGCAGCACCACCCATCCGATCGCTCCACAGCCAGGTGACGGACGAGTCGCCTTTGGAGCCCACTCTGGAACACACTCTGGATGAGCTCGTTCGGAATTTCTGGAAGTCGGAGGAGGTACCCACAGATGAATCAAGAGAGGACGAGTGCAGCCGGCACTACTCCCAGACGCACTCCCGCACATCGGAAGGCAGATACATGGTCCAAATCCCCTTCCGACACGACGCACCAGCACTAGGTGCCTCCTACCGCGCTGCACTGCGACAATTCTACTGTCTGGAGCGGCGACTCCAGAACAACCCAGACCTTAGAGAGAAGTACATCGTCTTCATGCGCGAATATGAAGAGCTTGGACACATGGAACGGGCTGGTCAACATGGCGACCACCCCCATTGTTACTACATTCCACACCATGCGGTAACTAGCAAATTCCGTGTGGTCTTCACTCAATGACGTCCAGCTGGTTGGTCCTACCATCCAAGATTCACTGATCAACATCATCCTGCGGTTCCGGCGCTACTTGGTCGCGCTGACCGCTGACGTAGAGAAGATGTTCCGCCAGGTCTTGGTGGCGCATAAACATCGAGACTACCAACGGATTCTCTGGCGAGAATCACCGTCCGACGAGCTGACCGTCTTCCGCTTGACGACGGTTACCTACGGTATGGCATTCAGTCCATGCACTTCTGTGCGATCCATGAAGCAGTGCGCACAGGACAATCAACAGCTGATCCCAGATACAGCACGGGCTCGAGCGGCCCGAGAGACGATTGAGAAGGCTTTTTATGTGGACGACCTCCTCACCAGCTGCAACAGCATTTCCGAAGCAGTCGGCCTGGCTGCCGATGTCAACACTGTCCTCATGGCAGGACACTTCAAATTACGCAAATGGAACTCCAACAGCGCACAGGTAATTTCCATGGTGACTAACGAGACTTCCTCTTCTCCCTCTTCCACAGATCTTGTCATAGAATGCCCAACGGCAACGTTACTTGGCTTGCGTTGGGATCTAGCTGCTGACGAGCTCTTCTTCTTGGTGAAAATGGAACCGCTGGGACCCTCCCCTACGAAAAGGCGGATTCTGAGCGAGGTGGCGAGACTGTTCGATCCTACTGGGCTCCTTGCGCCGGTCATCATCACAGGGATGATGTTCATCCAAGCGCTGTGGTCCGCAGGCATCACTTGGGATGCCCCACTTTCCCCAGAGCTGCTCAACACCTGGGCAGCATTCCGCAACGGGCTGCAGGCCCTCAACCAAGTCAAGGTACCTCGATGGCTTGGCATGCACAGTCAGCATGTGACCACAATTCATGGGTTTTGCGATGCCAGCTCCCGAGCCTATGCAGCTGTCATCTACCTGAAGACATCAGATGCCGATGACCGGTCCCAGGTCGCACTGCTGACCGCCCGGACTAAGGTGGCTCCACTCAAGGGCGCGACCATTCCTCGCACCGCTCTAGGCCTGCAGACTGCACCCTTCTACCTCTGGTCGGACTCCAGCATTGTTTTGTGTTGGTTGCGGAAGGAACCATCCACTCTCAAACCCTACGTCGCAAACCGAGTGCGACAGATCCAGGAGTTGACGTCTCCAGCACGTTGGCATCACGTCCGCTCTGCGCAGAATCCAGCCGATTGCGCTAGCCGAGGTCTTTGTGCATCAGAACTCCTGCAACACTCGCTGTGGTGGCAAGGACCGAGTTGGCTGGCAAGCGGACCGCTCCCCGTCGGCCCACCCGGGCAGCTGCACGCCAACGACATGGACCAAGTGGCAGAAGAATTAAAGCCATGCTTCTTCTCGGGCATGGTCATCACCCAGATGGAACTGACGACACGACGCCGAGACAAAGTCATCATCCCGTTGACCGAGCGATTCAGCAACCTACACCAGTTGCTCCGTAATGTTGACTATATGCTCCGTTGGCGGAGCACTTACCGGCACCTACTAAAGCGATCAGTCGTCGGAGCGGATGAGCTCGACCACGCCTTGGAACGACTTATCATCATAGAGCAAGCTACCGCTTTCTCTCAAGAAGTGCACCAGTTGCGCAACCGTGCACCACCGTCAAGTAACAGCCCGTTACTCTCTCTCAACCCATACTTGGATACCCGAGGAGTCCTACGAGTCGGAGGTCGACTCACGCATGCGTCCCTACCGGATGAGCAAAGGCATCCCATTGTCTTGCCGAAAGCAGGCGCCTTGGTTTGGCTATTGGTTCGCCAGACACATGACGCCACCCTACACGGCGGCGTTCAACTGATGCTGCAGACGTTGCGGCAGAAGTATTGGATACTCCATGGTCGACAAGCTGTGCGGACTCTGCTACACAAATGCGTCATCTGCAGACGACACCGCGGAGCGGTCATCAAGCAACAAATGGCTTCGCTACCCAGCGCACGAGTCAATTCAGCTCGCCCGTTCCTGGCCTCAGGGGTCGACTACTGTGGTCCCTTTTCCGTTCGGGTTGGAACCAAACGATCACGCACCACAATCAAAGGCTACTTGGCGATCTTCGTTTGCATGGCCACGAAGGCTGTGCACATCGAGGTAATTGAGGACCTCTCATCACAGGCTTTCATGGATGCTTTTACTCGATTCACCTGCCGGCGCGGACCCTGTCCCGATCTCTACAGAGACAATGGTACCGCCTTCGTTGGTGCGAACCGGTACCTTAAAGAGGACTTAGCAGCCTTCGAATCGCATCACAACCAACAGGCCCTGGCACATTCCGGGACGAGATGGCACTTCATCACTCCTGCGGCCCCTCATCAAGGTGGATTATGGGAGGCCGCCGTAAAATCCGCCAAACATCATTTGGTTCGTTTGGTGGGTGCCCAGTCTCTCTGGTACCACCAACTCCACACTCTGGCAACACGCATCGAGGCGTGTCTTAACTCACGTCCGCTGGTCCCACTCCACGACGACCCCGAGGACAAACTGGCGCTCACCCCTGGCGATTTCCTCATCGGTGTCCCCCCTCGTCGCGGTACCCGAACCTCATATTGGCGGCGTCCCGCTTAATCGCCTCAAGCAGTATCAGTGGATCCGTAAGCTCCACCAGGACTTCTGGCAGCGCTGAAGCGAGGAGTACTTGATCACCCTCCAGACCCGCAGCAAATGGGAACGACGAGAACCGGACATTCAACTGAACGACGTGGTCCTCGTGAAACAAGAGAACCTGCCCCCGACTCATTGGAGGCTCGGTCGAATCATTGCCGTTCACCCAGGCAGTGACGGATTAGCCCGCAACGCTACTCTACGCACCAGCCATGGCGAGTGCCGCCGGCCCATCCAGAAACTTTGCCGCCTCTTGGAGACATCATGAACAGATCATGAGATGTCGATATGATCTTGACCTTCCTGGGAGCATTACATGCACACATTTCGAACCAGAGGGTTCAACCGGGCAGGATGTTCGGTCAACAACCGTTGACCTTGATTCATGGCAATCAAAGTATTGCCACTAGCAATACTCACATTAAATGCGGACTGCTGACGCGCCGCATTCCACACCACCAGTCGCACAAAGTTGCAGTACATTCCGTCTGCATACGATCCCTATTGCAATCACTTTGTTGCCTGCCGAATGATCACCACACATTATGATCATTTCGCTGACGACGCACATTGCGACGTTCACTGCTTGTGCGGCTCATCGTCGTCCACTCATCGACTGGGCACTGTGTGCGGACACCCGATACCTCGCTCCGTTGCGATGTAGACGGATGGCCTATTTGCTAAGCAAACAAATATACAGCAACGACGAGCAGCAGCAACATTGTTCGCTCTACGTACATCAGAATGTCTTACCGACAGAAGATTATTATCGCAGTTGCCGGCGTAGGCACCCTTCTCATCGTATACAGCTGGATAGCCAAGGCATGGGCCTGGTATCAGCTACTCGACGCGCTACACATTTGGAATGTGTCATGATGCAGCAATTTGGAGTCACAGGCGATGGTGGTGGTGGACGGACTCGCATGGCAAGGCGAGCTTTCTTGCAGCAGTCGGCTGCACAACGTTCTTCAGTTCTTCAGGACCAGCTCAACCGAGTACGACAAACATTGAACCCGACGGAATCGCCGCGCGAATACATAGAGATATTAGAATTTATCATAAGAAGTTAGAATATATCAATTTAGTTAATAAATCGTTTCAAAGCAAATGTACATTTGAGTTTTGTGTTTTAATTTTCGACCACCCCCTGACTTTCGGAAGTTTTAATCCCCGACAGGGTGATAGTTGCGTAGACTCGAGTTGCGTCGAAGTGTAGAAAATTTATTGAGGTGCCATCATCTGGGACTCTGCCGCACCTCTGTTCCGACGGTCCCCCCGGTCGTTTCCCGCTTGTCTTCAAAAACAAAATTCTGTCGTTCTTATATTCCGGCGTCCGCAGTCCCAGCAGAAGAAAATTTGCTGAATTCGGTATCCCGTCTCATGTGCCCGTCCTTGCCGCATCGCATGCAGGCTGTCCTTACGTTTCTCGACGTCGCGTGTGACCATGCAATTTCTTTCCATCGGTGTTGATCGGTGGGTGGGTCTACTTGGTAGTAACATTCCAGCTATGCCTTCGGTAAGGTCGTTCAATGAATCGAAATCTTTTCGCTTTATTTAGTATTGGTTCTCCTGGCGACAATTTCTAAATATTTTTTCCACCTGTTGTACCGCTGTGTAATCTGCATGTCTCATTAAGTTCTGCATCGCTATTACGAAGTTCTTGAAGGTTTCGTGTCCTGTCTGGCGTCGTTGGCGAATTTCGTCGCCCAAATGTTCCCAATGTCTAGTGGGCAAAAATAATTTTAGGAAATCTCCTTTAAACGTGCTCCAGCTTCGCCATCTCTGATTATTGCTCCGGAACCCCATCAGTCCACGGTCACGAAGCAATTCGGGCATAGTGCTTGGAAGTTAATCTTTATCTAAAGAATATTTGTCGGCCAGTTCCTTGATTCTTTTGATAACCGACAATGGGCTTTTGCCTCCGTCATAACGAACTGACCATTTCCTCACCTGCTCGATCACCATCGCTTAGGATGTACAGGTGTTGTCGTTGTTCCTCGGTTCGGCGCTGAGTCTGTGAACGTTGAGTGTGGTTTATTGGTGGGGCTGTTAGCCCAGGTGTCTTTATCTTCTCGCCTTCCGTTGTGTCGTACAAATTTAATAACGGTAGGGCTGTTGGTGACGGGTTACGTTGGTGTTTTGCTTCAAGTTCCGCTGGGCGGAGTTAGTCGTCCAAGGTCACATCTCGTTCTGTGATGAAAGTCGAGAAACGCTTTCTCAGCTCGTCTATTTCGCCGTTTATGTCCAGCCTGAATTCCGCCGTGCAATTCTGCAGATTCTCTTTCGTGAGATTGTAGACCCGCTTTTTTTGACCATTTTGCCTAGTTGGTTTTCTTCGCTTGTTACTTGTTTCCAGAGTCCCTGCTCGGGCGCCAATTGTAGTGAGGTTTTTCCAAGCCGGGGTATCCTCAGTGTGACCAGGCTTCGTTTAATTTAGGGCCCTTTTAATAAAAGATTTATTTGTTTTGGAACTCTGAGTTCAAATATGTATTTATTTTTCTTTCTTTAAAAAAAGGAAATGATTATAAAATGGTTAGATGACTTGGTCTGAGATTTTAAGTAGTGTGTCCTGTGGTTTGATGCCTTGGTCCAGCGGGATCAAAGTAATCAGTCTGCGCAAGAATAATCTGACCAGTGAGAAAGGATTCTACGCTCACTTCACTGTCAGCCGAGGCGTTATGTCCAAGAATTTTGGCCAGTGAAAAGAGGATTCTGCGCTCAGTTCGCTGCGAGGAGTTTCTATGTCCAAGTATGTTGACCAGTGAAAAGAGGATTCTACGCTCAGTTCGCTTCCAAATTTGCTATGTCCAAGTATGTTGACCAGTGATAAGAGTAATCGGCGCTCAGTTCGCTGCCAGGAGTTGCTATGTCCAAGTTTTTTCCACTGTGGCTATGCATTGTTTTACTGCACTGAATTATTTAACGTTAACAGCAATGTTTTTTTGTTGTTTGCAAAAAATTGTTGTGTATAAATCGTATTGTTGTCAAAGCTTCTCGGTCGTTAAACTCATCCGTTGATTTCAATCATCATAACTTCTATGCGTGTGTTTGCGTTGTTTTTATTTTTGCGTTGTTTTTATTTTTTTTATTATAAAGCACGCCTACGCTTCTACACTCCCGCATGCGTGCAGTTTTGCATGTCATATGCGTCGTCCCCTTTACTCTTCTGTTGTTGCAATAGGGGAACGGCTACTCAATATTAATAATTGTTTGTCGATTGAAGATCACTGTCCCAAAAATGGAGGGGTGGTCTCATAATCGCATTTGTAAAGCGGAGAAGTGCAGTCAGCCTGTGTCTGAGCAGAGATGCCGTCGGTATTTTAAGTATCGACATCGGAGTAAACAATGAGCCTTGCAGTTGTTTAGATTAATTAAATTTACTTTGTTATGAAATAACAATAAGTAAATAATGTTAAATAAAAGAAAATCGTGTGGGGTTAACTCGTTGACGAATTGCCTCGTCACAGGTTGGCATATGTGTTAATAGCCAATCTGCCATAAGGCGATCTATACGACCAAGTATTTGCCTCGATCAGCCAATTCCTGTACATCGCCATAGTATGGGTGCCGGGGCAGTTATATAGAGGGTATTGAGAGGGCGCACGAAGTAGCTAAGGACGTAGCTATGAACACCGGCTCAAGGAGAGGGTTAGCTGTTCAATGGGCTCAGTCAAGGAACAAATTCTCTCCTTTTCTCCTTTTTGAATACTAAGTAACAGCCCGAGTCTGTCTGTCCAAACTGCGCCATATATAAATTGATGTTGCCTTCCTGCAGCAAAAGAAAAACCATCGAGTTATCTAGAACCCGGAAGGTTATTGCCAGAGTTGTGGCTGCTAAGTTGGGTATACCGCACAACTTATGCAGAAGTTGCAGATGAAAATGAGAAAGAACTTTCATACACTTCCTTTGCAGTTGTTAGGCCATAGCAGGGCCAAGACACCGCATTTAAGGTAAACCTTTTTTTCACGACCTGGGGCCCTATCCGCCGCGAGTCGTAAAATATTTCGATATTTTCTTTTCGACCCGCTTCAACTTACGAATTATTAATTTCTTTATCGAAAAGACTATAAACGCACTTATTTAATGCCATTAATATATTAACGAAATCTCTTACTCAAGGGATACCAGCATAATAAATAAAACTGAAGCTGCATATTTCTCCTCTACAAATTACTTGTAGAAATCCTCTTCCCCTCTTAAAGATTCCAAAAAACTAAAAAAAACATCGCCGGAAATCATATTTTAAATAATTTCAGTATTAAAATATTCGATTAATTTATTTACTTTTTAATTCTGTTATTTATATATGATACATAACTGATCTAATAATATCAATAATAACTTTTGATACAATCTTTTTATGTACCTAAGCTGATTCACAAACGCCTTTATAATGTGATCGATCGGATAAGAACATTATAATTTTAGAAATTACAAGTAATTTGGCACGATGTATAGCAGTCGTCTAGTGCGCCGAAGGTTCAGATGTTCGAATCTCATTTATTTTAAATTTTGTTTTTAAGTTTTTCCTAAAATAATATTTTCAGACTTTGTTGAATAAGATTTTTAAAACAATTTTATCGCCTGAAATTTTTTTCGTCGTCGTCACCCAAGTGTCAAAAACAAGATTTTCTGAGAAATTAGTTGGCTTGATCTCCCTTCGCCATTTTGCTGAGTAAAAGCCACCTTACCTGCCGATTTTCGACGGGTAGCAAATTTACAGAATCGGTTATTGTTAGAAATTAAACTTCGTAGCACTTTTATGAACAACTGCTTTATTAGAAAAGTGAGTAATAACTAACTAAAATATAAAGAGAAGATGTTTCTAAAGCACGTTGATTATAGTATTATATACGAGTATGTGTGACTATACATATTCTAACACTCCTCCTATCAACGTGGTTTTAAAATAAAAATTACAATTACAATTTCAAAAGTGCTATGCAGTTATTATGTTTAATGTTAGACAAAGCTTTTTGTTAATATGTCTGCAGTCATTTCATTTGTAGGAATGTGTTTAACTTCAATTCTTTCTTGCTTCTGCATATCTCTAGTGTAATGGTATCTAATGTCCACATGTTTTAATCTTTCATGGTGGACGGAATCCTTTGACAGTTTGATTACGCTTGTGTTGTCACAATGAATTGATGTCGCGCCGTTTACAAGATGTTCGTCTCCTACTTCATTCAGCATAAGCCTTCGGTGAACTCTTCACTTCACTTCACTTCTGAAAGCGCCATGTATTCGGCCTCCATGGTGGAAAGTGCAACAGATTTTTGCTTTCTGGATTTCCAGCTGATAGGACCATTAGCCAAAATAGTCAGATATCCGGTACATGACTTCCGATCATCGCGGTCACTTCCCCAGTCCGAATCCACATAAGCATAGAGAGGCGCATTGGTTTTTTCGTAAGTTATTTTGTAGTGTAAAGTTCCTTTAAGGTACCTTACGACTCGCTTTGCGGCCGTCCAATGATTCTTTCCTGGATTAGAACAAAATTTACTTAAGGTACTTGCAGCAAAAGCTATATCGGGCCTCGTTGCGTTAGCTAAATATATAAGACTCCCTACCAATTCTCGATAAGGATTCTTCACCATTTCAGCAACTTCTTCTGCAGATTTCGGACAAGATTCTTTTGTCAGCACGTTGCTTGTATCAATCGGTGTAGCAGATGGATTTGCTTCCTCCATCCCAAATTTTTGGATCAGCTTTTCGATGTGATACCCCTGGTGGATACATATTTTACCTGTCGAATGTTCTCTTACTACTTGAATTCCGAGAATGTTGTTAACTTGTCATAAGTCCTTCATCTCGAATTCTCTAGCTAGTGAGATTTTAGTCTCTTTTAAGAATGATATATCATTAGAAGCTATCAGCAAATCATCGACGTACACCACCACAATTACTTTGCTTTGGTTTTCGAATTTGACATACAGACAAGCATCCGTAGACGACTGTTTCATACCAAGTCGTTTCAAAAATGTATCTAGCTTGAGATGCCACTGACGTCCCGATTGCTTTAAGCCATATAATGGTTTATTAAGTTTGCATACCGTATCATTCTTAACAATTTTTCCAGGATACCTCGGCTGTTCCATGTATATTTCTTCATGTAACGCACCTTGCACATAGGCAGTTGTGACGTCCATCTGATGCAAGTGCATGTTGTTTTCAGCGCATATTGCAAATAACGTGCGGATTGTCTCATATCGAGCTACGGGTGCAAAGATTTCATTATAGTCCACACCTGCTCTCTGCTCGCATCCTCTAGCGACTATTCTCGCCTTGTATCGCTCAATGATGCCTTCACCGTTTTTCTTAATAGCAAAAACCCATTTGTTCGATAAAACCTTCTTTCGTTTGGGACGATCTACTAAATTCCAAGTTTTGTTTCTATGAAGTGCTGCTAGCTCAATTTTCATAGCATCTATCCATTTGGATCGCATCTTCGAAAGATAAAGGATCATTAGTAATGGTGCTGATTGACATATTTACCTCTTCCCTTGATAATTTTCCCCGCTTGCATGCCCTTGGAAGTCTTGGTCTGCCTGAAGCTTGCCCAACTTCTTCACTGCAATCACTTTCTGGGTCAGTTGTAACTATCTCGAAAATTTTGTTATTCTGCGCCTGTTGTAACTGGTCAACATCCTCCTCGGTGTTATCTTCGATGATGTCTAGTGCGTCTCCAAAAATGTCAATTACTTGCTCCTCGATTGGCTCATCTTTTGGCTTGTATTCGTTCACATCAACAATACTTTCTTCTTCGGGCTTTATTTCTAGGTCGTTTTCCTTGAGTATAATTGGTAATTGCATTATGTTGATTGTACTTGTTGTATAATTATCACTATTTATATTTTCGAAGAATTTCACATCACGTCGCTTTTCAATGTTCCTCTCTGCGCATCCCAAAGCCGGTAGGCTTTCGATTCTTGAAAATACCCAACAAGAATATATTCTTTGCCTTTTGGGTCAAGTTTTGTTTTTCCTGGACCTTTCTCTAGTGCAACAGCCTTGCTTCCAAATGCTCTCAAAAAACTAACATTTGGTTTCCGACCACACCACACCTCTAAGGGAGTTTGATTCTGCAAAATGTTGGTGGGACATCGATTTCGGATAAAAACCGCAGTATTAGTGTCCTTTGCCCACAAACTCTTGGGATGTTTAGATTCCAAAAGCATGCAACGAACCATTTCAATAAGAGTTCTATTCGCATGCTCTGCAACACCATTCTGTTGAGGAGTATATGCTATATGCCGCCGTAAGTTGCCTCTTTATGCCATTTGACTCCAGAAAATTCGAGAATTCTTTTGACATATATTCTTTTTTTTGTCTTTTTTTTTGAAAAATCAATTATTTATTATTCCATTTTAATTCTAATACTAGGGTTAGTAAGTAAATAATGAAACTAACAAGCTATATAAGTTTATTTTTATAAATGACCAGATTGGTTCTCATTATGTTCTATTTCTAAATTAAGTTTTATATTTATCGCTATATAATTTTTTTTTATATAATTTGTATGTTATGTATTTTTCTTCTTTTAAAGAAAAAACCTTTAAGTCATTATATATTTTTTGTTTACTTAAAATACTTAAAACTAATTAACAAGAAAATCAAAACAAATACATAAAAACCGACGTTTCCTAATATTTCGTTGGCAGCGTTCCAAGCCCCTAGCACAACCAGTATCATAGGGCTGCCAATATGACAACTCCATCATACCCATCGTACCGACTACCCGAGACGCTGCCCCCGTTTATCATTAGGGTTGAATTTCAGCCACACCCCAGTCGAGCCACCAGAATCTATTTGCATTAATTTTATTACGGTCGCGTTCAGGTATGTTACTGCAGTATCTCCAGTTAGCATCCCGATTACCCAAAGTCATTGAAACATGTCGGATGCGTTTGTCCGTTGCTCTTCTAGCAACATGGTAGATTACGGGCATATTGCACGTGTCCGACAAATAGCCCAGTCCATCTAGGTACAAGAATGCCTATGGTGGTATCAATCCATTCTCCAGGGCTCTCTCGAAGTACTGAGGATTATGGTAAAAGGCTCCCGATATAAAGTCATTTACGACAGAGGCTGACCGAGCGAAATGGTTCCTAGCAAGATCCAGAATAACATTATCGATTCTGGATACTCCGGAAGCGTCTAAGAGTTCTTTATTCAACACATAACGTCTATAATCTGAATGATCGCTTCTATACATACTCGTACACACTCTTAGGCATTTCCTCTCAAAGACGCGGATTTTTCCATGTATGAGGGACTGATGTTCCACCATATTGGACACGCATACGTTAAAATTAAACTAACGCCTGGTAACAAAGGAGCTTCAACTCCCATCTCAGATGACGTGAGTAAAATAAATTTTTTAGAGCCATAAAAGCCGCTCTTCCTTTTTTTACAGCGGTATTTATGTGTTCATTGTAATACAAAATACATCCAAATAAACACCAAAATACCGCACTACCGCCTTTGTTGGAATTTGAAAGCCATTTGCCCCAGTTATCTGCAAGTTTTTCCAATTTCGTCGAAGGTCGTGATTTCCGCGACTTAGAGGAGTGCGAAACAGTATAACTTCGCATTTTGAATAGCTGATCTTAAGCTTCCACATTTCGCAGTATGCCTGAAATTCATCGAATTTGGTCTGCAAGTTTCTCTGAATTTCCTCGACTCTCGAACCGTGTACGTATAGCATAATGTCGTCAGCATAAGCGAGGGACGTCTCCATGTCCATCAGCACCTCGGAAATAAATATATTTAACAGAAGTGGCGCCGTTACTGCGCCCTGTGGAAGACCATTAGCGATATTGAAAACCCTAACTGTCGTATTTTTATTATCTGTTACAACAAATTTCTTCCCGTATATCATAGATATAATCATTTTTACCAAATGATGTGGAAACCCATATTTTATTATTTTATAAATTAACGCGTCGATCCATACCGTGTCAAAGGCTTTTTCGAGATCCACTAGACAGGCAGCCGTATTTTTCTTATCATTCAGATGCCAGTTGATCTGAAATCAATTTGACTTTCTAATAACCACTTCTAAAACTTTTCCGATATTAGGCAAGATATTGATTGGCCTATAGTTTGTAGGATCAGAAGGATCTTTCTTTTTTTTTATTATTGGAAAAACCTTCGATGTTTTCCAACAACTCGGGAAGTAGTAATTATTGAGCAAGTTATTAAAAATAACGCAGTATTTCCGTATAATATCGACCGGAAGGTGTTTTAACACGATATTGGGAATGTTATCTAAACCAGTCGAGGGCTTGTTGTTCAGTTTCCTGTGAGTTCAGTCATCGTCGAGAAGTAGTTGTTTGTTTGGTCTTGCGTTAGTTCGTCCGCTTTCATGTCATCTGTAAAACACACTAGAGCTACACACACTAGAGCACGGATTTCATAATCTTCACAATTACTCGTTTACCATATCCGCAGAACTACTTGGGAGGTCTCCTATTTGGTGCACCGTTTCAAAATGCGATCCAATAAGATTAAGCTTCTCGACACCCTCGTCAACAAATGTTGTTGACGATTGGTATCGTTCTGCTATCAATTCCTGCTATAGAAATGAAATGTCCTGAAGAAATTGGTATCTTCAATTCCGGTACAGTAATAAAATTACGGGGCTTATAAAGTCGATTTATTTTCGGAAACATGTTCCTTGAGTCAGACTTTATAATATTTTCTGCTCGGTGCTTCCAATAATTGTTAACACTGTTCCGAAATTGTTATTCCAGTAAAGTTTTCACATTTCTCAAGAGAGATTTGAGTCTCATAAGATCACTGTTGCCCACTACACCAGGGAGCTGCCGTCGCATTCTGTGGATCTGAGTGACCAGAAAACTCTTGTGCCTCTGCAACGTACGAATTTCGCGGTTCAGATAACACTCCGTAGAGTTTTTGCTTTCAATTTTCGGGACTGTCGAATTATTAGGAACTTCAGACAAGGAAATGCAACTTCTCCATTCTCTTGTAGCCCGTTTTTCGAACTTGTACCTGGGTTTTCCTAAAATTAAATTTAGGAATTTCTGGTTGGGTTGCGAGGGCAAATATGGAATCGTCAGCAAACGAAGCTACTATTAATATCGCGTTGTGAACGCTATCATACGGCAATAGCGGGATCTTATTATCGTGGACCGTTTCTATTTGCAGTCGCGCATCTGCAATACACAAATCTAATTATGAGTTTCCGGAAGGGTAACTTGGTGTAACCGGGCTGTATAATTTCAATTTATAACTGACTTGATTGTCATCAACAAAGCGCTTAAGGAAGCTGCCTCTTCCATTCGCAGTTGAATCCAACCAAGCCGGATGTTTCGCGTTTAGATCTCCCGCTAGGATGAAATAGTTATTTAAACTATCTAATCCTAGTGTCTCGAATAATTTCTCAAGCTCGACGTTAAATTGATTATCTGCTGGCGGCGCATATGCAGATATAATATGAAGACAACTTTTATTTCGAAGTAGCAGCGATATAATAGTAGTCTCTAGACAATTAAAGTTTGCAATATCGCTCTTTTGAAACTAAGTGGTTTTCGGATCAGCACAGCTGTTCCACCACCACGAGTTGCGTTCTTTCTGTCCGTCCGTATAAAGTCGTAATTTTTTAATTCTATTTTATGTCTTGCGTTAAGCTTCGTCTCGTTTAGAAGGAGTATGTCCGGTCTATGGTCTTCCACAAAGCGCAGCAAGTCGCCCCGTCTGGAGACCTAGATTATGGAATTTACATTAAAAGCAGCTATTCTGAGTGTTCTGCATCTAAGCTCAGATATTCAAAAGACCTCGTAGCAGATTCAAAATGGTTTTTAGCTGAACCTTTTGGTCTGCTACATCTTTGGCAAGAGTGTTAACTTTATTCTCCAAACCTTCACTTTGAGAATTCGAAACCTTATGTGTGTCAGTATTATTTCGAGCTATATGAGCAAATGAAACTCCCGTTTTCACGAAATTTTCTATATAACTGGTCTTTTGAGTGGCATTTTGCTTAGCCACCCGCTTTTTGGCTTGAAGCCGGTCATTGAGATTTTTATAAATCTCACAGCCCCGCCAAGAAGATGGGTGTCCTGCTTTTCCGCAAAGAACGCAGAACAGCTGCTCTCTGCTTGCATCTTTTTTTACCGGGCACTCTCCCGGACTATGCAGTGCTTGGCACTTAACGCACCTAAACCCCATGTTACAATTAGACGAAGTATGTCCGAGTCTCTGACATCGATGATATTGTAGAACATCACTTCGTCTAATTTTTTCGAAGGTCACTAGATGGCCACCGACATACCTAACGTTCTTTAAATTATCTACCCTGCTATCTGGAGATAGCTTAACTACTATAAGGGGCAACTCAATGTTATCACGCTTAGAGCGCGGTGTGACATACCTGAACGCTTTAACGAAATTTATGTCTTCCGTATTAATTCTAAGTTCTTCTAATATTTCTTCCGGAGTGTGGCAAACACTTAACCCTTTCATAATAAATGTGTTTAATTTTTTAAATTCTCTATATTAACTTCACTTGCCCGTGGGTCGTCGGTCGTCTGTCGTGGATTCTTGCGATCAATTTTTAACCCACTTCCCATGGCCCGATTTTATTGAAATTTTGCACACATGTGTAAACAACAAGACAACACTTTCTATTAAATTTTGAGGCCCCTCGGGCTGCGGGGTCGGGGGGCTCCCAAACAAAAATTTTAAAAAATTCACCCGATTTTCTTCAAATTTTAAACACATGTGTATACCCAATAAACAATACTTTTTCGAAAATTTGGTAGTGATCGGGTCCCGGGTTCGGCCGCAAGGCCCATATACATTTTTTAAATATCTATACTGGCATCAGATATTCGTCGCCCTTTATGGACTGTGTGCGGTGTGTGCTGCGCAGTCGGCTGCGCTGCATGGTTTTGGTGGAGGTGGAGAGAGAGAGAGAAATCTTAGCGCACGCACAAATGAACCCAGCAAATGAAACGAGACATACATGTTTTATGCTTACTTCAACTTACATTTTTATTATATACTGAATTGTATTTTTATTGATGTCGTTTTTTTTGTTGTCGATATCAACTTACAGATAGAACAACAAGTTTTCACAATATTCTGTCATTTGGCGTTTTCATAAATTAGTTCAGAGCAGTCAAAGAGTTCTCAAGATAAATGTTCGTGTTTCTTATTTGCTCAGAGTATGAGCGTGCTCTAAGTGCTCAGAATAAAATGATCTGAGCTTTTTCAATTTTAACATCTGATGTCAAATGTTTGTTTCGATGATTTTCTCCTACAATAAAAAAAAATGGCCCAGGATCGAGGGGCCCATATCAATTTCTGCGATTAGAGAATTTAGATGAAAAATTTTAATTTTTATGGGTTGTTTTTTTATCTTTTTCAGTGTACGTATAAAATTCTGTCCGTCTTATTTAATATGTGTTTAACTATGTCTAAATTTTTATTGTCTGTAACATTTAATACTGTTTTATTCTTGTTTACGTTTTTTAATGAAAACTGTCCTTTACCAATAGTTTCGTTAAATATTTTTTTAATTTCTTAACTGTCCTCTTTGAAAATGTTTATTGGTGGTGATCTATTTTTTTTAACTGTTTTATCTGCGTCACTTGTATTTTGGGTTCCACTGTTGCTTGTTGTTATTATTTTTTGTTGAGTATTGAAATGGAATACCGCATTATGTTTGTTGTTGATTTTATTTTGCATGTTTTTAATTAAATGTTCTGCTTCTGTTGAAAGTAGGGGAAAATCACTGCATGTTTCTATGCCTTCTTCAACACTATCACTAAGCAGAGCAAAACTGTTTTCGGATTCGGCACTTTTTTTTGTTTCATTCGTTGCACTTTTGTTTTTTGTTTTTGTGTCATATTTTCGTTTTCTCTGTGGAGAATCACTTTTTATCTTTTACTTTCTTCTTCTTTACTCAATTTGGTGATCTCTTCCAATGCTAAATCATATTGCTGTTTGCTTACACAATCCAGCGTTGTTAACGATTCTCCTCCCTCTGGTGGAGGGGGGACGTCATTTTGTTTTTTTTTCTCTCTTTTTATTTTTCTGTTACGATAAACACAAAAATCCGCTTTTAAAAGTACACAAATAAGTTAAAATGGATATAAATTTATAAATTATAAAATTTTTTTTTTTTTTTTTTTTTGAGAAAATTATTTTTTCACTCACGGCTTGCTTGCTCAATTGACATATATTCTGTTCCATTGTCTGTTCTCCATCGCTTAATTTTTCTGCCACTTTCCTTTTCTGCATGAAGTTTGAACTTCTTAAACTTTTGAAGCACTTCACTTTTCGATTGAATGAAATCGACTACAATAAATCGCGACTTATCGTCAATAAAAGTTACGAAATATTTCGCTCCACTGCACGACTGCACACTAAAGGGCTCACAAACGTCGGAGTGCACTGTACCTAATATTTCACTATCGATTGTTCGTGATTTAGGAAATGGAGATTGAACAATTTTTCCTTTACTGCATACGACGCATTGAATTTCACCTTAACTAAAATTTTCTTTTATGCCTTTAACTAATTGCTTGCTTTGAAGTTTTTTAACATCGCTAAAATTCAAGTGGCCAAATCGTTGGTGCCATTTAATTAGTTCATGTGCATTTGTTTGATCATTATCATCGCATATATGTACTTCTTTATTCGGTGTACTGGTTTTCAATACATACAGTCATTGACAAAATTATTTGCACAATGAACATTTACACCATATCACTTCAATAAAGTTGTATAACTTTTCAAAAATTCAATATATCACTGATATTGTTGTTTATTACTCATCTTTTATATATTTATATTATATATAAATAAAAACCAAAACAAAATTTCAAACAGAAATAGTTTAAATCATGAAAATTACTGAGGCACAATTATTGTTACATCACTAAAAAATGGCAAAATTATTTGCACAAGTGCAAAAAACGGTTCTGGATATTAAACGGTAGTTAAACTATTCAACTTCTCAATGCAAAGCGATGCTCGTAATCATTGTTAGTAGTTTAGCGTCATCTGTCCTTCGTGAACCGGTGCTTCGGCAACAAAACTTTCGGCAAAATATCACTGCAGTCGAATAGTAATAAACAAAAATATCAGCGATTTATTGAATTTTTGAAAAGTTATACAACTTTATTGAAGTGATATGGTGTAAATATTACATTGTGCAAATAATTTTGCCAATGACTGTATAGCTTATTTCTCTTTTCTGCTTTGAAAACAATTTGTTGCATATTACTCTTTACAACTGCTGTATTTTTCACAAAATTAACTGTGCAGCCACTGTCAGTGACTTTTGGAACAGAGATTAAGTTGTGCTTTAATTGTGGTATGTACAGAACATCCATAAGCTTCACTTTTGTTAATCTGTTTTTATTATTTACATGCATAATTACTGTTCCTGATCCATGCGCAGTAATGGTGTCATTTCCAGCGGTTTTGATTATTTTTTTGTCCCTGTTAGACCAATGTACAAAATTACTTGACTCTCTGCACATGTGAGCGCTTGCACCGCTGTCTAAACACCACTCAAACTTGCTCAAATCTTGAACTTTAACTTCTTCGTACGCAGACATTGCAGCTTCTAACGTTGTCTCACTCTCTGACCAATTATTATATTTTCTCATTTTACATTCGTTAGCCCTGTGTCCATGTTTACCACACTTGTAACAATTTCCATCAAACCTTTGCGTTGGTTTTAAATTTTGTTTAATATTTTTACTGCTTCCTCCGTTGTTCTGCTTCTTTCTTCCTCTGAACCCCTCATCCATATAAAAAGCATTCTCTGCAGAAGTTTCATCTACTGTAATTTGCTGACTCCTACGCTCTTCTTCTTCTAGAAGTTTCGTTTTCAGAGAACCTATCTCTGGTAGCTGATCACGAGTCTCGATAGCTATACAAAAAATTTCATAATATTCTGGCTATGAATTCAGAAGCATTATGCAGACTAACTCTTTTGGCAATGATATGCCAGCTTCCTCAAGTGCATCACAACAGCTTTGAAAATCTCTTAAGTGTTGCGTCATCGATTGCTCTTTTTAAATTCTCTATATTAACTTCACTTGCCCGTGGCTGGCTGGCTGGCTGGCCAAATCTTGTGATCAATTTTTAACCCACTTCCTACAGCCCGATTTTATTGAAATTTTGCACACATGTATATCTCCCATGACAACACTATTAAAATTAAATCTATTAAAATTTGAGGCCCCTTGGGCCGCGTACAAATATTTTACAAAATTTACCCGATTTTCTTTAAATTATGTACACATGTGTGTCTTCGATGGAAAACACTTTTTGTAAAAATTTGGAGCGATCGGCCCCTTGGGGATCCCAATATACAATTTTTAAATATCGCTATGTCGCATCAGATCACGGCAAAGTCTGAGCTCTGTGCTTTGTGAGCAGCGCTGTTCGCTGCCGCTGCGGCATTTGGTGGATGATTTTGCCACAAAACGAGCACGCAGTGTGTGTGTGTGTATCCCCGATTAGAGAATTTACAAGAAAAATTTTAATTTTTATGGGTTGTTTTTTTCTTTTTCATTTGAAAAAGTCGCCTATATAAAGCAACCTTTCTAGCGGGACCTTTGGATGTGTGCGTCTCCTCTAAAATTTGCCATGCTTCATTTGAAGATTCGCACTTTTTTATATATCCCAACTGGTTTTCTTTTACTCCTAGGAAAATCATCGCCAATGCCTTGGAATTTTTACTATTCCATAAAGCTAGTTTGGTAGCATCATCCACTAAGACTTACAGGATTGTATGGATTTTGGTTTTGAGAAAAAAATATGTTTTTTGCTCGTTATGTTGGAAATCCACACAAATACTGGATGTCTGAAGTGTTAAGTTTTTCCATTGTGAGAGCACGCTTACAACACTTTGCAAATGAAACGCCAAACTCTACTCCGCAAATGAGACATAAACTAGGTCTATATGAAAAGTTCGCATTTTTTATTAGTATTAGCTTTACAAATATTCAAACTTTTTTTCTTTTATAATTTTTTGAAATACAAATACATTATTACGATAGTTTATATATTTTATAATATTATTTCTTGCTTATTGGCGGTCTGTAGCGCGCAGTTTTTCCTCAACAGCTTCTCGTGATGCTTCAGATAGATCAGTTGCTTGGATATACTTTTGTACACCAACTAAAGACTTCTTTAAAGCATCAAATGAGCTCGAATATAACATCTTCTTCTTGACCTAAAATTTTGTAGTACTAAATCTTTAGTTAGTCAATAGTTAAAAAATTTACCTTGGCAGTATCAGGGCACCACGACATTAAAAATAGTTTCTGCTTCTTGGAACTCTCAGATGTACCTTGGCATTGGTGCATGTATTCGAAATCGAATAATCCATATCTATAAATGCGAAAATGTTAAGGTTCACTTTATACATAAAATACATAATGAGTAGTAATAACTAATTTTTTATGCAAAAAACACTAGACAAATTCGATAAGTTTGACGACGAGGTTAAAGTGTTGAGTTCCTGAAAAATGTTGTCGATTGCTGTAAAAATATTTGCAAGCAAAGAACATGGAACTTAGAACTTATGGTGACATGTAAATAAAGTGTAGACATTAAGATATATACTTTTTAAATCTACAATTTATGTTGTTATGAAATTATTTCAGAGTTCAAATCTTTTAATTCAATTCATTTTTCAAGAAGCAAACATACATCAGGATGTTGTTTTTTATAATTCGCGCTCGCTTGAGGGTAAACTGATGAGCATTTAGAGCGCCACGAGTATTGCGGTTGAATTCAAGGAGAGGTGGCATGCAGCTGGCTATTTCTCTTGAGCACCGCTGGTAAACGAAGCGATAAAACAGTGACAAGCAAGAAACGTTCCTGCGGTGTTCAAGCGAATCTATTGATTTCGCTATATTTTCGTCTCCGATAAGTTTTATCGCGCGGTTTTTTATTCTATCTAGCTGATGCAAAGTAGTCTTAGGCGCACCAGACCAGATATGGCAATTGAACTCAAGTTTAGGGCAAATAAAAGCCTAGTATATAGTAGCCAGATCAGAGGGAGTGAAATATTTCTTGCACCGTGCTAGAAAACCTAAACATTTCGCAGCATTTTTGCGACGGTAAATATGTGGTCATTCCAACGAAGCTTGTCGTTAACGCACATACCAAGAATTGCGAGATTTTCAGTTTCCTCGCAAGTGCCGTTAATGGATAATGGCATGGGATTTAGAATTCGCTTAGACGACAGGAGACAGCACTGGGTTTTGAAAGCGTTAAATTCTACTCGATTGTTTTTTTTCCCATTGTATTATGGTGTCTAGGTCAGAATTTAACGTGCTTAACATACGAAGTTGTTTGAGTTCCACATCAGAGGTGGAGGGACGTTCCTCAAACTTATATGAGAAGCTGAGAGTGCTGTCGTCAGCGAACGAGTGGATTGGATTAGAAGTCACAGATAAGAGACCATTAATAAAAATAAGAAAGAGTGTCGGGGACAGAACAGAGCCCTGGGGATCGCCAGTATTTATGTGGTGTATTTCAGACTTGAATCCGTCCAAAACAACTTGAATTGAGCGGTCCAAAAGATAGCTTCTAATCCAATGAAGCAGTTTATCATCGACACCAAAGGCACGCATTTTTGACAAAAGAGCTTGATGCCAAACTCTGTCAAATGCCTTAGAAATATCTAGTGCAACAGCTTTGCTTTCACCAAATTGATGCAAAGACCGGTTCCACTGTTCGGTGAGATATACCATCAAATCACCAGTGGAACGTTGCCCACGAAATCCGTACTGCCGGTCACTAAGGATTTCATTGGTTTCAAGATATTTCATGAGCTGAAAATTTATCAGCGTTTCCATGACCTTGGAAAGAATGGTTGTAAGTGCTATTGGTCGGTACGAAGAAGGAGACGACGGCTCACCTTTTTTAGGTATGGGCTGGACAAAGGCTTTTTTCCAACTTCTCGGGAAGAGCCCAGAAGAATAGGATAGATGGAAAAGCTTACGCAATGGTAATGCCAGCTTGGAAGAACACCTCTTCAGAAGGCATCAATGCACAATCTGGAAGCGTGGAGCTAGCTGCAAAATGTGCAGCAAACAGATTGGCTTTGTCTTTAGAGTTGACAACTGGAGTGTCATTATAAATGAGCGTTGGAATGGACGACGAGGGTGTATTTTTGATTCTTTTCGCGAATGACCAAAAATTTTTACTACCTTTGGGACATTGTAGTATTTTTTGCCTCAATTTTCGGTCGTAGGCGAATTTGACTCGCCGAAGATGAGCATTGCAATCATTTCTGGCTCGTTTAAACTTCTTTCGGTTTTCCTCTGAAGGGTTTGCTTTGTAAAACCGAAAGCATACCTCTCTCATCCTAGAAGCCTCTTTACAGCTCGAGTCGTACCATCCATCATCTTTCGGTTTGATGGACTTATCCCTGAAGGGGATAAACATTCTCATACCAATAAGAATGATGGTTGTGATTGCATCAGCGGCGGTATCCACGTTGTTATCGCGAAACAATAGCGACCAGTTATAACTCCCAAAAAAGTTGTTAAGGCCGTCCCAATTGGCTTTCTCGTATTGCCATACTATTTTTTTGGCAGTTTTTTCTCTATCTGTGTGATTTATTAACGAGAAATTAGCTGATACAACACAATGGTCAGACGAGCCTAGAGGCGATAATACATTGACGGAGTAATTATCAGGACGAGAGGTAAGGAACAAGTCAAGGGTGTTTGCGGAATGATTTGCAATGTCAAGTATTCGTGTAGGCTCATTTACAAGCTGAGTAAGGTGATTTAAGTCAGCGAACAATTCAACATCCATTCCTACGGGTGTTGTCTGGCCAGAATGGCGAAGCCACCCAGAATTGTGTACATTGAAATCGCCCGCAATAACGATTTCAGTGTTTTCATCATTTCTGACAATTCTTGCAATTGAGTCAGACAGTGCATCAATCTCATGAAGAGTTGAAGCTCTGTCTAAGTTGGGGCTTCTATAAAGAAAGCAGTAGAGTATGTTGCGCCCCTGTACCATTACTCTCAGCCATATGAAATTAAATTCCGCATTAGAACATTGGCTTAATTGAGGCAAAAGTTTGAATGCAAAATAACCAAAAGAAACAAACACTCACAATCCGTTATTCCATAGGAACAAGTCTTATAGTCACATATTAGTCCTACATTCCGAGTTTCATACGAATCCCTTGAGAAATGGCTTGGTTCCAAAAATCCCAGACCCTATTGGCCAGATCCCAGAATTTCCATAGGAACAAGTCTTATAGTCACATATTAGTCCTACATTCCGAGTTTCATACGAATCAATTGAGAAATTGCTTTGTTCCAGAAATTCCAGGCAATAATGATCATATTCTAGAATTTCCATAGGAAGAAGTCTAATAGTCGCATCTTAGTCCTACATTCCGAATTTTATGCGAATCGCTTGACAAATTGCTTTGTTCCAGAAATTCCAGACAATAATGATCATATTTTCAATAGGAACAAGTCTTATAGTCTCATATTAGTCCTACATTCCGAGTTTCATACGAATCAATTGAGAAATGGCTTGGTTCCGAAAATTCCAGACCCTATTGGCCAGATGCCAGAATTTCCATAGGAACAAGTCTTATGGTCGCATATTAGTCCTACATTCCGAGTTTCATACAAATCAATTGAGAAATGGCTTGGTTCCAAAAATTCCAGACCCTATTGGCCAGATCCCATAATTTCCATAGGAACAAGTCTTATAGTCACATATTAGTCCAACATTCCGAGTTTCATACGAATCGATTGAGAAATTGCTTAGTTCCAAAAATCCCAGACCCTATTGGCCAGATCCCAGAATTTCCATATGAACAAGTCTTATAGTCGCATATTAGTCCTACATTGCGAGTTTCATACGAATCCCTTGAGAAATGGCTTGGTTCCAAAAATCCCAGACCCTATTGGCCAGATCCCAGAATTTCCATAGGAACAAGTCTTATAGTCACATATTAGTCCTACATTCCTAGTTTCATGTGAATCCCTTGAGAAATGGCTTGGTTCCGAAAATCCCAGGCCCTATTGGCCAGATCCCAGAATTTCCATAGGAACAAGTCTTATAGTCACATATTAGTCCTACATTCCGAGTTTCATACGAATCCCTTGAGAAATGGCTTGGTTCCAAAAATCCCAGACCCTATTGGCCAGATCCCAGAATTTCCATAGGAACAAGTCTTATAGTCACATATTAGTCCTACATTCAGAGTTTCATACGAATCCCTTGAAAAATGGCTTGGTTCCAAAAATCCCAGGCCTTATTGGCCAGATCCCAGAATTTCCATAGGAACAAGTCTTATAGTCACATATTAGAGTTTCATACAAATCAATTGAGAAATGGCTTGGTTCCAAAAATCCCAGACCCTATTGGCTAGGTCCCAGAATTTCCATAGGAACAAGTCTTATAGTCACATATTAGTCCTACATTCCGAGTTTCATACGAATCAATTGAGAAATGGCTTGGTTTTAAAAATTTCAGACCCTATTGGCCAGATCACAGAATTTCCATAGGAACAAGTCTTAAAGTCACATATTAGTCCTTCATTCCGAGTTTCATACGAATCCCTCGAGAAATGGCTTGGTTCCAAAAATCCCAGGCCTTATTGGCCAGATCCCAGAATTTCCATAGGAACAAGTCTTATAGTCACATTAGTCCTACATTCCGAGTTTCATACGAATCCATTGAGAAATGGCTTGGTTCCAAAAATCCCAGGCCTTATTGGCCAGATCCCAGAATTTCCATAGGAACAAGTCTTATAGTCCCATATTAGTCCTACATTCCGAGTTTCATACGAATCCCTTGAGAAATGGCTTGGTTCCAAAAATCCCAGACCCTATTGGCCAGAAGCCCAGAATTTCCATATGAACAAGTCTTATAGTCACATATTAGAGTTTCATACGAATCAATTGAGAAATGGCTTGGTTCCAAAAATCCCAGACCCTATTGGCCAGGTCCCAGAATTTCCATAGGAACAAGTCTTATAGTCACATATTAGTCCTACATTCCGAGTTTCATACGAATCAATTGAGAAATGGCTTGGTTCCAAAAATCCCAGACCCTATTGGACAGATCCCAGAATTTCCATAGGAACAAGTCTTATAGTCACATATTAGTCCTACATTCCTAGTTTCATGTGAATCCCTTGAGAAATGGCTTGGTTCCAAAAATCCCAGGCCCTATTGGCCAGATCCCAGAATTTCCATAGGAACAAGTCTTATAGTCACATATTAGAGTTTCATACAAATCAATTGAGAAATGGCTTGGTTCCAAAAATCCCAGACCCTATTGGCTAGGTCCCAGAATTTCCATAGGAACAAGTCTTATAGTCACATATTAGTCCTACATTCCGAGTTTCATACGAATCCCTTGAGAAATGGCTTGGTTCCAAAAATCCCAGACCCTATTGGCCAGATCCTAGAATTTCCATATGAACAAGTCATATAGTCACATATTAGAGTTTCATACGAATCAATTGAGAAATGGCTTGGTTCCAAAAATCCCAGACCCTATTGGCCAGGTCCCAGAATTTCCATAGGAACAAGTCTTATAGTCACATATTAGTCCTACATTCCGAGTTTCATACGAATCAATTGAGAAATGGCTTGGTTCCAAAAATCCCAGACCCTATTGGCCAGATCCCAGAATTTCCATAGGAACAAGTCTTATAGTCACATATTAGTCCTACATTCCTAGTTTCATGTGAATCCCTTGAGAAATGGCTTGGTTCCAAAAATCCCAGGCCCTATTGGCCAGATCCCAGAATTTCCATAGGAACAAGTCTTATAGTCACATATTAGAGTTTCATACAAATCAATTGAGAAATGGCTTGGTTCCAAAAATCCCAGACCCTATTGGCTAGGTCCCAGAATTTCCATAGGAACAAGTCTTATAGTCACATATTAGTCCTACATTCCTAGTTTCATGTGAATCCCTTGAGAAATGGGAACAAACTACGCAAGTAACAGACAACATCTTTTTAGAAGGCAAAACAACCCACCACCTCCACCACGTGGAAATATCCCACCCAGACAATCTTTTTACCCCGGAATAGCATACCTTCACCAAGTACAGCAAAATTCTAGATACACACCAAGATATGTTTCCCAACAAAACCCGCAATATCAAGTAGCCAGGAACAATAACTATCCCAACCCAAATCTACCACCACCTAGACCATTAGCACCAAAACCATTACCCAGACCTGAACCCATGGAGTGCTCCACGGTAAGGTCAGAAGCGATCAATTACCAAAACAGACCACGTCCAATTAGGAACGCTGGAAAACGAACACACAACACTTCTACGCAGATTCAAATCCCAAGGAAATTCCAAAGGAATTTTCACATCGATACAATGAACCCAACACCTGTAGAAGAGGAAGCACCATCTACCGACCCACAATCAAATGGATACGGTCCACCTAATGATAACTATACCTTCTATCAACAAATTGATGTCGAAGAACCGAGATATGACGCCGATCTTATGGAATATATGCGCTACCAAGCTGAATCTCTGCCCGAACCAGACTTAGAAGACACAGTGCACCAAGAACTCCCACAATATGAGTACAGCGACCTACATTTTTTTAGGTTAACCCATTCTTCGTTGCCGTATTTTCAATGTAAGACGAAGAATGGCGATATACTGAACTTTTTAATCGATACAGGATCCAGTAAAAACTACATTCAGCCACAATTAGTCGAAAAACCACTGCTAAATGAAGAATCCTTTTTTGCCACTACCATAACGGGTGACATTAAAATCACCCACCACACACTTCTGAACCTTTTCGGCCAAAAAGACATAAACTTAAAATTCTTTATTTTGCCAAATCTCAAATCCTTCCATGGTATCTGAGGAAACGACAGCCTCAAGGAGCTATCCGCCGTTATCCACACGAAACAAAGCTTTATGACTATCCTCAATAGCGTAAGAATAAAAATTAAACAGCAAAAATCGCAGTCCGTGAATTCAATAGCTGCAAAACTAGACCACATGACCCCTTCTCAAAAATCTGCTATTAATACAATAATAAAAAAACATCATTCCCTGTTTATGGAACCTAATGAAAAATTAACCTACACTACGAGAGTAGTTGCTCAGATACGTACTAAGACAGATTGTCCAGTATATTCCAAATTTTACCCATATCCTGCACCACTCAAAAACGAGGTACAGAATCAAATTCAAAAACTTCTGGAAGATGGTATAATTCGACCATCAAAACCCCCGTATAATTCTCCTATTTGGGTAGTTCCCAAAAAACCAGACTCTAATGGCAACAAACAATATAGACTTGTTGTCGATTACAGAAAGCTAAACGCGGAAACTATTGCTGATCGCAATTCAATCCCGGATATAAGCGAAGTCCTCTCACAACTAGGAAATTCCCAATATTTCACGGTAATCGATCTGAAGAGCGGCTTCCATCAGATCCCTCTTAAGGAGTCCGATTGGGAAAAGACAGCATTTGCTATCAACAACGGCAAGTACGAGTTTACTCGGCTCCCGTTTGGATTAAAAAATGCACCATCGATATTTCAACGTTCGCTCGACGATATCCTCCGTGCTCATTTAGGAAAATCATGCTACGTCTATATTGACGATATTATTATCTTCAGTAAAAACGAAGATGATCATGTCAAATTTTGGAAACATTAAGCGAGGCAAATATGAAAGTACAATTGATGATTATGTTAGACATATAAAGCAAATTTTGCAAACATTAAGCGAGGCAAATATGAAAGTAAAATTGCACAAATGCAACTTTTTTAAAGAAAAAGTTGAATTGTTGGGCTTTGTCATATCATCGTCTGGTATAACAACAAACCACGAGAAAGTTAATTCAATAGTAAATTTCCCTGCTCCAACAACCATTAAAGAATTAAGATCCTTCCTTGGACTATCCGGATACTATAGTCGTTTCGTAAAAGACTACGCGAAACTAGCCAAACCTCTCACATCTCTTCTAAGAGGAGAAGAAGGTCGCATGTCAAAATCCAAGTCCCAAAAAACCCCCATTTCTTTGTCCACCGACGCCATTCAAGCATTTAACAAAATCAAAAACTCACTCACTTCTAGAGATCTCATTTTAACTTACCCCGATTTTAATAAACCCTTCGAACTAACGACCGACGCATCAAACTTCGCGTTAGGAGCCGTTTTATCGCAAGAAGATAAACCTGTTATGTTCATTTCTAGATCATTGAATAGAGCCGAAGAACACTACGCGGCAAATGAGAAGGAGATGTTAGCCATCATATGGGCACTCAACTCCTTAAGAAATTATTTATACGGCACCGCACATGTGAAAATATATACAGATCACCAACCGCTGACATACGCACTCAGTTGTAAAAACAACATTTCTAAGATGAAGCGCTGAAAAGCAATTCTTGAAGAATACAACTATGAGTTGCACTATAAGCCAGGTAAAAGCAATGTGGTTGCAGACGCATTGTCGCGCCTCCCACAAAAAACCCCGATAAACTCAACCATGACCCAACATAGTGCCCTTAGTTCATCACATAACTTAATCCCCGCAGTCGAATCCCCAATCAACGTAGAAGAGAAGCGCACAAACAACTTCTGGGTGACGACCGCAAGTCGCTGACGATGCAAATAGGAACACAGCAGACCAGACAACTGACGAAATAAATAGATATGTAAATTAGATTTAGCTTTGAGTTATTTTTTATCAGTAGAATAAAGAGCACCGGTTTGCTCCCAAAAAATAAAAATTATTTTTTATTCGATTTAAACAAGTAAATCGTTAACTTGTATACAGTAAGTTCGATTGCTGGTTTGATTTTTTATCAAGAAGGCGTACCGTACTTGAAAATTTGAGAATCGCCTAGAGAAGACTATATTTAGAAATTTTCATTTCAGTGTCGTTTGGCATTTTGTGCAAAAAAGTTTGAATGGTTTTTGTATTTTTTAATTATTATAAAAAGTATTACAGTAATTTACAGGGTGGCTGAGACCAAGTGTTACCAAATGAAAACGCTGTAATTTTTTTAATTTTGATTATTTTTTATTGAAATTTCGTGGAATATGTTGAAAACATATTACATTTTATGAAAAACATGTTACTGCTCGATATGACCTTCTTTGGCTTTGATTATTTGATTCAGAAAGAACACGAGCATTGAAGGCCGTGATGAGATTCCAAAAATTGTCTTTTCTGATGAGAAAATTTTCACCATTCAACTGTATGTGAATAAACACCTCTTGGTTTACCTTGACTCCATGTTCGATGAAAACCAGAGGAGTGCGTCCATCTGCAGTCACTGCAGCCCAAACCATAACATAAGGTGGTGATTGCTTGCGCATGGCAACTCTTGTGTCCAAATTATCGTTGGACTTGTGCTCTAACCAAACACGATCATTTTGTTTATCATTTTGCCATTCTTTTTTGCGTTACCCATGCTCTGAATGTGCCTTTTCCTAAAATATGTATTTCTGCATAGCGCAATTTATTTTTTTTCTCAAGGGACACCTTATCAAGGTCTTTTTGTTATAAGATTGTTAGAATGCTTACTAACACGTGAGCATAGTTGTTTCTTTTTCCGAATTTTATACAGTAACGGTGCAGTCAGCCACGGTTTTATACATTTTATTTTATTGCTATTTCATTCCAAAATAAAGAAATGCAGATACAAATGAGAAAATTATGAGAGTTCGATTTATGTACATTCTAAAGAGAGAGAAGTAGACAAATGCACACAAAAATAAACATCAATAGTACATAATAGCAATATTTATAGCGTTATTAGAACATTCGATTATTATACTATTTAAATACAAAGAAAAATACAATATTTTGGTAAGCGTAGACGAGTTTTTAGGATACATAAAGTTATACTTATTACTGCACAACTTTTGTCTGTAAATGTATGAATTACAGGATTTTATGTGGCTACTGTTTTCTGGATACTGAAATAATTTAAAGAAAGTAAGTTGGTTACACCAATAATTCAAAATACAAGTTATTAAACAAATATTTTTATTATCGCTTTTGAAATACAAAATAGGTAAGATTTGGAAGTTAAGAGTACTAAAAAAACTAACATTATTCATTATTATCTACGTATTAAACTAACTCAACGTCTGTCTGTAGAACCAGTATTCAAAATTTTTTTTTTTTTAAAAGCTTTTCTTTTTCTACAAGAACCAATTCTCGGTCACAAGATTAGTAAGGGCAGGCTCACCTCATTAGAAATGTATGGTCAATTTGATTTGGTACTCACTATTTTGCCCAAAACACTGGTCGGTGTATATGATTAAAAATTTGGAGTACTCACAAAATTTTTAATATAATGCAACAGGCAGGCTGCCAGTTTCTTGGGGACCTCTTAATCCAACCGACTCATCCCAAATGTAAATGTAAGCTTTTATCCTTACCACGTCATGGATACCTACACAGTATGTCCAAATATGCCTTTTATAAAAGGACACATCCGTTGTAATGGCTGGAATCGGCAAATCGAGATCAAATGCAATTACCGATGTGTTTTTAGATTCAATGACTCATGTTACGTCGTTTGCATTTAAGGCTTGAGCTTATTGTTAAAAAAGTCGCATTTTTTGCAGGAAAATTTTATTGGAGCATGGACTGATAGATTGAAATCATTATTTATATTCTTTTGGAATACATGCCCTGATACGAGACTGGCATAGGAATCCTTGTAGAAATTATACATTTTAAAAATGCAAAGATCAGGAGATAAGAATTTTCTTTCGACCTTATGGCGGATGTAATATGATTTATATGAAGAAAATTTGTCTATGAATTCTCTAAGTTCTTGCAATTTTAGTTCACTGATTTTATTTCCAGGCTTTGCCTTGCCGCGATGATATAAAGATGGAGATTGTGTAGAAGTTTTGCAGTGCAAACAAATTAACTATTTTATGTATTTTATTACTTACACCACACATGAAACAAAACTCGCAAAACACTGCCACTGTTGTTTTGGATTATTTACAATTGATGTAGCTTACTGAAAAATGTTTGTGCATTTCTGCACTACAAAAAATGCCATGCAGAAACAATATTTCAAATTTTTTATTTTGATTTATAAGCAAATATGGGTCACGATACTTTTGCGTTGAAAGAAAATTTATTTGTCATCAGGATAGTGTAATACTCAAAATTGAAGAAAAACAAAACAACAAAATTTAAATTTTTCATGTAAATTTCCTAATAAGAGATACATATGTGTGCAAAGTTTGAACCGGGTTAATTTGGAAAAAATTAATATTAGAGCCCCCCCCCCTTCACTTCAAATTTTTTTCAAAAACTGTTCTCACCGGAGAAAAACTTGTGTAAACAAATTTGTATGGAAAAAAATCAAATCAAAAACTAATAAATGTTTAAAAAAAGATCGGTCTATCGGAGATACCCATATGCTTAAAATTTAAAGTAAATCGGGATAATTTAAAAAAAAAAATTATGGTCACGTCCCCTGGCCTTAGGGCCCATTCGCTCCATTGGGACAAACATGTTTAAAATTTAAACAAAATCAGGCTAATTTTTTAAAAATTTATACATTTTCAAAAAGTTTTGTCCATTAAAGATACACATGTGTATAAAATTTTACCAAAATCGGGTTAATTTTTATTTTAAATTTGTATGAGCCCCACGACCCCAGGGCCCGGCGTGTGTAATATTTTTACAATAAGTGTTGTCCATCGGAGATACACACGTGTATAAAATTTAAAGAAAATCGGGTTAATTTTGTTTAAAAAAAATGTGTGGCCCCACGACACCAGGGCCCGGCGTCTCCAAATTTTTTTTTAGAAAAAGTGTTGTCCATCGGAGATACATATTGCTACGAAAAGTAGTTAGTAGCGCAGTAGGTTCGAATCCTTGATTAATCGCAAAGTACCAAAAATAAGTACTAAAATTAGAACTAAAAAATAGCATACGACTATTACATTATTTGAATTTTGAAATGTAACCGCCTGTCAGTTTAAATCATTATATACTGGTGAAAAATGTGGTCAAACCGGTTTGTGCGGTTTATCCAGTTTTTGTAAAAGAACATGATTGAACATGTAGTCTATTTTAAGAAGATGACTCATTGTATATAAGTATCGTTAGTTGTAAATAAGGGAATAAGGCTACAATTTTCTGGTCTTTTCTCGATATTTGTCTATAAGATTGGAAGTTTCTGGAAGCTTTTTAATAATTATATAAAAAAGGTGGCGTTCGCTGCAGAGAAATTTATTAGTTATTTCTTATTTGGAATTCAACCAGTCAAGTTGTAAAAGTTCTTGAAAAGTGATAAAGCAACAACCTAAGAGAATTATTGTGAAGTACTAGTATCATAAGTGTTTTTGTGTATGTACTGTGAAAAGTTATCACCAACATAAATTGTGAACTTGAATTATTTTAACTGTTTAATTATTAAAGTTGTTTTTTGTAAATTAATAAACTTCTGTTGTTTTATTTACAAAATCCTTTACGAACTCAAAAGCCTGAATTTCGTAACAATTGGTGTCAGAAGTGGGATTTTGCAAATCGTTAAAACATTAAAATTTTGCAAATCGTGTAAATTGAGAGACAATAAAATTTTGCATATCGTGAGACAGTAACTAAATTAAGTGAAATTTTACATACCGATAAACAGTAAATTATAAAATGGAAAGTGCAGTGAACATTAAATCCTATAGTTCCCAGGAGCTTAAAGAAGAGCTTGGAAGGCGAGTTCTAAGCACTTCCGGAAATAAGCAGGGAGTTATTTCTCCAATTGCAATAAGTCGTTAAGGGGGAAAAGCAGCAAGCTGGTAAAGTGTTTTCAATTGAGACAGAGTTAGTAGAGCAAAAATCGCCTACTCTAGAAGAAAAGGGTGGTGTGCCAAACATGGAGGCAATGTTGCAAGTTCTTATGCAACAGATTAGTAGCAAGTTTGACCAGCAGAAGGAACAAACGCAGCAACAATCGCAGCAATAGAGTCAGGAGAACAAACAGATGAATTTAGAATTCAGTTCCAAATTAAACGAGAAGTTGGAACAGCAAAGTTAAGGTCTGAAGAAAGATTTGAATTTTCAAATTAGTGACAAGTTGGACCAGTTGGACTAAAGAAAGAATTGGAACAGCAAAAAGCAGTTAAATTCCAAACTGACTGTTAAGTTTGATCAGCAAATTCAACAATCGCAGAAACAAAGCCAGGAACGCAAGCAGGAGTTTACTCGGCAAAACCCAAGGGGATTTTGAAGCCACCTGCGTTCGATGGGGAGACAGCATTTGAAAATTTCAAAGTCCAGTTTGGAGCTGCGATACAACACAATGGACTTGCGTCTCACACCCAGGAGCTAAGCAAAGTACAGCTCCAGATGAAGAAACAACAGTGAGGAGAACGACTTCAAGAATTCGATTCTCACGACATTTGGGTCTTCGTCCCGGAATCGACCCAGGACTCTCCTGGCCAAAGAATGTCAACAATCAACTACAATTCGTTCACTCCAAACGTTTTTCCATAGTGGAGCAAATAACGCCGGCATCCTTGCTCCGCATACTACTTCTACTAGCCGGCATCGAGCCGAATCCAGTTCCTCGGAGCTGGACATGCTCCGTATGCAACACAAGGATAAATAATAACATCTTTACATCTGCAACAACTGCGGACACTGGTGCCATTTCAGACGATGCTCAGGACTAGCCAACATCAGAGACTGGAATCAGAGTTTCATTGCGGAATGCTGCAGAGCACGAGTTCAGACAACCAACAACGCCACTACCTGGCACTGCTCAGTATGCCAAAGCCGCATACACGGCAATGCCTCTTCCGTCAAATGCAATGGCTGTGAGAACTGGTGTCATCTTAGAACATGATCTGGACTTAATAACTGTCATCAATGGACCGCCAACTTCTTGGCCCTATGCTGCTACAACCAAACAGTACAGACAACCCCACAACTTCATACTCCACCTACAACATCCCCCACAACCAGTCATAATCCGACAGACAGCGTCAACTTGCTCATCAATACTATACCAACATCCACGGTCTCACCCCCACCTGCAATTCACCAACACACCACACAGGAACACCACATACCTTTCGCTGTGATGCATCTGAATTGCAACTGCTTACGATGGAAAGTAACAGAAATCACCAACTATATGGATCACCATGGGATCTTAATTGCTGCCATACAAAAAAACAAAGCTCACTCCCTCCTGCTTGCTATCCAGAAGCACCAACTATAACATAATACGCAAGGACAGAAACAGTGGAGGCGGAGGAGGTCTTGCGTTCATCGTACACAACTCGGTCAACTACAGACTCATGCCAACACCTGCACCCACTACACCTGGTGTCGTGGGGCCGAACATTTTTTTCAAACAAAATGAACCCGATTTTCTTTAAATTTTATACACGTGTGTATCTCCGATGGACAACACTTAGTGTAAAAATTTTACACACGCCGGGCCCTGGTGTCGTGGGGCCTCATACAAATTTACTTATTTTTGGTACATTGCGATTAATCAAGTATTCACACCTACTGCGCTACTAACTACTTTTTGTAGCAAACAGGAATCTCCGATGGACAACACTTATTGTAAAAATATTACACACGCCGGGTCGTGGGGCTCATACAAATTTAAAATAAAAATTAACCCGATTTTGGTAAAATTTTATACACATGTGTATCTCTAGTGGACAAAACTTTTTGAAAATGTATAAATTTTTAAAAAATTAGCCTGATTTTGTTTAAATTTTAAACATGTTTATCCCAATGGAGCGAATGGGCCCTAGGCCAGGGGACGGGACCATAAATTTTTTTTTAAAAACCCCGATTTACTTTAAATTTTAAGCATATGGGTATCTCCAAAACAACAGTGGCAGTGTTTTGCGAGTTTTGTTTCATGTGTGGTGTAAGTAATAAAATACATAAAATAGTTAATTTGTTTGCACTGCAAAACTTCTACACAATCTCCATCTTTATATCATCGCGGCAAGGCAAAGCCTGGAAATAAAATCAGTGAACTAAAATTGCAAGAACTTAGAGAATTCATAGACAAATTTTCTTCATATAAATCATATTACATCCGCCATAAGGTCGAAAGAAAATTCTTATCTCCTGATCTTTGCATTTTTAAAATGTATAATTTCTACAAGGATTCCTTTTTGGGATTTAAATTCGTGTCTATTTCATGTGCGACTTCTAGTGGGATGACACTATTGATGTTTAATAAAGATCTATAAACTGGTTTAGGATCAATCCTAGATTGTATATCGTGTGGTTGAAATACTGATGCCAAATGTAGAGCAAACAGTTCGCCTTTTTTATCGTTACGTCGCACCCATTCTCCATTTGTGTTCCTAAATAGGTGGCACTTGTATTATTAGCCTCTTATATATCTTAGTAGCTTTCCAAAGAGAATATTTTTTGTCAGCTTCAGGACCCAGTCCTTTCAGATAATTTTCAGTACAAGCCTCTTTATGTTCTTTAATTAATCGGTTAACTTTAGTACTTACTCGATTAAATTCTTTTTTGTCAATAATATTTCTGGTTCTATGCCATATGCGTCTTTTCCTACGACTTTCTTTTATCAGTTCTCGAATCTCCATGGTATAACTTTATCACCTAATTCGGGTGTAGCCCCTTTAGCTGCTTCACGCATACAGTTAATAAAATATCCAGCTTGTATTTCAAGTTCTTGTTTAGTTTTGAGACAAACTTTTAACTCAATTAGATTGTCCAGTTTCTCTCTAAATAATTCCCAATCTGTGAACTTATTAGTAAGTCATTAAGACCCGTGTGTGATCGGAACTAAGGTCTTCAATACCTTCGACTTCAATGTAATTCGAGGCTATTCCTTTCGAGATATAAAAGTCAATCAAATCAGGAACTTTGTTGATGTCTGTAGGCCAATAAGTGGGCTTACGCGATGAGTGATATTCACAACCTGTCATTTCTATTGCACTTAGGAGTTCTTTTCCTTTACCTGGTGTTATGAGTTGTGATCCCCAAGCAGTGTGTTTCACGTTGTAGTCACCTCCTATAATAAAGCTTGGTCCAAGTTTATTAAAAATGTTGACATATTGATTTCTTGCGATATTATGTCTTGGTGGGCAGTAGATCGCCCGTAAACTTTGTTCAGCACCACCATGGTTCATCGTTATTATGGTACCTTGCATAAATGGCTCTTTAATTTCCTATGGTGAAAATGTAGGATGTCCTATGGAAGACAGCACTTTCAGTTTTTCCGAATTTTACAATTTTCCGGGCATCTTTTCTATTTTTTTTTACTCGCATAAACCTTATTCGGACTATGGCGAATTTATAAAATAAAAGTTAGCCAAATCGGTGCAGTCGTTCTTTTTTTTTACTTTTAAACCTATTCTCATACGTACATACGTACAAGAAACCTATTCTCAAATATGTATACATAAAAAATTTCATAACAATCGGTCGAGCCGTTTCGGAGTAGTTGAGAGACAAACACCGTGACACGAACTTTTTATATATTAGATAGAAAGTGTTGTCTCCGCAAAAAAAGAAACATTTTTGCAAAATTTCAATAAAATCGGTCTTTAAGAAGTGGGTTAAAAATTGATCGCAAGATTCCACTATAGACAGACGTGCCACGGGCACGCGAAGTTAATATAGAGAATTTAAAAAAAAAGTAATATACATTTACTGAAAATTCCGGCCCCGTATGTAAAAAGAAAGTCGCGTTGTAAACACACCTCCATTTTTAGTAAAAATTTTGGAGTGATCGGGCCCAAGACTTCCGATTTTTTTTAAAGTAACCTGATTTTGTTCAAACATTGCACACATGTGTATCTCCGATTAGAGAATTTACACGAAAAATTTTAATTTTTATTGAGTTTTTTTATAGAAAGATTATATTTTGAATACTTACCGACACTCTCCAGGGCCACATTTTTGTATGTCCTCAAGGAATTGGTCGTATTCAGAATTGCGATCTCCAACAGTCTCAACGTCAATTTGTTTTTCATCGCGGATAAAAAAGATTACATAACGGTGTTTTTTATCCTTCTTGATTTCCTCGTAGGTTGTTTTACATACATCAGATACAGTAACTCCGGACGCCTAAAAAAAATTTTAATCAATGATTTAAAGCATTTTAGATAAGATAGATAGATTTATTTATTTTAATTTAAACTTAAAATTAATAAATGTGGGATTGGGCGTAACTGACAGACAATACGCTATGAACGACAGACGACTTGCATAAAATGTACATAGACATTTAAGGCGGGACGCTAACAAACTGGACAGAACAAATGATGAGAAACAAAGGAGAATAACGAAAACTGATAAGAGCAACACAGTCTATTTTGAGTCGCCAACAAGCGACTGTTTTGTTTTGGAGCATTGAAAAACGTAGTGGTGAAAGTATTGGCCATTAAGCAAAATAAACACAGGAGTGTTATTTTTGTTTAAATAATTCAATAATAAAGTTTGTAAATTGCGATTTTTATTTAAATGTCATATTACATTAGTAATATTCCTACAAAAATTACAATAATTTTTATTTTATTACTACAATTAATCAAAAAATAAAATTAAAATTGAAATAAATTAATTCAAATAAGATGAGTACATTGTAGTGTTTTTTTAGAAGACCAGTGGTGAATGAACTAAAATGAATTCTAAAATATATATTTATATATATAAAAAAGGAAAACACAAAATTAAATTGAAAGAAGTATAATAAATTAAGTATACATTTTAATAAAGTTTTGATTTTTTCAAGAAAACTGATTTTAAATGCTTTTATTTCTCTCTCGCATCTTAGGTTATCTGGTAAGTAATTAAATATACGAGGTACAGTAACATCACAGAAGTAGCGTAGTGAGATAATCTAAATTTGCTTACATTTGCTAGGTTTCAGGTGCTCACGCGTAGGTTATAATTATCTTCAAGCCTTGCTGTTATATCCTTACTTTCGAAAAAAAAATTAATTCTTTGCAAAAATAAAGAATTCTAATACCAATGAACAATTAAAAACTTTGATTAGCTAAGATTCCATTTTGTTGAAATAAGACCACCCCAGCAAGAACTCCCACATGAAGTCCCTATTTAAACAACCGTTGTATACCATCTTTAAGAATGTCAAACGCCAATATAGACTAATATGATAAAGCTGCTTTTACAACTCTATCCAAATATTACATCAAATACTTAGTATGATTCTTCCAGCTGAGCTGATGGTCCAAAATTTAAAGCTGTCGAATCTTTCAATCGTAAAACAGTTGGCTGAAAAGTTTATGTTTGATTAAAAAGTGATTAAACCCTGACTATGCACGCATTGCTTGCCTAAAGGAAATCTTGAGCAGTTCGGCGAATGATAGACAAAATTGTATCAACAGTACCTGTAAAGCTAAAAAGAATAAACTTTGTTTTGTTGCTGATTACTAATCCGTGTGTTTTAAACCATCTCAGCAGTAATTCTAAATCAATATTAACATCTGAAACTAAATTAAAAAGGCTGTTATTAGAATAGGATAAAGTATTGTCGTCAGTACTAATTATATTACAATACTTTGGTTCCAGTAAGCGTAGTTCCGGTGACAATGCAATGTTTTGGTGCAAATGAGCTGTTCCGATGATGGACTTGTGCTGAAAAAGCCTCAAAGGTTTTTCTGTGTAAAATCTTGCAAGTATATTTTGATGCACTTACCGTCATTCAATTGATTTCAAATCTCGCACATATGTACAGTTCTAATGACAATACATTGTTATGGTTCCACTGAGCTGGTCATTTGATGGACTCGGGAGGAACAAGCATTTTTTTATTTCACATGTTTGTTATCTGCATATCTTGCAACTCGATTTTCATCAACTTCCCATTGTCCAATTGAGTTAAAATTTTCACAAACATGTAATTCCCGTGACAATGCAATGTTATGGTAGAAATAAACTTTTCCGACGATGAACTCGGCATTTAAAAGCTTCATAAATTTTCCGGTCTAAAATTTTGCAAGCCTATTTTGACATAATTCTCGTTATCCGATCGAATTGAAGTTTCGCACAAATGTGCAACGATAATTACATTACAATATTTTGGTTCTATTGAGATAGTCTGGTTATGGACTCATAAGATACACGCAGTTCATTGGATTGACCTGTTTCTTAGGTGCAAATCTTGCAATTCCATTTTCATCAACATCCCATTGTCTAATTTTTGCACAAACGTGTAGTCCCGGTGACAATGCAATGTTATGGTACAAATAAACTGTTCAAACCATGGACTTAGAATGTAGAAGCTTTTCAAATTTTGCGGTCTAAAATTTTGCAAGCCTATTTTGATACACTGACCGTCATTCAATTGAATTGAAATTTCGCACAGATTATAAGTCCTGATGAATACAATGCTATTATTTCACTGAGGTGGTCCAATGATGAGTTCGGACCATTAATTTATTTCACAAGTTTGTTGGCTGCAAATTTTGCAACCGATTTTGATCAACTTCCCGTTGTCGCACACATGTGCAGCATTAATTACGTTATATTACTTTGGATTTATTGAGCTGTCTGATTACGGACTCTAACGATACAAACAGTTTTTTGGATTCTTGCAACTTGATTTTCATCAACTTCTCGTTGTCCAATTGCGTTCTTTCATAGACATGTAGTCCCGGTGACAATGCAATTTTTCGGTGCAAATGAGCTGTTCCGATGATGGACTTGTGCTGTAGAAGCCTTAAATGTTTGTCTGTGTCAAATCTTGCAAGTCTATTTTGATGCACTTACCGTCATTCAATTGAATTTAAATTTCGCACAGATGTACAGTCCTGATCACAATACAATGTTATGGTTCAGCTGAGCTGGTCATATGATGGAAGGAAAAAATTTTATTTCAAACGTTTGCTATCTACAAATTTTGCAACTCGATTTTCATCCACTTCCCGTTGTCCAATTTAGTTGAATTTTTGCATAAACATGTAATTCTGGTGGCAATGCAATGCTAAGCTACCAATGAGCATAACATTGCCCTGATGAGCTTGGAATGTAAAATTTTGCTGTCTTAAATCTTGAAATTGAATTGAATCGAATCGACATTATCACCGTTGATTTTGATAAAATGTCCTTTATACAAATAAGTTGAATTTTCAATTGAAAACGCTATGCAAATTTATCCAATATGTTTCATGTTTCGGTGTTACTTAGTAAAGTGTCTGGTGAACAGTGCCATTAGATATATTACTGAAATAATGATGGCCTTCATATTGACTAATATCTCCGCACATAATTAACCGGTAAGCCCTTTTAACAATAATGCTTTGTTCGAAATAAACGTGATGAGATGTAATGGAGCAAATGAATAAAGCAAAGAAAATAAAATATATAAAAGATTAAAATTATTTTTTTATTCAAAATAGCTGTTCTGGGTTGCTTTGTTACATGCACACATGAATACCCAGGTATCCAACGCGTTCCCAAATATGTCCAAAATACGACAAAATATGTGTATTTCGTGTGTAAAACAGGTGTGCAAAATCTCAGAACGGTGCTACATACTCGTATATAAAAGTTCTGAATAGTTCATAAAAACTTGAAAAAATTATATAGTATAGAAACACAATTTTTTACTTTTAATATAGATATACGAAAATTAAAAAAACAATGAAGTTATAAAAAATTTCAAACACGCTTTTGTTACAGGGTTTTGAAAAACTTTTCGTTAAACAATTATTCTACTACATATACATGACACTTCGACTCCAAAGATCTGAGCTAATCAGATCAAGGTGGTCACCGAACGTCTAAGTACCTAAGCGGCATAATGGACGTCACTCTAGTTATGGCACATATAATGGCATAAAGTACATTAATCTAGTTTGCCCTAGTTTGAATCGTCTTCACGAGTACGTTTGTAGCAGATGGTGACCAGGGTCTTGTAAGAATACAAGATTTAGTTAGACTCCAACTATTTAGTGCATAAAAAGGATTACAATAGATAGATGACTAAAATAAAATAAATAAATGAGGATTTTTTTTAAAACAAGCTTTTATTTAAATCTGCTAAAAGGTAGGAAATAAATGTGAATTAATTGCAGGAAATTGACGTAGTCAGCTATGTGAACTCAGTATGAATAAGTGCTATTAACAATGATAAGTTAAAAGTTATCAAACAAACAAATCAGATCATTTTATCAATGTTGATTAACTAAACTAAAAGCTCGTTGCGAGATATATTAAAATAAAACTATTACATTTTGTAATAAATGTTATAAATGTAATAGAATTATTTTAATATATCTCGCGATCTATAAAAGTCTATAAAAAGATGGTGTAGTGAGTTTTGAAACTTTAGACATTTTTCCATCACCTGCCTAAGGGCGTAAATCTGATCAGTTGTTGATTTGCCTGGGATAAAGCCACACTGGTATAGACCAATGATGACGTTAGCGTATGGGGCTATCCTGTCTTGAGGAATAGAGGAGAAATTCGTATACGCTGTACTCAACAATGTTATACCACGATAATTGCTGCATGTTGTGATAGCTCCTTTATTATGTATGATGTACAGGATGCCTCTTTGCCAGTCTTCTGGCATCCTCACATACTTGCACTATTATTTCATGAATTGCTTGGTGTATTGTGGGGCCTCCTACATCCTACCATCTGATCCCGGGGTCTTATTATTTTTAGCCTGCCATTCTTTTTTCCGCGCCTGGTGCTGTTCTTGCTCTATGTAGTGTTTTAGTTCACGGACGAGGTTCTTCTCCCAGGCTGCTATCTTTCGCGGTGAACTCTAATATCTTCTGAGCTCTATATATTCATCTTCGCGTGCCCGCGTTCTCTGAAATTGTTGCATTGCTCGGTACGCAACATTCTTACGTTCAGTCGCTAGCTTACATTCTTCATCGAACCAGTCGTTCCGATCTCTACGGGTACTGTCTAAGATGCATTTAGGGAGAGTCCTATCGCTTGACCTATCGTATCAGTGTATCCGAGGCTTATTTTGGGTTCCGTAATACCTTTTAGAGGAGCATCACGTGGAGGTTTGGTCGCACTTTCACAGCCACTTGTAATTCTGATGCATTTTGTGTTATTCCCCCTATTCTGCTGATGGATGCCCGCCAACCGGTAATTTAGATTTATTAAAACTATTGTAAATTTCGCCTGTTAGTTTCAACAACGACAGATTGACCCATTTCATCGTACGCGCTCCTCGGGCGCTCTGCTTTGCCAAACTGAAAGTCACTAAAAAAATGAGAACTATTTTAAAAGCCCTACATTCTAGTTTTTGAACTTTTTCAAAATTTTTAGAAAATACTGATAGAAGTGGACGATATAATACTAGAGATAAAATAATTTTACATATTTCCATGGAAGTAAATTTTTCAAAGAAAAAACTTTCCGTTTGAAAATTATCTTGACTGTTTGAGTATTCGCATTCACATTAAGTGTTATTATTTATTGAGCAATCTTGAAATAATTTTATTTTAAAAAAAAATCATTTTTTTTATAATGTACACACGCTAAAGGGGTTTGCACCCTTATTATTCTTAGCACAGTGTGGGCGTTAGGAAATTAGGGAGAGGAAAAGATGAGATGTCTATGCACGCGTGTCTTAAACGACTGCAGATCATATAAATGCGGAAACGCAGAATCAGGCAATTCATTCCACATAACTATTGTGCGGCTAAAGAAGGAATCTCTAATTTGGTTAGTACGTCCGAAGATGGGCTTAATGGTGGACCCATGAACTCAAGTTGAGGCCCGCGTATTACGGATGGGTTGGAGAATGGGCGGGATGCATCTGGATATTTTTTTTGAACACCTGTGGAAAAAGCGATAAGACTTTGGCTGAATATCTTAGCCATTTCCAGAGGCTCAGATACAGAAGTGATTTATAATTATCCACATTAGACATACATTTATTTAAGACTTCGTCAACGACCTGCCATTCTTTTTTGCGTTACCCATGCTCTGAATGTGCCTTTTCCTAAAATATGTATTTCTGCAAAGTAACGGTGCAGTCAGCCACGGTTTTATACATTTTATTTTATTGCTATTTCATTCCAAAATAAAGAAATGCAGATACAAATGAGAAAATTATGAGAGAGTTCGATTTATGTACATTCTAAAGAGAGAGAAGTAGACAAATGCACACAAAAATAAACATCAATAGTACATAATAGCAATATTTATAGCGTTATTAGAACATTCGATTATTATAATATTTAAATACAAAGAAAAATACAATATTTTGGTAAGCGTAGACGAGTTTTTAGGATACATAAAGTTATACTTATTACTGCACAACTTTTGTCTGTAAATGTATGAATTACAGGATTTTATGTGGCTACTGTTTTCTGGATACTGAAATAATTTAAAGAAAGTAAGTTGGTTACACCAATAATTCAAAATACAAGTTATTAAACAAATATTTTTATTATCGCTTTTGAAATACAAAATAGGTAAGATTTGGAAGTTAAGAGTACTAAAAAAACTAACATTATTCATTATTATCTACGTATTAAACTAACTCAACGTCTGTCTGTAGAACCAGTATTCAAAAATTTTTTTTTTTTTAAAAGCTTTTCTTTTTCTACAAGAACCAATTCTCGGTCACAAGATTAGTAAGGGCAGGCTCACCTCATTAGAAATGTATGGTCAATTTGATTTGGTACTCACTATTTTGCCCAAAACACTGGTCGGTGTATATGATTAAAAATTTGGAGTACTCACAAAATTTTTAATATAATGCAACAGGCAGCTGCCAGTTTCTTGGGGACCTCTTAATCCAACCGACTCATCCCAAATGTAAATGTAAGCTTTTATCCTTACCACGTCATGGATACCTACACAGTATGTCCAAATATGCCTTTTATAAAAGGACACATCCGTTGTAATGGCTGGAATCGGCAAATCGAGATCAAATGCAATTACCGATGTGTTTTTAGATTCAATGACTCATGTTACGTCGTTTGCATTTAAGGCTTGAGCTTATTGTTAAAAAAGTCGCATTTTTTGCAGGAAAATTTTATTGGAGCATGGACTGATAGATTGAAATCATTATTTATATTCTTTTGGAATACATGCCCTGATACGAGACTGGCATAGGAATCCTTGTAGAAATTATACATTTTAAAAATGCAAAGATCAGGAGATAAGAATTTTCTTTCGACCTTATGGCGGATGTAATATGATTTATATGAAGAAAATTTGTCTATGAATTCTCTAAGTTCTTGCAATTTTAGTTCACTGATTTTATTTCCAGGCTTTGCCTTGCCGCGATGATATAAAGATGGAGATTGTGTAGAAGTTTTGCAGTGCAAACAAATTAACTATTTTATGTATTTTATTACTTACACCACACATGAAACAAAACTCGCAAAACACTGCCACTGTTGTTTTGGATTATTTACAATTGATGTAGCTTACTGAAAAATGTTTGTGCATTTCTGCACTACAAAAAATGCCATGCAGAAACAATATTTCAAATTTTTTATTTTGATTTATAAGCAAATATGGGTCACGATACTTTTGCGTTGAAAGAAAATTTATTTGTCATCAGGATAGTGTAATACTCAAAATTGAAGAAAAACAAAACAACAAAATTTAAATTTTTCATGTAAATTTCCTAATAAGAGATACATATGTGTGCAAAGTTTGAACCGGGTTAATTTGGAAAAAATTAATATTAGAGCCCCCCCCCCTTCACTTCAAATTTTTTTCAAAAACTGTTCTCACCGGAGAAAAACTTGTGTAAACAAATTTGTATGGAAAAAAATCAAATCAAAAACTAATAAATGTTTAAAAAAAGATCGGTCTATCGGAGATACCCATATGCTTAAAATTTAAAGTAAATCGGGATAATTTAAAAAAAAAAATTATGGTCACGTCCCCTGGCCTTAGGGCCCATTCGCTCCATTGGGACAAACATGTTTAAAATTTAAACAAAATCAGGCTAATTTTTTAAAAATTTATACATTTTCAAAAAGTTTTGTCCATTAAAGATACACATGTGTATAAAATTTTACCAAAATCGGGTTAATTTTTATTTTAAATTTGTATGAGCCCCACGACCCCAGGGCCCGGCGTGTGTAATATTTTTACAATAAGTGTTGTCCATCGGAGATACACACGTGTATAAAATTTAAAGAAAATCGGGTTAATTTTGTTTAAAAAAAATGTGTGGCCCCACGACACCAGGGCCCGGCGTCTCCAAATTTTTTTTTAGAAAAAGTGTTGTCCATCGGAGATACATATTGCTACGAAAAGTAGTTAGTAGCGCAGTAGGTTCGAATCCTTGATTAATCGCAAAGTACCAAAAATAAGTACTAAAATTAGAACTAAAAAATAGCATACGACTATTACATTATTTGAATTTTGAAATGTAACCGCCTGTCAGTTTAAATCATTATATACTGGTGAAAAATGTGGTCAAACCGGTTTGTGCGGTTTATCCAGTTTTTGTAAAAGAACATGATTGAACATGTAGTCTATTTTAAGAAGATGACTCATTGTATATAAGTATCGTTAGTTGTAAATAAGGGAATAAGGCTACAATTTTCTGGTCTTTTCTCGATATTTGTCTATAAGATTGGAAGTTTCTGGAAGCTTTTTAATAATTATATAAAAAAGGTGGCGTTCGCTGCAGAGAAATTTATTAGTTATTTCTTATTTGGAATTCAACCAGTCAAGTTGTAAAAGTTCTTGAAAAGTGATAAAGCAACAACCTAAGAGAATTATTGTGAAGTACTAGTATCATAAGTGTTTTTGTGTATGTACTGTGAAAAGTTATCACCAACATAAATTGTGAACTTGAATTATTTTAACTGTTTAATTATTAAAGTTGTTTTTTGTAAATTAATAAACTTCTGTTGTTTTATTTACAAAATCCTTTACGAACTCAAAAGCCTGAATTTCGTAACAATTGGTGTCAGAAGTGGGATTTTGCAAATCGTTAAAACATTAAAATTTTGCAAATCGTGTAAATTGAGAGACAATAAAATTTTGCATATCGTGAGACAGTAACTAAATTAAGTGAAATTTTACATACCGATAAACAGTAAATTATAAAATGGAAAGTGCAGTGAACATTAAATCCTATAGTTCCCAGGAGCTTAAAGAAGAGCTTGGAAGGCGAGTTCTAAGCACTTCCGGAAATAAGCAGGGAGTTATTTCTCCAATTGCAATAAGTCGTTAAGGGGGAAAAGCAGCAAGCTGGTAAAGTGTTTTCAATTGAGACAGAGTTAGTAGAGCAAAAATCGCCTACTCTAGAAGAAAAGGGTGGTGTGCCAAACATGGAGGCAATGTTGCAAGTTCTTATGCAACAGATTAGTAGCAAGTTTGACCAGCAGAAGGAACAAACGCAGCAACAATCGCAGCAATAGAGTCAGGAGAACAAACAGATGAATTTAGAATTCAGTTCCAAATTAAACGAGAAGTTGGAACAGCAAAGTTAAGGTCTGAAGAAAGATTTGAATTTTCAAATTAGTGACAAGTTGGACCAGTTGGACTAAAGAAAGAATTGGAACAGCAAAAAGCAGTTAAATTCCAAACTGACTGTTAAGTTTGATCAGCAAATTCAACAATCGCAGAAACAAAGCCAGGAACGCAAGCAGGAGTTTACTCGGCAAAACCCAAGGGGATTTTGAAGCCACCTGCGTTCGATGGGGAGACAGCATTTGAAAATTTCAAAGTCCAGTTTGGAGCTGCGATACAACACAATGGACTTGCGTCTCACACCCAGGAGCTAAGCAAAGTACAGCTCCAGATGAAGAAACAACAGTGAGGAGAACGACTTCAAGAATTCGATTCTCACGACATTTGGGTCTTCGTCCCGGAATCGACCCAGGACTCTCCTGGCCAAAGAATGTCAACAATCAACTACAATTCGTTCACTCCAAACGTTTTTCCATAGTGGAGCAAATAACGCCGGCATCCTTGCTCCGCATACTACTTCTACTAGCCGGCATCGAGCCGAATCCAGTTCCTCGGAGCTGGACATGCTCCGTATGCAACACAAGGATAAATAATAACATCTTTACATCTGCAACAACTGCGGACACTGGTGCCATTTCAGACGATGCTCAGGTCTAGCCAACATCAGAGACTGGAATCAGAGTTTCATTGCGGAATGCTGCAGAGCACGAGTTCAGACAACCAACAACGCCACTACCTGGCACTGCTCAGTATGCCAAAGCCGCATACACGGCAATGCCTCTTCCGTCAAATGCAATGGCTGTGAGAACTGGTGTCATCTTAGAACATGATCTGGACTTAATAACTGTCATCAATGGACCGCCAACTTCTTGGCCCTATGCTGCTACAACCAAACAGTACAGACAACCCCACAACTTCATACTCCACCTACAACATCCCCCATAACCAGTCATAATCCGACAGACAGCGTCAACTTGCTCATCAATACTATACCAACATCCACGGTCTCACCCCCACCTGCAATTCACCAACACACCACACAGGAACACCACATACCTTTCGCTGTGATGCATCTGAATTGCAACTGCTTACGATGGAAAGTAACAGAAATCACCAACTATATGGATCACCATGGGATCTTAATTGCTGCCATACAAAAAAACAAAGCTCACTCCCTCCTGCTTGCTATCCAGAAGCACCAACTATAACATAATACGCAAGGACAGAAACAGTGGAGGCGGAGGAGGTCTTGCGTTCATCGTACACAACTCGGTCAACTACAGACTCATGCCAACACCTGCACCCACTACACCTGATCCACACCTCGAAACACAAACTATTGCAGTCAAGTCCAACGACACCCTAATCGAGTGAACGAATTGTAGGTCTTGCGTTCATCGTACACAACTCGGTCAACTACAGACTCATGCCAACACCTGCACCCATTAAACCTGATCCACACCTCTAAACACAAACCATTGCAGTCAAGTCCAACGACACCCTAATTTAAATAACAAATGTGTATATTCCACCAACAACATGCTGCTCATCCGGCTACCTTCCTTCTCTAGAACATCTACTTACAGACGGTAACCGCCTGATTGTCGGGGATTTCAACGCCCACCATGATTGCTGGCACTCGAATCTAGAGAATGATCGTCGCGGCACGCATATTGCTGAGCAAATCGATAATTCAAACTTTGGTACCATCAATGAAAACTCACCCACCAGGATCTGTGCCACCTGTTCCAGCTCCCCAGATATCAGCATAGTAAGCGACACTTTATTAGCTTGTACATCATGGAGTACAGACATAGCATTAAACTCCGACCATATCCCGATCATCATCACTGTGGATAAAGCCGATAACTTTGTGTCAACGGAAAAACGCACGTTTGTCAATTATGCTAAGGCGGACTGGCCAAGTTTCACTAGGTTTATCGAAAGACAATTGGGACAGTTACCACCCCCCACCAACGCAATTTCAGGTGAAAAGATCCTCCGCCGGATCATCATTAGAGCAGCTGCACGTTTCATTCCAGCCGGCAGAATACCTACAATTAGGCCTAACTTCCCAGCAGAAGCAGTCCAGCTCGCTAACGAACGTGATCATATTCGCAGCATCAACCCCGCGAATACCAGAATCGATCTACTAAATCACGAGATCGATCGCCTAGTCAACCAACATAGGCGAACTAAATGGCTGGAGTACCTTCAATCTTGTGACGGGAGCTCAAAGAAACTCTGGTCCACTATCAAGGAGCTCTCCAACACCACCAGTCGCAGAGACCTAACAGCCATTACATTCAACAGCACACAACAAGACTGCCCCAGGAAATGTTCCTCAATGTTCTGCCGCCAGTTCATAGAACACCCAAGGAAGATGCACAGCCTTGACCACGAAAACACCTCACATATTCTACTTCCCTCCGACGTTGAATAAGCCATACGCAGTGTAAAACCTTCCAAAGCCATTGGACCGGATGGAATCGCAACGATTATGCTCAAACATCTTGGCTCAACAGGTATCACTTACCTCACTCAAATCTTTAACCTCTCACTTGAAACATTGGTCATCCCTGACCTTTGGAAAACGGGCAGAATTATTCCCCTACTCAAGCCCGGTAAACAGGCAGCTCAAGGATCCTCGTATAGTCCAATTTCTCTCCTGTCTCCAACAGCGAAAATACTAGAAGCTATACTACTTCCACAGCTTCATTCCAAACTCCAGTTAGCTGAACACCAACACGGCTTTCGCAAGCAGCGCAGCACAACCACAGCCCTTTCGGAGATCACAACACTCATCTCGCAAGGACTTAACCAACAACGTCCCTGTGACCGCACTGTCCTTGTTGAACTGGACCTATCTAAGGCATTCGACACCGTTGACCTAGGCATCTTACTACAAGACATCCTAAAGTCACAACTTTCCAACACCACGAAACGTTCAGGAAAGTCAAGCAAGGTGTACCCCAAGGAGGGGTCCTCTCACCAACACTCTTCAACCACTACATGCAAAACTCCCTGCACCACCTACCGGAGTCAAATTGATATCGTACGCAGACGACTGCACTATTATTTCCCTAAGCAAGGACATCCCTGCCATTTGCAGAAACATCAACGCCTACCTCGATACACTAGAAGACCTTTTTACTAGTCGAAATCTAATCCTGTCTCCAGAAAATCGTCCGCTACACTTTTCACCACCTGGACCAAAGAAGTCAACCTACAGCTCGAAATCTCGATACACGGCAGGACAATCCCTACAATCAAACATCCAAAGATTTTGGGGGTCACATTCGACAATCTGCTGACATTTTCGACTCACTCGGGAAACATTAACAAACGAGTCATGTCCAGAAATAAAGTCCTCAAATCCCTAGCGGGCAGTACATGGGGTAAGGACAAAAAAACCCTTCGTACCACATATCAAGCGATTGGCAGATCGGTACTAAATTATGCGGCACCCATTTGTACACCTCGCCTCTGCCGCACACAATGGCAGAAGCTTCAATCCTTTCAGAATGCTGCTCTTCGCATCATCACTGGCTGCCACCGCATGTCACATGAGGACCATCTCTATCAAGAAACCCAAATTCAACAGAGGAAAATCAATAAATGAAGTATTGGCATCGGCTTTGGAATACGAAGCAGCTAGAGTCAGTTTGTATACTGAATTGGTTAGATTGCGCAAGTTGGAAACGGAGGACATCACACAAATAAAGACAATAGTTAAAGAGGAAATCAGTAAATCAAAAAACCTCAGAACGACGGAAACCCCATATCTAGTTCCCGTCCAAAATGCTTTAGATGTCAGAAGCCTGGACATTTTATCCGCATGGAACCAAGAGCAATACAAACTACAGTCCAGCCTGTGAATCTTGTTAGTAGGCCTGAAAATTTACGGCAGCTAGGCGCATCACAGATAAATGAGGTCAGCAGTCAGCTTACCTCGGAGCTGCAGACCAGGAAAACTAAGTTACACCAGCTTAGTAAGCTGGTGAAAAGGGGAGAGAGCCCCAGGATCACGGTGAACACTGCCAAACTTGGAAAGAATAGCCACAGCTTGGTTTTTGTGGTGTGGTGTCTAAAGGTCAAGTGGAAAAAGTATTTCGTTATAATTTGAGGACAGCGACGGGTGAAGTTCCAGCAATTAAAGGAGAGTGCTCATGTAGTGTCATGTTTGGGGCAATACGGTTTTCTCATCGGTTTATTTTTGCAAGCATTACAGATGAATGCATATTGGGGTTGGATTTCATGACTTGATCTAAAGAACCACGTGTTAAAATTGCGTAATGTGGAAGTACCCCTGCAAATAAACGAAAACCAGAGTGGTGGGCTAAGAGTCATTACTGAAGAAAAAGTGGAGATACCACCGATGTGCGAGAAAATCATCGATGGCAAAGTAAACGGTGATCTTGGGGCTAGTAGGGTAGTAATAGTGGAGCCAACCAATTTCAATAAGAACGGATCGCTATCCGGAAGAACTCTAGTGAAACTCCAGCCCAATATACCAGTGAGAATAATGAATGTTAGCCTATCACCGAACGTGATAAGAGAAGAAACAGTCATTGGCAAGACTCATGGAGTAAGATGTATCGCAAACTGCCAGCCTGTTAAAGTAAAGAATACGCCACTAGATCTGGAAAGGAAGCAGATAATTCATTCGCTATGTAAACATCTTCCAGCAGCGCAGCGAGAACCAGTAGAAAAGGCGCTAGAGCAATTTGCCGACGTTTTCGCTCTTAGCGACAACGACATGGGTAAAACCAATATAGTGCGACATCGAATCGATACAGGAAATGCGACTCCAATTCGACAGGCGCCAAGACGATTACGATTACACGTTGGACACCTTATCTGGAGCCAGAATCTTCAGTACATTGGATCGGAAAAGCGGATACTGGCAGGTAGCAATTCATGACAACGACAAGGAGAAGACAGCATTTACTGCGGGAAACGGCTTGTATCAATTTTCGGTAATGCCGTTTGGTTTGTGCAACGCTCATGCTACGTTCGAGCGGTTGATGGAACATGTTTTGCGAGGTCTTAGCTGGAAGACATGTCTAGTCTATTTGGATGAAATCATTGTTTTTGGTCGTACATTTAATGAGCACGTGAATAATCTTCGGCCAGTTCTGGAAACCATTAAAGCTGCAGGATTGAAGTTGAGTCCGCCGAAATGTAGCCTTTTCAAAAATTATTTGGGCCACATTGTATCCAGTCAAGGAGTGCGCACGGATCCCAAGAAGTTGGAAGCTGTTAAAGAATGGTCGGTACCAAAGAATTTACATGACCTGCAAAGTTTTCTGGGGCTATGCTCCTACTATCGACGGTTTTTGCCTAACTTCGCAGATGTTGCACGAAGCCTTCATCGCCTTACTGAGAAGAACCAAAAGTTCCAATGGTCTAGCGAGCACCAAAAATCATTTGACTTGCTGAAGGGAAAGCTGTGTAGTTCTCCAATTTTGGAATATCCACAGGCACGAGAACTCTTCATCCTGGACACTGACGCGAGCAATGCGGGAATAGGAGCGGTTCTATCGCAGAATCAAGAAGGAAAGGAGCGTGTTAAAGCGTACTACAGCCGTTCGCTTTCTAAGCCTGAGAAGAACTACTGCGTGACGCTGTTGTCGATATGCTCCAATATTTGGATGGATGGAGCAAGGAGAAAGACCGGAGTGGCAGGAGATTGCAACAGCAAGTCCTACAGTAAAAAGTTACTGTGCTCAATGGCAGTCATTGAGATTAGAAGATGGACTACTAGTAAGGCAATGGGAATCGGCTGATGGTCAAAGCACAAAATCACAGATTGTGCTACCAAAAAATCGGGTCACAGAAGTTCTGCAAGAATTACATAGCGGTACATCAGGATCGCATTTGGGCGTTAATAAGACGCTAGATGGAGTAAGGAATCGATTCTATTGGGTCAATTGCCGCAGAGATGTGGAAGACTGGTGTCGATGTGCGCAGCAAGCAAAGGACCGTAACCAAGAACTAAAGGAAAAATGCAAAAGTACAATGTTGGAGCACCATTTGAGCGGGTGGCAATGGACATAGCTGGTCCTTTCCCAGAAAGAAGAGATGGAAATCGCTATATACTCGTATGCATTGATTACTTCAGCAAATGGGCAGAAGCATATCCCATTGCAAACCAGGAAGCTAGCATGGTGGCTAGGGCATTCGTGGACAATTGGATCTGCAGATTTGGAGTACCACTGGAATTACATTCCGATCAAGGGCGGAATTTTGAATCGCTAATCTTTCAAGAGCTGTTCCAAGTACTCAACATCAAGAAAACGAGGACTACTCCGTTACATCCACAATCAGAAGGAATAGTCGAAAAGTTCAACAGGACGCTGGAAGAGCATCTGCGAAAAGAAGTTAATGCCAACCAAGATGAATGGGATCGTTGTATACCGTTGTTTATGATGGGTTATCGTAGTGCTGTCCACAATACAACTAAAAATTCTTCAGCAATGATTATATTTGGCAGAGAACTTCGTCTACCATGCGACATCAAATTTGGATCACCACCAGTAGAGCCGACAACAAAAGAGAACCACGTTAGTGATCTAAGGCAGAGGATGACCGCTGTTCATGCTGCAGTAAGGAGCAACATAGTGGATGCCAGCAACCGGATGAAAACTCGATATGACCTGCAAGCAAACTGTGCTGGATTTCAGGAAGGAGATTTGGTCTGGCTTTACAATCCCAAGAGAAGAAAAGGTAAATCTCCAAAACTACAGCAGAGTTGAGAAGGACCATATAAGATCATTAAAAGGTTTAATGATGTGGTATATCGGATTCAACAAAGCCCCAGATGTAAAATGAAAGTTGTTCACGTTGACAGATTGACAAGGTACAACAACAGAAGGAGTGCTGAATCTGTTCGGGACGAACAGAATTAAGGTGGGGGTAATGTAACGAAAAGTAGTTAGTAGCGTATATAATGGAATTAGAATCCTAAGATAAATTGGAATGTAAAAACTGCATACTTAAAATAAGCAAATGCTACGAAAGAAGTCGGTAATGCAGAAGGTTCCAATCTGAGATCAATCGTAATGAACCAAAAATTAATGCTAAATTAGAACTAAGAAAATACTGCGTACTAAAAACAAATAAGCACTCTCATGTTCTAAGACTATTAGATTATTTGAAATTTGAAATGTAACCGCTTGCAAGTTTGAATCATTGTGTACTGGTCAAAAAAGTAGTCAAACCGGTATGTGCGGTTTGCCCGGTTTTTGTAAAAGAACATGATTGAACATGTTGTCTATTTTTAGAAGATGACTCATTACATATATATTACATACATATATATCGTTAGTTGTAAATAAGGGAATAAGGGTACAATTTTCTGGTCTATTCTCGATATTTCTGTCTAGTTTTTAATTGAGTATAAATAGAGGCGTTAAGCCGAAGTAAGATTACTAGTTGTTTGGAATTTAACCAGTGCAGTTGTAAAGTTCTTGTAAAGTGATAAAGTATTAAGAGAATTATTTATTGTAAAGTAAAGTGTCTTGTAAAGTCTAGAGTGAACCTAAGAGAATTATTTATTGTAAAGTACTAGTATCATAAGTGTTCCTGTGTACATTTAAAGTAATCACCATCATAAATTGTGAACTTGTGTTAATTTTATTATTGTTCATTAAAATTGTTATTTGTAAATTAATTAACTTGTGATGTGTTTTAATTGCAAAATCCATTACGAACTCGATAGCCTGAATTTCGTAACAATATATATAGTTGTAGTGGGTTGGTGTGATAATCTGAGAAAAACCACAAGAGAGCACTCAGACCGTCGGTCCTCGTGTACTCGTGCCAAGTGAGTTCACTACTCAAATCACTTCGTTACTTTAAGATAGCGAAGGACTTGATCTAGTTTTAACGACCGAAGTTCTTCTCATCAAGTGCATCAGCAAATTCATTTCCTTTTATTCCAGTATGTCCCGAAAGACAGATAAGAGTGACGGAATTCCATCTTAAAATAGAGTTCAGTCTTCTCTTTTTAGAGACAGCCCAGTTGACCACTTGTAAAAAAGAAATTATTTCTGTTTGAATTGATTCCTTAGAATTCTCATCTAAGAGAACCATACTGCACCAGTTCCTTCATCGGTAAGAGAACCGTCAGTGTAGAATATGGGTTCGAATTCCCTAAGGATCTCAGTTGAATTATTCCTACTTTCCCTGCTAGGGGAAACCTTTTGGAATGTTTCCATGTCCACTCTTATGCTCATAATGCCATACCTTATTCTTGCGAAGTCGACATATAGCTTTTACCGCTTCTATCTGAATAACTATATCCAGATGGCAGATTTAGCAGTGTATGTATTGACGTTCGTTTGCAATTGTGTCCTCTTAGCCATTTTCAGACAAGTTCATGGCCACCAAACAACTGCCGCATAGGTGAGAATGGGTCTGATTATCGTTAAGTACAACCAGTGTACTATTTTCGGACTCAGTCCCCACATGATTTACCAAATGCTCTTTTACATTGAATAAATGTAAACTGAGCTTTCGATATTCTCGATTCTAGGTGAATCTTCCACATCATCTTGCAATCTAGAATTACTCGTAAGTATTTGACTTCCGTGGATGTATCGTTTGATGTATCGCAAACTGTCAGCCTGTTAAAGTAAAGAATACGCCACTAGATCTGGAAAGGAAGCAGATAATTCATTCGCTATGTAAACATCTTCCAGCAGCGCAGCGAGAACCAGCAGAAAAGGCGCTAGAGCAATTTGCCGACGTTTTTGCTGTTAGCGACAACGACATGGGAAAACCCAATATAGTGTGACATCGAAGCGATACAGGAAATGCGACTCCAATTCGAAAGGCGCCAAGATGATTACCACTTGCTAATCAACAAGAAGGAGAAACGCTGGTTAAGAAAATGGAACGGGATGGAATCATAGAGAAGTCCAAAAGCCCATGGAGCTCACCTGTGGTACTTGTTCAAAAGAAAGATGGTTCAACGAGATTTTGTGTGGACTTTCGGAAACTGAACGATGTCACCAAGAAGGATAGTTATTCATTACCACGTATAGACGACACGTTGGACACCTTATCGGGAGCCAGAATCTTCAGTATATTGGATCTGAAAAGCGGATACTGGCAGGTAGCAATTCATGACAAGGAGAAGACAGCATTTACTGGCTTGTATCAATGTTATGTAATGCCGTTTGGTTTATACAACGCTCCTGCTACGTTCGAGCGGTTGATGGGACATGTTTTGCGAGGCCTTAGCTGGAAGACATGTCAAGTCTATTTGGATGACATCATTGTTTTTGGTCGTAGATTTAATGAGCACGTGAATAATCTTCGACAAGTTCTGGAAACCATAAATGCAGCAGGATTAAAGTTGAGTCTGGCGAAATGTAGCTTTTTCAAAAATTAAGTGAATTATTTGGGCCACATTGTATCCAGTCAAGGAGTACGGACGGATCCCAAGAAGTTGGAAGTTTTCAGTGGCTATGCTCATACTATCGACTGTTTGTGCCTAACTTCGCAGATGTTGCACAAAGCCTTCATCACCTTACTGAGAAGAACCAAAAGTTCCAATGGTCGAGTAAGGCTGAAGGGAAAGCTGTGTAGTTCTCCAATTTTGGCATATCCACAGGCAGGAGAACTCGTCATCCTGGACACTGACGCAAGCAACGCGGGAATAGGAGCGTATCTACCGCAGAATCAAGAAGGAAAGAAGCGTGTAATAGCGTACTACAGCCGTTCGCTTTCTAAGCCCTATACGGTCAGCAACTTCTTTTTTGAACTGACCATGTAGCACTCAAGTGGCTAATGCAGTTTAGGGAACCAGAGGGTCAAGTGGCCAGATGGATCGAACGACTTCAGGCATACACATTCAGAACAGAGCATCGCAAAGGAATGCTGCACAATAATGCAGACGGGTTATCCAGAACACCTTGTGCACTCCAATGCAAACACTGTACAATGCAAGAAAACAACGAGTGCTCTGAAGTAATTGCTCAAATAAGACTACAAGTAGAAGATCGCTTGACAAAAGAGCAGCTAAGGGAGGAACAAGTGCGCGATAATTCGATTGCTCCAATATTCCAATGGATGGAGCAAGGTGAAAGACCGGAGTGGCACGAGATTGCAACAACAAGTCCTACAGTAAAAAGTTACTGGGCTCAATGGCAGTCATTGAGATTGGAAGATGGAGTACTGGTAAAGCAATGGGAATCGGCTGATGGTCAAAGCACAAAATCACAAATTCTGTTACCAGCAAACCGGATCAAAGAAGTTCTGCAAGAATTACATAGTGGGACATCAGGAGCACATTTGGGCGTTAATAAGACGCTAGATAAAGTAAGGAATAGCTTCTATTGTGTCAATTGCCGCAGAGATGTGGAAGAGATAAAGCTACGACCTAAGAGAATTATTGTGAAGTACTAGTATCATAAGTGTTTTTGTGTATGTACTGTTGAAAGTAATCACCAACATAAATTGTGAACTTGAATTATTTTAACTGTTTAATTATTAAAGTTATTATTTGTAAATTAATAAACTTCTGTTGTTTTATTTGCAAAATCCTTTACAACCTCGAAAGCCTGAATATGTAAATAAACTTTGAAGAAAATTGGGTTGTTTTTTAAAAAAATTTGTATGGGGGCTCGGAGTATCCAAAATTGTTACTAAAAGTGTTGTTTATCGAAGATAAACATGTATGTAAAACGAAGAAAATCGGGTTAATTTTTTTTTAAAATTTGTAAGGGGCCTCACGAACCCGGGGCCCGTGGTCTCCAAAGTTTTTGAAAAAAGTGTTGTCCATCGGAGATACACATGTTTTAACATTTAAAGAAAAAGAAAAAAAAATTTTAAAATATTTAGATGGGGCCTCCAAAATTTTTACAAAAGTTTTGTCCATCGGATATACACGTGTATAAAATTTGAAGAAAATCGGGTCAATTTTTTTAAAAAATTTGTATGGAGCCTCACGACCCCGGTACTCCAAATTTTAATAGAAAGTGTTGTCATCGGAGATATGCATGTGTACAAAAATTCAATGAAATCGGACTTTGGAAAGTGGGTTAAAAATGGATCTCAAGATTCCACGACAAACAAACAAACACACGGGCACGCGAGATTAATATAGAGAACTTAAAAAGGGGTCGTTTTATTAAATAATTATACCGAAATTTTTTTCACATCCATTGAGTCCTAGACCGGACAGAATTAATAATTCCAAACTAAAATCTATATCTATACTATTATCTAAAGAGGTAAGTTTGCATTTTCAATTGGCTAGCTAATCTTGAAAACTATTGGACCATGTTATAGGCTACAATTTTGGTTCAGTGGCGGGTAGGTGCGGTGGGGCTCAATGGTGGGGGTGGTTTCAATGGGGGAGCGGACAGTTTGGTTGGGTCAGAATGGTAGGAGAGACAGCCGGACAACGCCTGTTATTTTAGCTTTTGGTGGGACTAGACGGTGTCTTGTTTGAAATATTTTTCCCTTTGGAATTTCAATGAAACGCATGAATATTTTCAATGTTGATGGTGGTGCGGTAGGTGCTGTGTACGTAGTTTTAAGTACCTGTGTCCTTCAAAAAAAAACGTTACATGCTATGTCTTATTTAAACATATTGGATGTAGTTACTTTCACATTTATAATATTTATATATAAAATATAAAAACTGTAGCATATCCAATAAAATCGATAATCTATCATTATGTATATGAATAAAAAGGAAATCCTATTTACCAACTGATGTTTATGAAATTTTTAATGTGTATTATTGGCAGCTGGAGGGATGTTATAGGCTATAGTAAATGTAAAATGTCAATGTCAGCTTAACTTATATTAATAAGATTTTCAATAATGTTCAATGGGCTAAAAGTGGTTTGCACCCTTATAATGTTCGGCAATATGCTTGACACTGCGTGGACGTTAAGGAAAATGAGAAGAAGAGAGGAGATGTCTATGAACTTGTGTCTTGAATGTCTGTGGATCATAGTGATGAGGAAAGACATAGCTTGGCAGAGCATTCCACATACGTGTTGTACGGCTGATGTCATTTACAAACAGAATTTTATGAAATTTGTAATGAATTTTATTGCCAGGTAGGCGAGGTTTTTTGGGTATAGTACACACCCCATCCCGGGGTTCAGTTTACGGGTAGCGAAGCGCCCAGGAACATCTAGCTCATATATAAATTAAACATAGACACACCTTCTTTAGTCTGTTCTGTTTCTTACAAAAAAATGTATTAAATTATCAATTTGGATATTATTAGCACAACGATGTAGAAATAAAGAGTATTTGTTTTTGATTCCTATCCAGTAAATTTTATAATTTTGTGAAAAAATGCGCCCGTTTAACGATGATAATTTATGAACTCAAAGATAAGTGCTTTAACGTAAAAGGAAAATTTATAATCCGATTTCATATGGTGTAACGTAAGGATTTTTGAAATTTTTTCCCAGATTTATTAGACAAAACAGACCTAAATTAAATACATTAGAAAACATCCAGCTAAACGGGTCTATCAATACACCACTTAGTTTACGAGTGAAATGCTCAAGTCCGCCTAGACTGTTAATCAACTCTCAATATACTATTTTCTGTTTGTCTCTAAAAACCCATAAAAATTTAAAAATTTTGTGAAAATTCTCTAATCGGAGATACACACGTGTGCAAAGCTTTTAGACAACACTTTCTATTAAAATTTGAGGCCCCTCGGGCCCCGGGTCGGAGGGCTCCCATACAAATATTTAACAAATTTTTCTCGATTTTCTTCAAATTTTATATACGCATGTATCTCCGATAGACAACACTTTTTGTATCATTGGGTCATTGGGCCCAAGTTTTTTTTTTAAAAATTAACCCGATCTTTTCAAAAAGAATTAACCCGATTTTCTTCAAATTCCAATTTATAAACCTCTGTATGATGGACAAAACTTTTTGTAAAGTTTTTGGAGTGAACGGGCCCTGAGGCCTGAGGGGTGCCCATATACATTTTTTAAAAATTAGCTCGATTTTCTTCAATTTTTGAACACATATGTATGTGATGGACATAACTTTTTGTAAATTTGTTGGAGTGATAGGGCCCTGAGACCCGTGTGGTGTCCATGTACATTTTTTAAAAATTAGCCCGATTTTCTTCAAATTTTAACACATACCCATCTTCTATTAGAGAATTTACATGAAAAATTTTTATTTTATGGGTTGTTTAATTTTTTTTTTTTTATTTTTTTTTTTAAATTTCTTTTGCACTTAACAGATTTCTCCTAAGTGCTTTACTTTTTGAGTTTTTTGCAAAAACGCTACAAACTGGGTCTATTCTTTTATTCAACCCGAGCGAGTAAAGTTACCTGGAGTACACCGAGCGAATGCTGCACGGAGTAAAATTACCCCGGTTGAATAAAAAAACACAGTGTAAATTTTTAACGTAAACTGCTCGCTCGGGTTAAATAAAAGAATAGACCCACTGTCTAAGTAAACTGTCACTTTCCGTCAAAATAATCTGGCCCCTCACAATTTATGTTAAAATATTAAATTCATCTCGATAAGTTCAGCCGTCTAGGCTGTAGAGAGGACACAGACAGACAGACAGATATTTTTTTTTATTTTTGCTTTTTCTGACTCAGGAGATACGGTAATGGTAAATCCAGAGTTCGAAAATTTTCATGATTACTATACTTCCTTTTACTATGTAAAAGAAAGTAAAAGTGTTGTCATCGAAGATATACGAGTACAAAATTTGAATACAATCGGGTTAATTTAAAATAAAAATTTATATAGGAGACCCTCGGCCCTATAGACCGATAGATACCAAATTTTAAAATTTTAATAGACAGTGTTGTTATCGACGATAACCTTGTGTGCAAAATATCGCGCTTTAGAAAGTAGGTTAGTAGGTTTTGTAGGCCAGCCACAAAGAAACATACACACACGGGCACGCGAGTTTAATATAGAGAATTTAACAATTTGTTAATTTTGCACTAATATCATTTTAAGTTTTATACATATTTGCAGTAAAAAATATAAATAGAAAAGTTTGATCACTAATCGCTTTGTAGTCTAATAACTTGGTAAATTGGTTTTTAAAATCACCGACAAGTCCACTGAGTAAGCAACAACAAAGACATTTTGTTTATTTATAGGTACATACATATATAGATCGGCCATTATTACTTGCGAAATGAATGGCTGTATTTTCTCCTCTATTTTGCACTCCATGCAACCAAACGTGGTTTATAAAATTACCCGCTATAACAATTTTGGCTAACTAATTTCGAGCGGAAGAATAAAAAATTTATAAAAGCGATCTCCATTTCGATTTACCAATTTTATTTTTTACTTGCATTCCGACTAAGTAAAGATTGATTTCAAATATTACCAACGCCTACATGAAAATCACTTGATGACCAATTTAGACTTAAAACCACGTTATTGTAATTCTTTACAAATCGGCTTCTAAAAAAAACCAACAGAATACGGTAGCGTCATCCACACTTCTGTAAAAGGAAATCAATTGCAAATGACTCATTCTTCACATCTTAAAGGCAATAATTTTATTATAATAAATTTTAAGATTTCTGTACCAGCTTTACCAAATTTAAAATAAGCAGGCAAAGTATTGAAAACATATTTATTAAACATACCATCTCGGTTTTTAATTCTTTTATATTTATAATTTCAATTCAATCCAATTCACTTTTCCCCAGCACCTGTGAAACCCGATCAGCCAGAACCACAGATCAAATGTACAACACCACACTAGACACTATTGCTATATTGCTTTGGCAAAGCCAGCTTGGCTTACAACACCAATCGCATAAGCATAAAGCCGAAAGTAAATCCAAAAAATTTTTAGGATTAAGATACTAATGCTATATTGCTTTGGCTAATCCAGCTTGGCTTACAAAAACAATCGCATAAGCATAAAGCCGAAAATAAATCCAAAAAAATTTTAGGATTAATAACTAAAGCCATTTCTTAGTTATAGCGCTCACCGTAAGGCGGTGTTTTGTTTAACGCACATAACAATTAAAATGCATCGAAAATTTAAAGCCATAAGCTATTGTTTTGTAAAGCCGGCTTTGCCAAAGCAATACAGCAATTAAGTAAAGCCATTAGCAATAAACCATTAAAAGCATTATAGCATATAGCATAAACGATAAACCAATTGAAGTGACCAAAACCGAGCTAAAAGGATATTTGGTATTGGAAAAATTGGCTTGGCTTTACAAACCAACAGCTTTTGGCTTCATCGCCTTACGGTGGGCACCAGTACTATAAAATGGCTTTAGTTTCCTTAATCCTAAACATTTTTATTTACTTCGATCATGTCGCTTTATCACCGCCTTACTGTGAGCGCTATAACTATAAAATGGCTTTAGTTTTAAACCCTAAAAACTTTCAGGATTTATTTTCGGCTTTATTTTTATGCGATTGTGATGTAAGCCAAGCTGGATTAGCCAAAGCAATACAGCAATTTACACTTGAAACTTGATTTAAGGATCAATATGACCTGTTTACATTGAGTTCCGAATCGGTAGACGTAACTAAAACTTTTAGTTGTAGTAATTGATTTTTCGAAATCAATGTTCGAAAACCATATTTTTAAACGTGACTAAAACAGCGGACTTAGTCACGATTTCGTTTGTATTTTTAAACGTAACAAAAGTCATTATTTTTTGAAAACGAACTACCAACATAAAAAAACTTGTTTCTGTCAAATAAAAACAAAAATGACGCCCTTTACTAATTTATGTTGAGCGATAAGAAAAATTTGTAATTCCTCAATAAAAACTTCGTTAACAACTGAGTTATAAATAATAATAGTAACATTACTTTTTGAGGTGGAGCCTCATTCACAGATTAGATATCCCATGAGCCCTTTAAGTGAAGAAGATAAAGATAATCTCTTACAGATTATCACAACATATAAAAAAATAATTGAAAACAAAAAAAAACGTTTCTATATCGAACCGTACAAATCATGACTGTTGGGAGAAGATAACTGGGGAGTATAATGCCCAAAGCATTTCTGGGGAAAAAAATATCCCACAGCTGAAAGCAGCGTACAAAAACATACAGGAAAAACTTAGAAAAACCATAGATAGTAGGAAAAAATATATGGGAGGCACTGGCGGCGGTCCGGCCTTAGCTCCACTGGATGAAACGAATAGGATTCTGTACAACTTGAATTCTCCTACAATCACAGCTCGTTCCAATCGTTTTGATGAGGATGGTAGCGGTGATGTAAGTAAATATTTTATATAAAAAAACCTATTCTTTTATACGTTATTTACTTATTGATATTTTTCTTTGAATTTTTAGGAAATGTTTGATTGTGAAATTAAACAGAATATTTAGACGACACTACATCGCTTCTTCAAGAAGATACACCACTTATGCAAAATTCGACTAATTCGCAAGCATTACCATATGCTTCAAAAAAAAAGTCACATCCCATTCAGTAGCATCTACTTTACACACACACTTTTCAAGAACTAAATGAAACTAAAAGAAAAACAACTGGAAGCATTAGAGGAAAAAATAAAAGTCACAAAAAATAAACAGCAGGCTGACAGTGAGCAGCGAAAGCGCTTAAATTTATATTCACACACCCATAGACGAAAGTGACTGTTTCGTACGCTATAAACTAGCCTCGAAAGTAGCCCATAACAACACTAGTTATGTTATGATATAAACGTCTTTTGTTATTTACTACAATCTCAGCGAACACATTGCGCATGAGCAAGAATTCTCTTTTATTTGTCGTTTGTGATTTCTGCTTCTCTCTCGATTTGGCTTAGCAGAAAAACCGGTTTGGACGCGTAAAAAATTAATTTCTTTGTTATTTACTGCAGTCACAGCGAACCCACATTCTCTCATTTCTGCTTCTCTCTCGATTTAGCAAAAAAAAACCGGTTTGGACGCGTAAAAAATAGCGTACTATAATATACTATTTTAGTATTCATTGCTTATTGCCATAAAAGATTCAACGGATGATTTTATTTTATTCCCTTTCTTTTTATATCTCCTACACAGAACCATTTTTAAAGCCAACAAAGTTTGGCCCTTTTGAAGGAGATATGTCTTTAACAAGCAACTTTACTATGGAATCTTTACGTGATGATGCATCACAGCATAATCCTCTTTTTTTAATTGGTGAATCAAATGTTGTAGTTGATTCAATTGAAAGTTAGTTCATTTAATCAGTAAGCAGAGTGTATTATTAAATACTTCTAATCACCACTACAGAATCGTTTGAAAAAGCATATTACCGCGGAAAATAAATTATTCCAGTGCAGAGCGTAAAACAAATATCTATGTAATTCAATAGGGAAAACGAAATTTCCAATAAAATATTTAATTTTCTTATTGAACAAAAATTTGACGTAGAAATTTTGTATTTGGTATTTGTAATATTTATTTACAAAAAGAATCAATCATCGAAACTAAAAAATAAAATTCGGCTTTAAACGTCATTTCATGACCAAAACTTAAATCAGCACATTATTTTTTAACTTGAGCTGCGTTTATAAATACAAAACAATGACTTTAATTGCATTTATGATAAAATTATCGTCTATCGATTCGGACCTGAAGGTTTTCTTTATTTAATTCTAAACATTGCGAATATTCCTTATTTGACATAAAACTTTATTTTATTTATTCATTGAATTCTATTACTTTTTTGGCTATTCTTTTATTTCTTCGAATGTTTTGAACATATTCTTTTGACGTGACAACGTCTCACTACAAGGTTTAATGGGGTAAATTTTAAAAAAGTCAAATGTTATATGTCCACTGTTTATCTTAACACTGATTAACAGCGTCACACTGTTAAATGTCCACTTTTAAATGTGCACTGTTGTGATTAACAGCGTCACACTGTTAAATGTCCACTTTTATCTGTCTACTTTTAAATGTCAGTACTTTGGGAACTAAGCCATTTCCCAAGCGATTCGCATGAAATTCGGAATGTAGGACTAATATGTGACTAAAAGACTTGTTCCTATGGAAATTCTGGGATCTGGCCAATAGGGTCTGGGATTTTTGGAACAAAGCCATTTCTCAAGGGATTCGTATGAAACTCGAAATGTAGGACTAATATGTGACTATAAGACTTGTTCCTATGGAAATTCTGGGATCTGGCCAATAGGGTCTGGGATTTTTGGAACCAAGCCATTTCTCAAGGGATTCGTATGAAACTCGGAATGTAGGACTAATATGTGACTATAAGACTTGTTCCTATGGAAATTCTGGGATCTTGCCAATAGGGTCTGGGATTTTTGGAACCAAGCCATTTCTCAAGGGATTCGTATGAAACTCGGGATGTAGGACTAATATGTGACTATAAGACTTGTTCCTATGGAAATTCTGGGATCTGGCCAATAGGGTCTGGGATTTTTGGAACCAAGCCATTTCTAAAGGGATTCGTATGAAACTTGGAATGTAGGACTAATATGTGACTATAAGACTTGTTCCTATGGAAATTCTGGGATCTGGCCAATAGGGTCTGGGATTTTTGGAACCAAGCCATTTCTCAAGGGATTCGTATGAAACTCGGAATGTAGGACTAATATGTGACTATAAGACTTGTTCATATGGAAATTCTGGGATCTGGCCAATAGGGTCTGGGATTTTTTGAACCAAGCCATTTCTTAAGTGATTCGTATGAAACTTGGAATGTAGGACTAATATGTGACTATAAGACTTGTTCCTATGGAAATTCTGGGATCTGGCCAATAGGGTCTGGGATTTTTGGAACCAAGCCATTTCTCAAGGGATTCGTATGAAACTCGGAATGTAGGACTAATATGTGACTATAAGACTTGTTCATATGGAAATTCTGGGATCTGGCCAATAGGGTCTGGGATTTTTTGAACCAAGCCATTTCTCAAGGGATTCGTATGAAACTCGGAATGTAGGACTAATATGTGACTATAAGACTTGTTCCTATGGAAATTCTGGGATCTGGCCATAGGGTCTGGGATTATTGGAACCAAGCCATTTCTCAAGGGATTCGTATGAAACTCGGAATGTAGGACTAATATGTGACTATAAGACTCGTTCCTATGGAAATTCTGGGATCCGGCCAATAGGGTCTGGGATTTTTGGAACCAAGCCATTTCTCAAGGGATTCGTATGAAACTCGGAATGTAGGACTAATATGTGACTATAAGACTTGTTCCTATGGAAATTCTGAGATTTGGCCAATAGTGTCTGGGATTTTTGGAACCAAGCCATTTCTCAAGGGATTCGTATGAAACTCAGAATGTAGGACTAATATGTGACTATAAGACTTGTTCCTTTGAAAATTCTGGGATCTGGCCAATAGGGACTGAGATTTTTGAAACCAAGCCATTTCTCAAGGGATTCGTATGAAACTTGGAATGTAGGACTAATATGCGACTATAAGACTTTTTCCTATGGAAATTCTGGGATCTGGCCAATAGGGTCTGGGATTTTTGGAACCAGGCCAATTCTCAAGGGATTCGTATGAAACTCGGAATGCAGGACTAGTATGTGACTATAAGACTTGTTCCTATGGAACCAAGCCATTTCTCAAGGGATTCGTATGAAACTCGGAATGTAGGACTAATATGTAACTATAAGACTTGTTCCTATGGAAATTCTGGGATCTGGCCAATCAGGTCTGGGATTTTTGGAACTAATCAATTTCTCAAGCGACTCGTGCCTTTTAATTTAATCGTAATATTGGCCACAACGTCAAAGAATTTCACTCCAACCGCGCGTAAAGATTACACGCAAATATTTTTTTAACAGCTCTTACTTCTCCTACTACTATCGACGCAACTGCATTTATATGTTTGTGCAGTGATATGATATATTTAATATGTACCCACCTCACAATAAATTGTTATGAACATATAAATCAGCTTATAAATTATTTATTCTGTTGTATGTGATGTGATTGATGATCATGTATGTGGTTTCAATAACATACAATCAAGCAGAGAAGAACGAGACAAACATATGCAGTAGTAGGCTGCGGTCAAGAATACAGCTGTTGCGCAGTTTATGCTGCATTTTGGAACCAAGCCAATTCTCAAGGGATTCGTATGAAACTCGGAATGCAGGACTAGTATGTGACTATAAGACTTGTTCCTATGGAACCAAGCCATTTCTCAAGGGATTCGTATGAAACTCGGAATGTAGGACTAATATGTAACTATAAGACTTGTTCCTATAGAAATTCTGGGATCTGGCCAATCAGGTCTGGGATTTTTGGAACTAATCAATTTCTCAAGCGACTCGTACCTTTTAATTTAATCGTAATATTGGCCACAACGTCAAAGAATTTCACTCCAACCGCGCGTAAAGATTACACGCAAATATTTTTTTAACAGCTTTTACTTCTCCTACTACTATCGACGCAACTGCATTTATATGTTTGTGCAGTGATATGATATATTTAATATGTACCCACCTCACAATAAATTGTTATGAACATATATATAAATCAGCTTATAAATTATTTATTCTGTTGTATGTGATGTGATTGATGATCATGTATGTGGTTTCAATAACATACAATCAAGCAGAGAAGAACGAGACAAACATATGCAGTAGTAGGCTGCGGTCAAGAATACAGCTGTTGCGCAGTTTATGCTGCATTTTGGTCAAAAATTCACTTTTCAACCAATGCATTAAAAAAAATCGACTGCGCAGTTTACTTAAAACTGGATGCAAATAGCAAAATGTAAATGTCAAATTGTCGCCCTACAAGCAGACTGTAAGTCGGTTCAAAATATAGCCGCAATTTCGTGCATACCGACTGCCTGCCATTTTTTGTGCAGCACAAGCTGCGTAACTCCTTAATTCTTTACCGCAGCCGTAGTGATAGTATAGTCTCTGTTCATTTTCTATTGGTCATCTGCTCTGCTCGATACAGTGCTCTCGTGACGTGTAGAAAAACAAAACTACCATAAGTTACAAAAAAAGAGGCAGATAACAATGAAAACCTGCAAGCTTCCTTGCAACTATTTCCTTTTCTTTTCGCTTATCTTATCCTTAGTCATGTTTACAGTTACTAGAGTAAATAACTCTTCGATTAATTGCAGAAGAGAGAGAACTATACAAAAGTAATTTAATGATGAATAATTGGCCAGCATGTATCAAGCAAAATTCTTCTCTCTTCAATTTCATTTCTCTTAAAATTTATTTTAAAATTACTCAATTTTTTATATATTGAATAACTCTTTGATCTATTACAGAAGGGAGAGAACCATGCAAAATAATAAAATAATCACGAATAATTGGCCTGCATGTTTCAAAGCGACATTCTTAGCATACCATTTCGATGCATTGGTTAGTGCTGCTCACTTCTCTTCTCTTCAAATTTAATTTAAAACAACTTTTTTTATGAGTTGAAACCAAAAGCTGATTACTCTGTTTGGGCAGTGATATGCAATATGCAGCCACTTCACAGTTAGTGGTTATGAACATTAAAATTCGCTGATAAATAATTTATATATAATGTGATGTGATGATGATGTATGTGATGAGCTACGGTGCAAGTTGTAGGACTTGTATTTAGTATAGAAAAAAATTTTAATATATACGTCCGTGTTTATGTCCCACAGACAACAAGATCTTTGTTTTCTTTTCTTTCGTCCCGGACAGACGTTGTCACGCTCAAAACCCACGGCCGTGTCCTCGACACAGCCTACCTTGCTCTTTTTTATACTACATCGATAGGTAGAATTAACTGAATGTCCATTGACCACTTAATTGATATTCTGATCTTTCTATTTTTTCTTTAGAATGAAATATAGGAAACACTCTGAATATTCCGAAATTGACATAAAACATATTTTTATTTACTTTTTGTATTCTATTAATTTTTTGGCTAATCTTCTATTTTTTCGGAATATTAGGAACGTATTCTTTTTATACTACATCAATGGGTAGAATAAACAGAATATTCTTTTATCACATGATTGATATTCTGTTCCTTCTATTCTTTCTGTAGAATAAAAAAAGAAAACACTCATTAAACGCATATGAAGGTGTAATTTATAAATTATTGCTATATTTATATAATGATTTTAATCAGAAATGAATCACTTATAAATGCAGAAAAAACGAAACGTATTAAGGCGATGCCACATAACAAAAATATAGACGATAGTAAAAAAATGTGTTTCCCATTTATTTATTGCATTGCTAATGTTAGAAGATAACAAATAAATTATTACATAAACTAATAATTACAATAGCTTGTTTAGTTTTATTGATAAACAATCATTCATCCATTCTGCCGTGACCAAGAAACTTTTTTCCCACGGCATAATTTTTACCACTAACCTGCTGACACCAGCATCATTAAGTTATTTATGGAGCAACAGCAAAAAAATCTCAACGAAATGCTCGCGATACGTACTGCTTGTTTGCAGAAGTCAAACCCTACCCTCGAAGAAGTAACAGTGATTGCAACGATGTATGAATCAACTCAAAATAATATTCACATCATGGCCGGAGAGACTACTAATAGTTCGCATGAGGTGAAAGTTCTTAACGATCGTTCAAATCGGAGTCGATCGCAAAAAAGTTTTAACCGGAATTCGAGTCGGCAACGTTCAATAAGCCGGTCTAATTCAAAACCTCTCCGTTCATGTCCTGGCTGTGGGGTTAAGCATCATAGAGAAAATTGACGTTTTCTTAACCAGAAATGTCATATCTGCCAACGAATCGGGCATATTCAATCTGTCTGCATGTCTGCTGAGGCTAGACAAGCCACCCGTTTTAAATCACATCAACGACCAGAAAAAGAAAGGAAGGAATCCATTCAATCACTTGAAGTCTATCAATTGAATTCACTAGACACAACTAATTTGGGCACATCAAATAAGACCGCCGTTAAACCGATTCAAGTGTTGGAACACTCAACCCAATCCAAGTCATCAGTAGAATGGTCAATTTGCCAAATCGAGGATACGTTGTACCGAGCTGATCGCAAAATATTTATAAGATATATTTGTCAACGATATTCCAATGGAGTTTCAATTCGACACCGTGGCAACAGCTTCGATGGTCGGGATCAACGGTTTTCGGTAGCTTAAAGAACCGAAATACCAACGAAATACGATGGAATACCAGTGCTGAAAGGAGTTGCAAGTGTGGTTGTCAAACTAAATAATCAGATCCGTGAAGTTCCTTTACTAATCACACACACTGAAGAAGGATCCAACATATTTAGGAATGGACTGGGTAGATGCTTTTAATTTGCGTGTTCAGTTGTCGCAATCTGATGTGTCAGTTAGCAAGCAATTGAAAATGGAGAGGACCATGGGAAACAATGGAAATGAGAAGTATTTAAATGGTCTCGTTCAAGGTATGTGTCAGACTTATAGTAAAATGTTTGATGCAAAACTCGGATGCTGTAAAAATTTTAAAGCTCATTTAGTCCTTAAAGAAAATGCAGTTCCAAAAATTTTTAAAAGCCGTCCAGTTCCATATTCACAAATGGCGGCAGTAAAAAGCGAAATCGACCGGTTAGTCGAGATAGGGGTGTTGAAGTCAGTTCAATTCAGTCAGTGGGCAGCTCCGATCTCGGCAGTTACAAAATCAGATTCATCTGTTCGCCTTTGTGGTGACTTAAAGTGACAGTGAATCCACAACTGAAAATACAACAGTACCCAATCCCTCGGGCTGAGGAATTGTTTCATAAGCTGAGGAACGGGAAATTTTTTTCCAAAATTGAACTGGCTGAGGCGTATCTCCAAATCCCTATTCATGATGAGTCGCAGGATTTTGTTGTTATAAACACACCAGTAGGTTTATATCATTTTCAAAGAATGCCGTTTGGAATTGCTAGCGCACCAGCAATTTTCCAGAAATTTATGCATCAATTTTTGGTAGATTTGCCTAACCCAGCAAGCTACCTAGACGATATCGTAGTTTCAGGTGAGTTCATAGAGGATCACTTGAAAACGTTGGAATTATTATTCAAACGAATAGATGCTGCTAGACTAAAATGTAATTTAAAAAAGTGTGAATTCCTTATGACAAAAATAAACTACCTGGGTCATATCATATCACAAGATGGCAAACAACCGTCACACGAAGGAGTAGAAGCCATAAATAAATTGCCTCGCCCTGAAAACATAAAGGAAGTGAAATCTTTCCTTAGTAAGGCTAACTATTACAATAAATTTTTGAAATTTTTTTCTAGCATCTCTGCACCATTAACTGAATTGCGTCGGCGAGTTGTAAATTTCAATTGGAATGAATCAAGAGAAATTTCATTCCAAGCCATAAAAAAAGGAATCGTTGAAGCTACCAAACTTGACCTCTTCAGGAACGATTTTCCTCTAGTACTGGCTACCGATGCTTCCAATTATGGAGTGGGAGCGGTGAAATCCCACCGGTATCCTAACGGCGAAGAGAAACCAATTGCTTTCGCCTTAAAGACGTTAAACGAACATCAGCGATGATATTCGCAGATAGAGAAGGAAGCTCTTTCTATTATTTTTGGGTGTACAAGGTTTCATCAGTACGTATGGGCGTCATTTTGAGCTTTTAACGGACCATAAACCGTTAGTAAGCCTTTTCCATCCCGAGAAAAAACTTCCAGCGATGACTATTCAGAGGCTGCAACGCTGGGCAATTACTTTAATGGGCTATAGCTACACAATCCAGTACAGGCCAACATCAAAACATTGTAATGCAGACGCTCTTTCCCGCCTACCAATTGGTCCTGATACAGATTTTGACAAAAAAGAGACATGTATGAAAAGGAAGTTTGTGGTTTTCCTATAGACTTTGAAACTATACGCCGCGAGACAAAAAGGGATAAGCAAATAAATAAAGTGTCGCAATTCATTAAAACAGGATGACCTGACGTTTTACCGAAAGAATAGGAAATGCTTCTTCCCTATCAGGTGAAAAAAATTCATTAAATACTCATCATGGTGTAATATTGTTACAGACGGATTCATTACGAGTGGTTATCCCAGTGGTTGTCTATGTTACATGAAGGACACTGGGGAATCGTCCGAACAAAACAACTGGCAAGACGCCATTGTAAGTGGCCCGGTATTGATCACACCATCGAGGGAAAAGTTAAAAGTTGCAAGAGTTGTCAGGAGGTGTCAGCATGCCCTTCTAGGGAATTTTCAAGTTGGCCCGCACCACAACGTCAGTGTGAGAGAATCCACGTAGATTTTGCGGGACCATTTCAAACATGTATGTGGTTATTATGTGTGGATGCGTTTTCGAAATATCCATACGTAGTACGAATGAATTCAATCACAAGTTCGAGAACTATTAAGGCATTTCAAGCAATCTTTGCCAGGGAAGGGTTGCCTGATGTGATAGTGAGTGACAATGGAACATCATTTGTGTCAGAAGAATTCCACATGTTTTGTACCAAGAACGGCATCGAACATCTCACATCCGCCCCTTTTCATCCATCATCGAATGGGGAAGCAGAGCGATGTGTTCGTACATTTGAAACGTCGATCAAGAAGCTAGTGATGGCTGGGTTACAAAAGGACGACGCCCTCCTTACTTTTTTATTTACGTTTCGTTCCAGCGTTCCCCAGCAGAATTGTTATACGATCGACAACCCAAGACTTCTTTATCATTGATGGGTCCACCAAATAAACATCAGAAGCAGAACCAAAAGCTAGCGAAGTTTTCTGTTGATGATTGCGTGTTTGTAAAAAATTATTTTTATTATACAGAGACTCATTGCCAAGGGAGGACTCCCTGAATGACTTGCGTCACGACAATTAGTTGGGCTAAGCCCTTTATTAAATTCAAAATAAAATAAAAATCGAAGAAATGTGATTTACAATATACAGGGTGTACAAGAATTCGTGGCACAAACGAAGCAGGGTAATAGCGGAGGTCATTTCCAACCAAAATAGCCAAATTAAGTTTTATCTAATGTTGATGGTTAAAAAGTTATTCCATTTTTAGTATTTTTGGGTAAAATCGCATACGCCGCCACTAAAAAATTAATTTAAAAAAAATTAACAGTTATTTTGTTTATGTTTATTTTTTAATACGATCTGTAAGAGTGTGCCTTTCCAATAAAGTCTTTTTTATAAACTTTATTATCTTCTGTCAAATTAAAACAATAGGTTTGTGATGTCTTTTTGTTATCCAAAATTGTTTGATTGATTTTTAAGTAGCTCTGGCGGAAAAACAATGTACTACAAAAAGTTGACCGACTATCAGAAAAACTTGCGACGTTAATGCAGATTCTTAAATGGTATCAAGCATAGGATTATTCAAAACAGAATGGTTTTTATCAATTGTATTGTGGTGTACGTAGAGTTTTAAAACAGAGATACTTACTTTTGACCTTACATCACTTTACGCACTGTAATCCTTGAACAAGCTACAATATCACTGTTGGTCTATTTTGATAGAAAACTAAATCTTTAAGGTCAAAAAAAATTAATTTTTTTTTTAAATTCTTAAAACCATTACCGATATAAACGTCGTCAAAATCAAAAAAAGAAAGGTTTTTTTAAAATTTTATTTTCAAACGCGATTATTTCGAAAAATGATCTTGGATAATTTTTTTTTTGACAAATGCAGTATTAAAGCCCATTCAATTTTCTACAACTTCACCTCATAATATTTCTGCAATAGGTCAACAGGAACAGGATTAAAAAAGGTTTGTGAAATTTTGACTTTGACGATCTTCATGTCGGTATGGCTTAAGCAATTTAAAAAATGTACATTGTTTAGTCTTTAAAATTTAATTTTCCTTCAAAAAAGATTAACAGTAACCTTGTAGCTGGAAGTGTTCAAGTGTTATAGGATGTAAAGCATGTAAGATCAAAAGTACGTTTTCAATCATTCCACAAACCTTTAATTTTAATCCTGTTCCTGTTGACCTATTGCAGAAATATTATGAGGTGAAGTTGTAGAAAATTCAATGGGCTTTAATACTGCATTTGTCAAAAAAAAAGTATCCAAGATCATTTCTCGAAATAATCGCGTTTGAAAATAAAATTTTAAAAATACCTTTCTTTTTTTTTTTGACTTTGACGACGTTTATATCGGTAATGGTTTTAAGAATTTAAAAAAAAAATTAAATTTTTTTAACCTTAAAGATTTAGTTTTCTATCAAAATAGACCAACAGTGATATTGTAGCTTGTTCAATGGTTAAAAACCATTCTGTTTTGAATAATCCTATGCTTGATACCATTTAAGAATCTGCATTAACGTCGCAAGTTTTTCTGATAGTCGGTCAACTTTTTGTAGTACATTGTTTTTCCGCCAGAGCTACTTAAAAATCAATCAAAAAATTTTGGATAACAAAAAGACATCACAAATCTATTGTTTTAATTTGACAGAAGATAATAAAGTTTATAAAAATGACTTTATTGGAAAGGCACACTCTTCCATATCGTATTAAAAAATAAACATAAACAAAAGAACTGTTGGTTTTTTTTAAATTAATTTTTTAGTGGCGGCGTATGCGATTTTACCCAAAAATACTAAAAATGGAATAACTTTTTAACCATCAACAATTAGATAAAACTTAATTTGGCTATTTTGGTTGGAAATGACCTCCGCTATTACCCTGCTTCGTTTGTGCCACGAATTCTTGTACACCCATAAGAAAATAAATTACAGTACCACCAAAATGTAATGTATATATCTATTAATGAAAAGGTCTGCGTTATATGATAGTTGCGTTAAAACTGACTTTATTAAAAGAGATATACATAATAAGTAATGTGTTATAAAGTGTTATGTAGCGAATACTCTAACATCTCCAATTTTTTCAATATTTATAAAATAAAGAGCTAATTAAAATACAAATTAAATTTCAAAAAAGTATAGTGCAATATCAAGTTTCTTGAAATAATCTTAAATAATTATAATTAAAAATATTCTAAAATATGATATAATATTACTATCCATTTAATAAAAAAAATTACAAATAAAAAACAACAATTGTAATTTAGTTTTCGTATTCTAGCCGGGCAGGTTTTCGTAGTTTTCTTCCAAATCTAGAAGTACCGATTTTGTAATTTTTAGGACCAAAAGCTAAATCATGACCATAGTTATTATTGTGGCTATATTCCGGGCTCAAAGCTGAACTATCACTCGATGGACTACTTTCTAATGGTTTTTTCGGTGAATAAGAAATCTTTCTCAATTGTTGTCTGTTGCGTCGATATATTTGATTGTATTTATCTTGAATCAAATACGATTTAGTCTCAGAGCATTTCTCTAAAACAACACCTGGGTACCAAACAGATTTAGGGAATTTTTGGTAATAAACATTTTCTCCGTTTTCTAATTCTTTCAAAGGTTTTATTGAGCGGTTATAATACGTTTTCATTTTCTCATTATTGTTTTTGAAAGCCAAATTTACTTTCTGTTTATCTACTTGTATAGGTTTCAAATTTTCAATATGGGTAGGAATTTTCGTTTTAAGTTTTCGATTCATTAATAATTCTGCGGGTGAATATGATGTAAAGTTTGGTGTAGTCCTATAATTTAATAAAGCTATATATGGATCCGAACCACTTTCAAAGCTTTTTTTTAACAATCGTTGTATGGTTTGAATTGATCTCTCAGCCAGACCATTTGATCTGGGTGTGTAAGGACTACTTGTTTTATGCTCCATATTCCAACTTTTGCAAAACATTTTGAATTCTGATGATGAAAAAGGTGGTCCATTGTCACTTACAATGATTTTCGGAATACCCTGCCTGGACAGTATAGACTTAAGTTCTGTTATTAATTTTATACTTGAAAAACCAGTACTTAAAAGAGCAATCTCTATATATTTAGAGTAGAGTAAGGGATTAGAAATTTTATATTTTAAACATATTTCGCAATTTTCTACTAAATTTTGTATTTCTGCATCCATGTTGGGCCAATAAACTAAAGATTTTGCTAGACTCATACATTTTTTAAAGCCCATATGTCCTTCATGTATGAGACCCAAGGTTTCTGCACGCATTGATTCAGGAATGACAATCCGATTGTTCATAAAAACTATACCATTATTCACATTAATTTCATTATTAATTTTAAAATAGGGCATAACTAAGTTATCTACTTTCTTTTTAACTTCTGGCCATCCAGCTTTGTAGTATTCCTGTAGCTTAACTAAAGTTTTGTCTAATTTTGTCTTCCCGTATTTTTTTTACTTTTTCGTCACTAATTGGTAATAATGAGGTGATAAGATTGCAATGTATTTCTGTTTCCTGATCAAATTGTGGCAATGCTTTTGTTTTCAAAGCTGCTCTTGACAAAGTGTCAGCAATAACCATCTCTTTTCCTGGCTTATAAAAAACTTTTAAATTGTATGCTTGTAGTTTAAGCATCATTCTTTGCAAACGCATTGGCACCTGGTTAAGAGGCTTCTCAAATAATGGTATAAGTGGTTTGTGGTCTGTTTCAACCAAAACTTCTCTTCCAAATAGATATTTGTGAAAACGAGTACAACCGAAGAGAATGGCAAATAATTCTTTTTCAATTTGCGCATAATTTTTCTGGCTAACAGTTAAAGTAGCTGATGCATACGCAATTGGTTTATTATCTTGTTGTATGACTGCGGATTTTGACGCATCTACAGAAAGCTTGATTGCTTTTGTATAATCAAAGTAAGCTAAAATAGATGCTCTTGAAATCATTAACTTTAGATTTAAGAACTCATTTTCATGTCTATCATCCCAATGCCACTCAACTTCTTTTTTTAATAATTGTCTTAAATTTTCATTATTAATTGCTAGCTCTTTAATAAATGAACTCAAATAATTGACCATACCTAATAAACGTTGAAGTTCTTTGACAGAGTTAGGACGTGGCTTTTTCATTATAGCTTCAATTTTACTTTCATCAGGACGGACCCCAAATTCATTAAAAACATGACCTATATATTTGATTTCTTTTACTGCTATACAAGATTTCATTTTATTAAATTTAAGTCCTATTTCCTGAGCTTTTTCCAAAACCATTTTTAAGTTATTATCATGTTCTTCTTTAGAAGCACCATAAATTAAAAAATCATCTATATAAATAATAACATTTGGTATATGCGCAAAATATTTTATCATTTCCCCATGAACAATTTCAGGTGCCGCATTGACTCCAAAGGGTAATCTTTTAAACCTATACCTTCCAAAAGGCGTGTTGAATGTATATATAAAGCTTTGAAGATTCTTCATCTAAAGGAATCATCCAGACGCCGCTATTGGCATCCAAACTACTAAAATACTTTGCATTTAACAACCTAGATTTAACTTCGTCAATATCTGTAAAAGGAAAATGAGGACGCATTATAACCTTATTCAAATGTCTTGGGTCCAAACAAACTCGGAGACTTCCATTACTTTTTCTCACCAAAACAATTGAGTTCACCCACTGTGTTGGTTGATTTTCTTTAATTATCACATCAAGCTTTTCCATACGCAATAGTTCTGCCTTAAGCTCGTTTTTCAAATCGAATGGTATTTTTCGTGGACCGGTGAAACATTTTCTTTTTAAACTAAATTACATTTGCTATTTAAACAACCCAAACCATTAAAAACCTCTTTGTACTTTTCCAAAATTAATTCTTCTGAACTTTTTATTCCTTGATATTAGCACCATTCACAATATTTATTACTTTAGTACAAACTAAATTCAATTTAATAGATGAATCTAAACCAATTACAGTTTTACAATTCATATCAAGTATATAGAAATCAAGAAAAATATCATTATTTTCAAATTGACAATTCAGTTTACATTTTCCTATGACTTTGAGTTTTTCACCAGAAAATGTTAACAAATTAATATTGGTTTCTTTAATTAATTTTTTATCCAAATTCAACATTTCAAATTTTTTGATTGACATTATATTGCCCTCGGCACCTGTATCGATTTGTGCTACTACGATTTTATTATTTATTTTAATTTGCTCATTCCAGGTATTCGTATTGTTGCGTGCTGTTGAGGTACTTATTTTCCCAATAAAAAGGTCTTCCTCTTCAGATAATAACGAAGATGCTTCTTCTGCTTCAATGTTTCCGACTCTTTTTCCCATCTTATTTGACAGGCACATTTTTGCAAAGTGATTTTTGCTTTTACAATAATAACAACTTACTCCCCACGCTGGACATTTCCCAAAATGCCGTTCACCACACCTTCTGCATGTATAATTAGGTTTTGAATAGCTTGGCTGCTGCTGCATTTTATTTGTCGACTGACTATAATTATTGCTATCTCTTATTTTTTGGTAGCTTGAGTGCTGTTGTCTCCCCTTCTCTCGAATGCTGCCAACAAATTCATTTTTATTGTTCTCAATGTTCTCATCTGTATAACTCCCCTGGATAAACTCTTTCGACTGCTGCTTTACTATTTTTTATGATTTAGCCATTTGAGAAATTTCATCAAGACTTTTTGTGGATTCATTTAATAGTTTTTCGCGAATGAATTGATGACTTTGATTTAAACCACATATGAATAAATCTCTGACTAATTCATCTTTGATAACACCAAATGAACAGGTTTTGCTTAAATTTTTTAATCCCGTTAAGAATTCATCAATTGATTCTGATGAGTTTTGACGACGTGAAAAAAAATTATACCGTTCCATTATTATATTACACTTAGACAAAAAATATGTATCAAACTTCTTTATTTAATCTTCATGCTTCATTGTTTCCTCATCGACATCGAAAGAATCAAAGATTTCAAAGGAATCTGCTCCAATATGATGAAGCAGAAGTGAGTTCTTTCTAAAGTCTGTTGCTTCCAGAAGATCACTTGCGGCAAGAAATATTTTAAACTGTTTCTTCCAAATTTTCCACGCCGCTGCCAAATTTGAGGATTTAAAGTCGAGTGCTCGTAAAGATCCACTGTCACTGTTTAATATTATTGTTAATTATATTAACTTTATCTTCTGTTTTATTTTCCGGCATTTTAATTATTATTATTTAATTGTTTTTTCTTTCTTTCTTGTTCTTTTCACTTTTACTTTAATACATCTGACACCATATTAATGAAAAGGTCTGCGTTATATGAGAGTTGAGTTAAGACTGACTTTATTAAAAGAGATATACATAATAAGTAATGTGTTATAAAGTGTTATGTAGCGAATACTCTAACAATATCATTTCTCACGTTTTTTATGGTAAAGGTGAGAAATGGTTGCCAGGAGAGATAATCATTAACATTGGTAGAATGATATACTCAATTAAAACGGATCGGGGAGTTGTTCGTCGGCACCAAAATCAAATCCGCCCTCGTACTTTTGCGTTGAGTGATTACGAGATGAGTGAGATGTTGTCGAAAACAAAATTAGATGTACAACATTCGTTTACTCCACAACTACTTCTCCCACTACTTCATCACAATCAAGGAATTCGCCTGCAATGGGTTCGAAAAGAAAGTGTACTTCACCGCTTACACAACCAGATGAAACTAGGAAACGGACGTGTTTTTCAGAATCATATGTAGAAGATACAACAGTTCGTCGATCTTACAGGACTCGAAAACCAGTAGTAAGATTCGCCATCGATGACTTTAATTAGCAAAGGAGGAATGTTATATATTCGCATAAGAGCAAGTACAGTAGTTCATATCAAAGCAAGTAATATTAATTAGTATGCAGCACTAATACATCAACGTACTGAACTGTCATTTAAGCTGGCCATACACGATACAACCTAGTTGTATTGTATTGTCTGTGGGGAAGTTGACAACTGGTTGTACGACCATTTTGATGGTTGGTAGTTGGTTGTAAAAATATTAAAATATTTAGATTTTTGTGGGCGGGGCGTTGGTTTTTGGTTGAAAGTTCTACTGTTATTGGGGAAATTGTAGAACCAAAATGACATTTTCTGTCAAATGGAAACAGTAGAATATCACTTTTGTTGAATTTTGTTGTGAATTTTTTCTGTTTTCTACACATAAATTAAAAAAACAGGATAGAAAAGAATCTTGAAATGTTGCAAATGTTGAAACGAACGCATATAATTTTTAAAATCGTCTGGTTGGCTAACCTTTAATTCATTTAATAATTTGGTATTAGCAAATTAATTTTCTTTTTTATACCATTCCTTCATACATATCTTTCTTGTTCTACGTTTAAATTCGTCTTCATCTTCACAACAAATTTCAGCAATTATCATTAACGCACAAATAGTTTTAGTTTTTCGCACATTCTATAAATTGAAAAACACAATTTTATTTAGAGATCAATCGGCTCAATAAATTGTTTGACTTTTATAAACATGGTTGGGAAATAAGTTGTATCGTCTGTGGAAATTTAAAACCCGGTTGACAACCGGTTGTACAACCAGGTTGTATCGTGTATGGACAGCTTTATTAACGTATTGATCGATGATGCTGTAAAGTCAAGTCAGTCACATTCCATCACATCACGAGTTCGGTATTGCAAATATATATTTAATAATTTCATCACATAAGCTGCATTTTAATTGCCGAGCGAGTTCGGAAATCGAATGTCAAAACCAGCCAAAACCAGCCAAACAGCAGGTTCTCACAATTCCAAAGAAGGAATTCGACAGTGCAATTGTTGTTGATCCTCGGAAAATAAAATACGGCTATAGTTTCCTAAAGTGTTTTTCATTGTGATTACTATTTGAAGTAGTGTTAAATATCAAATATTAATAATATAATATAAATATTAACCATGAATTTACATATTTAATTTGGATTAAATAAATATAAAAATATCAAATTGCGTTTTTGCGTTTTAAAGGAGTTCTCATAATGGAAAAACTTAATAGCCTCACAAGTATGGATTTCCAACATAACAAGCATTTTTTTTTTTTGACAAAACCAAAATCAATACAATCTTGTAGGTCTTAATTATTAAGTTTTTTCATTGTGAGAGCTCCCTATATAGATTCTGAAAAACAAATAAAAAAATATGTTCACAGCTTCATTTTGGGAATTAGGAAGACCTAATATTTCTTATTTATTTAAATCTACATAATTTTTTACCCGAATTGCTGTTCCAAATGCAACTGATTAAAAAGGTAAAATTTTATGTTTTGATGTGTATGATTTTAAAATTTCGTTAAATTCATATCAATAATAATTTAGTTATATGTATTATACACAAATTAATAAATTTAATTGCAAATTATTATAGTACAAAACAGTTGGTAAAGCGCCTTTTTCTCCTCCTTCCATGCTCTGCATGCACTCAATTACGTTATCGCGGTACACTCATTCTGAATTATAAATTGAATGCAATATGACTCGATGATAACGGAAACTCACATTCAATATCCAGAACTAAGGGCAAGCGCCGCTGCATCTTAAGTGGGTCAGCGCAGTGTACAAAGAACGAAATATATGCTTGTGTCATAGCGAAGGTACATTGTACTGTATCTAGAGATATTGACAACAATATTAACTGCTGACAAATGGAGTTACACTGAACCTAATTTAGGGCAATGCAATTTATGGTTTATTGATGTGACGAAATATAGGTGAGCGCAGTGATATGCAATATGCAGCAACTTCACAGTTAGTGGTTATGAACATTAAAATTCGCTTATATTTTTGTGCGTCACAAGCTGCGTAACTCCTTAATTCTTTACCGCAGCCGTAGTGATAGTATAGTCTCTGTTCATTTTCCTATCAGTGCTCTGCTCTGCTCTTTCTATCAACATTGTGAGTGAGTGCTCTCGTGTTTGGTCGTGTAACAGAAAACAATATACTACTATAAGTTACTGAAATAAGAGAACAATGCAAAAGAAATTTAATGAGAAATAATTGGCCTGCATGTTTGAAAGCGACATTCTTACCATACCGTTTCGAAACATTGGCAGCACTACTCACTACTTTTATCTTCTAATTTAATTTAAAACTACTCAAATTTTTTATGAGTTGAAACCAAAAGCTGCATTACTGTGTTTGGCAGTAATATGCAATATGCAGCAACTTCACAGTTAGTGGTTTTGAACAGTAAAATTCGCTTATAAATAATTTATATATAATGTGATGTGATGATGATGTATGTGATGAGCTACGGTGCAAGTAGTAGGACTTGTATTTTGTATAGAATTTTTTTTTAATATATCCGTCCGTGTTGATGTCCCACAGACAACAAGATCTTTGTTTTCTTTTCTTTCGTCCCGGACAGACATTGTCACGCTCAAAACCCACGGCCGTGTCTTCGACACAGCCTACCCCGCTCTAACGGAAACCCAACTACAAATGGCAACACTCATACAAAAAGAACGATGAAAAGTTCGACTGGTACGCTCGTTACGAGCATGTCTTCACAGCGGAAGCACAGATATTGACGGTCCGACAGCGGGTAAGTTTTCTCACCGAGAAGTTGTCGACCTTGGCGTACCGACGTTTCTCTGACCACATCCTGCCAGACACCATACAAACCACTTTCGAGAGAGTAGTCGAGGTGCTGAAAAAGATTTTCAGACGGAAAGAATCGGTTTTCACACTCCGCTATAAGTGTTTGATTGATTGCCACTTGCACAGCCGACGCTTTTAAGAGCCTCATGTCCGTAATGGTGCTCACCGGAACTGAAGACTCCCTCGTTCTCGAAAAGCTCATCAATAATCTTGAGGAGGTCGAAACAAATCGTGTAGCAGTAGCCGATCCAGACACAGTGCCCAGATTGAAGCTGAACGTCTGCGAGCTAGTCATGCGGTTCTCGTGTCTCAACGACGAGAAATTGATGGTCTTATACTCCAAATCCACACGCAAATCATCTGAAAAATTGGACACGTTCCTAACAACTGCTACTTCTCCGATGACTGCCACTGGCATAAGGATTGCCGATACAAGGACAAAATCTGCGAAAGTTGCAAGGTAAAGGGTCACAAATCCGGCAATTGTACATCAGTGAAGGAACTCCTGCGTAAATTCTGATCATGACAAAGTAGATTCAGCCGCAGATCAGAACGTCGCCAAAGTCTGGCAGTCACAACAGCACCTATCTCCACCCGCAAATTTGTTGAACCAGCCATCGATGATCACAAGATTCGCCTGCAACTGGTTTCTGGTTCCGACTGGACAATCATCTCCAAGACAAATTGGTAAAATATTGGTGAACCACCTTTGACGCCGTGCGAAGAGCAAGCAATAAGCGCTTTAGGCTATCAGGTGTCGATGCTCGGAAAATTCGCTGCATGCTTGAAGCTCCACGGACGAGAAGAAATCGGCTCATGCTACGTCGCAAATTCAAGTTTGAATGACATTGGCAGCGACTGGATTAAAGGTCTCGACCTGCTGAACGTTCCCATCGCCAGCGTCTGGAACAACTTCCAACTCGATGCCTTAGAGCAATTTTCAAGTAAGTTAAAAAACAAATGTCCAGCTCTTTTCAGCGATTCTTTTGGCTTTTCCATCCAAAAGGTATCGCTGACATTCAAACCAGGTGCAAAACATATTTTCCGCAACAGCCGTCCAGTTCCGTTTGCCGCTATGGAGCCTTTCGAGAATGAAATCAAACGGTTGCAGCTTTTGAACGTGATTGGCCCTGTTCGATATTCAGCATACTCCGCACCAATAGTCGCTGTCAAGAAGAAGGATGGATACTTTAGAATCGGCGCCGATTACTAAACTGGCTTAAATGATTCGTTCATATTCTTCAGCAAAATAAACTCTCAGACTCACTACGGACAAGCCAGCACCGGGAATCTTCCAAATACTTGTGAGCAACATGATGAGCGGAGCAAAAGGCGCTTTTCCGTTCATTGAACACTTCATCGTAGGAAGAACCGATCAAAAGACAAGAACCCGGATTCTACCTCAAGCTTACAAGTGTGGTTTCCGTCAGAAGGAACTCGAATTTCTTGGTCACAGAATCGATGCTTACGGCATTTAACCGAACCCAGATAAGATCAAGACGTTCCATAACATTCCGCCTTCGACAGACCTCAAGCACCTTCAGGCATTTCTGGAAGCAGTCATCTGGTAGGGAAAATTCATTTCTGGTATGAAAACACATCGCGGCCCATTAGACGAGCTTCTTCAAGACGATGTCATGTTTTCATGGGAAGCAAAACATCAGGAATCTTTCGACGAGCTCAAGAAAATTCTGGCATCTGACCACTCGGACCGGCTCACTATGACCCAACTAAGAAGTTGATCGTTGTCGCTAACGCTTCCAGCTATGGAATGGGAGCAACTCTCATGCATGAAATGCCCAGCAAGTCTTTGCGCCCAGTAATGCATTCCGCACGCTCAATCAAACGAAAAGCTCTGGCGCTCACATTCGCCCTTCAGAAGTTTTACCACTACATTTATGGTCGCAAATTCGAGCTCGGTCAGACGGACCATAAACCCTTGCTAGCAATATTCGGCAGCATGAAGGGAATTTCGGTACATACGGCAAGTCGTTTCCAACGCTACGCTTTGGTATTGCCTTCGTATAAATTCGAGATCAAATACGGTGACACGAAGGGCTTCGCATACGTGGATTTCATCTCTCGATTAATTACGCAGCACCAAAAGCCTGACATAGACGTCGTCATTGGAAAAATGGGTTCCGAAAAAAATAATCGCGAACCATCGCCCCTCTCCGACAGGGTTAACACAAAAGAGGCAAAAGCCCGGAGGAATAGTGTTTTTTAACTCTGTAGTAATACGAATGAGGTACAAACTAATGATATTTTATTTGAACTTAACTCTACTAAATATAAATCAAGACTCTCACCTAAATGATATTTTATTAGAACTTACTTCTATAAAATATAAACCAAGACTGAAGGTCGAGACTTATTTGGCGCGAGGCAAATAAAAGAAAAAGAGAGAGATAGAATAAAAGGAGAGGAATATATCTGGCTCTCAACATTTTACCCTCTTTAAAATTTGACGAGGTCATCCTAATAACATGGTGGAATGATAAATTCTATCATTCCACCACGTTCGGTTGTTCGGTTAGTCTTGGTTCCTCTTAAACTTTTTCCTGTGCATCTACAAATTCGACACTTTCGTTCAAGTTGTTGTCGACTGAACAATTGTTGTCTTCATCTCGTACGTCTTGAAATCGTGACCTGATGAAAGGTTCAATTTCTGTAATGTCGTCGTCGAACTCGGGTACTTGTATCAGTTCATTAAACATGTTTTTGAAATAGCGGGTCTTTAGCTGGTTCGCATGGGCTTTCATGATTCGCTGTCCTGAAGCATTTTCGACTGCGATGTTGTAATTCACTCTTCGAATTCTTTCAACGATTTTTGCTGGAGCCCAGTTCCATTTGTCGTTTGATCTTGTAACTTGTAGAAGACTTCATCATTGGCTTCAAATTCTCTCCATTTCCCACCGTGATGCTTGTTGAATTGAAGTTGCTCGAATTTAATTTGCTTGCTTTGGACATGAGCAAATCAAAACTGAGGACTGTAAGGCGCGGTTCTGATGTGTTCAATTCTATTTGACACGCAGAAATCTTAGAATTCTTGTGACGTGAAATGTGTACCATTCTTCGATACTATTGTTTTGCAGACACCTAAGCGGGAGAAAACATCGTTTAGCAATTCGATGGTTTTTGCTGAGGTTGTTGATATAGTTCTGAAAACTTCAGGCCATTTGCTGTAGGTATCGACGATTACAAAGAAGAAGTTTCCATTTACTGGTCCAGCGTAGTCAATGTGAATTCGTGACCATGGTTCATTCGGAATCTCTCAAGGTTTTAATTCACATTTGATTGGTGATTTTCTGGAAAGAGCACAAGCTTCGCAAGTTCTATTTTCTCCATACCTTTGTTTATCGATGGCCAGAAAACTTTATCTTTCATGCGACTTTCGCCTGGATGACCTTCACGGAGCTCTTCCGAATTTTCTCGTGATATTTTGATGAAACCACGAGTCGCTCGTCCTAGAAAATGCAACCTTGGATTTGCGAAAGGTGGTTTCGGACCATGAAGAAATATCTGATTGCGTTTGTTTTTATATGTTTTGCTTGGGGCGCAATAGATCCACGAGGGTCGAAGTGCCATTGATTCACCCCCTTAACATCATATGTTTTGCTTGAGATGGACAAGGATTTGTGCTAATCATTTTTGCAACCTTGCTGAGGGTCGGGTATTGTTTTGCGGCTTCTCTGATGTACTCAATGTTGACTGGCAGTGTTTTTGCAATTGACAGCATGTTGCAGCATATATCGTCGGTCTTACGATCGCCATCAAAGGTTTGTTGTCAATCTGGATCTCAAATTTTCTGCCGTAAATATGCGCTTTCTTCAGACCAAACACAAGACCGCGAGCTTCCTTCTGTATTTGATGATAATTTCTTTCTGCATACATACTTAGCAGAGCATTCCACATACGTGTTCTACGGCTGAAGAACGAATCCCTGATTTTAGCGAAAAAATTCGTTCTCAGCCCACGTATGATGCTGAGATCCACTCTGAAATTACACACCACTACAGAAACACAAACACACAAAACACAACTTACCGCTTCTTTTAACCGAATTGGGAATAGTATGTCTCAAATTTGATTATTAACACAAATTGTCGTCAGTGTTATGCCTTCACAACAAAATGAGTTAAATCACTAAAAGAAACAAACACTCACAATCCGTTATTCTTATAGCTAAAGAATTAAATCATAAACAAACTACCGCATGAAAAACATACGACAGTAACGTTTCACCAAATTCATTAGCTGCGCTGTTGATGATGGGGCACACGGGCACACACACACTGCACTTTGCACTTAGTGATCGACCGATCGCGCGAACCGTTTGTTTGCATTTTTATTTTTTTGTGTGCAAACACACAACACTACACTTTGTTGTTTTTTTTTTTTGATTCGCGAATGCTGGAGTGCAGCAGCAGCACGACCGTGCTCAGCGGCGGTTGGGAGACAACTGAAATTAAATTCAAGCAATATTTCAAGAAGAAGTAAAATTGCTCGAGACGAACGTGACAGGAAAATTGAAGAATTTGAGACCCGGTTGGACAATCGTACCCACTTTGTTAGAGAGAACACTCAACAAAGTACTCCCATAGTCATTTCAGAATTTTCTAGTAATCAGAAATGAATTTTGAAGCCTCCTGCGTTCAATGGTTAGATAGCATTTGAAAATTTAAAAGTCCAGTTTGGAGCTACGGTACAACATAATGGATGGGGTGCGGAAGAACAGCTTAATTCTTTGATCCTAGCGTTGAGGGGCAAAGCGGCTGATATATTACAAATGATTCCAAATGCCGAGATGAGTTCCGGAAGAATGTTGAAAGAGTTGGACTTGCGTTATGGACCGTCTCACACACACACAAAATACAGCTCCAGATGAAGAAACAACAGCAAGGAGAACGACTTCAAGAAATAGAGCGGTAAATAAATAAGCAAGCACATCAAGCCTATTGTGGAGTTCTGGGTGGTATCTTGGACGGATTGGCAGTGGATGCGTTCATCAATGCTATACGAGATGAACAGTTGAGGTTTCATTTGAGAACAACATCGAGAGGAAAAACAATGAATCAAGTATTGGGATCGGCTTTGAGTATGAAGCAGCTAAAACCAGTGTGTCTTCGAATTTTGTTGGGCTACGCAAAATAGAAACGGAGGACGTCGCACAAACAAAAGCTCTAGTTGGAGAGAAGATCCAAAAAACAACCATTGGTCGCTTTCAAAACGAGAGAAGTAGCAGATTCGATTCTTCATTAACGTGTTTTAGGTGTCAGAAACCTGGACATTTCATTCGGGTTTGCAAGAGCTGAGCGCTGGAAACATGATGGGGGCGAATAGATGCACAACATTTGAAGTAGGTGGAACGATCGTCTTGTATCAGCTTTGCAGGGCAAAGGCTGAAGAGGATAAGGGAATATCCCAGGGTCACAATACGCAGTACAAACCGGCAATCACAATGGTGGATCATTCAGGAAGTGTTGTGTCCCCGAGTACAAACAAAGTAGAAGACCGGAAATCCAAAAATGTTCAGTTGTTTCACGAATCACCAGCAAATAAAATATCATTTGACAAGAGAGCAGCTTAGGGAAGAACAAGTGCAGGACGATTTAACTGCTCCAGTACTTCGATGGACGAAGCAAGGAGAAAGACCGCACTGCCGATCTGCCGATAGTCGGTATTACAAACAAAGGTAGTGTTACCAACGAATTTGGTGAACAAAGTTCTTCACGATGCACACAGTGGAACATCAGGCGAACATTTGGGAATTAAAAGGACACTAGATGAAGTAAGAAGTCGTTTCTTTTGGGTCAATTGTCGCAGAGATGTTGAAAACTGGTGCCGAACGTGTGTGAAATGTGCTGCAACAAGAGAACTGCAAGAATCAGCTGGAGGTAAAACGTATCGATACAAAGTGGAAGCGCCAATACTTGAGCAAGATGCAAAGGACTCCGATCGAAGACCAATGGTGATCAATGTCCATAGAACAGTAAAGAACAACGTCGTGAATGGTAACGAAGGAATGGACACACAGAATCACACATCAATCCTCCGCTACTTAATTTGATACCAAGGTTCAAATCTAACTGTTTGTTTCCAGACACAGGAAGATCGACGTGGTATGTTGTGAACATAAGCTTCTGATAATGAACGTCGCAATATGCACCTACCTAGGTTAATTGATGTTCCATAACTAAGAAATGTTTAGATTGGAAACTCCAATTTTAAATTTCTGCTGCTTCAAAATGATTCATTTCTGTAGGTCGAGGTCTGAGCTGATTTTGATGCCGCTTTAACTGACCCCTCTTACTGTCAACGATGTATAACGTTTGACCTATCACTTTTGCAATATTTCCTTTTATCCATGTGGGTCTCGTTGAAAAATTAATATATATACTGCTTGATTGTCATTGAACTTTGTTGGTATATTCAATTTTTCGTTACAACCATATCTGCGTGGGTGTTTATTTAGTGTCTCTGGCCCAAACCCACTTTGTTGGTATATTCAATTTTTCGTTACAACCATATCTGCGTGGGTGTTTATTTAGTGTCTCTGGCCCAAACCCAAGTAAAGCGATCTAGATAAATGTGTGGCGGTTCATGTAGTACCGCGGCCGTTTACCGAAGAAACAAAATCGAATGTATTTCCGAACACGAAATACCAATAGTACTATTTTCGAACACAGAGCATTGTAAAGTTGCTCGCACTGGTTCGGACTATGGTGTAAAAAGGAATGGTGATGCAACTCCTTCTTATATCACAAGAATTGGTCGGCATCGCACGTATGTGAAAAAAGATAGAATTTTGTTCGCAATATAAAAGAAAAAACAACCGGAGCAAGATTTTCTAAATAGTCGCTTGCTTGATAAAAATTGAATTATACTATTGATCAACAATCGTTTTTTTTGAATTTTTAATAAAATTTTATTTGTTACAATTAAAATCCATCCGTTAATTTGGTTCTTTTTAAGTTCTTTAAGCGAAGCACGCTACCTCGCGGATTTGGAAGAATTCACTAAATTCGCTAAAACTGGTCACCCCGACGAAGAAAATTTTTTTAATAAACGTCGATAAAAATTTTTTTTGATTGAGCACAATTATACATTGCCTGCCTGTCAGTAATAAAGGATGCAAGATTATTTCGGGAGGTAAGCACAAGTGCCATATCAGCTTTAAAAACCGCAACGACGACGACAGCAGGAATTGTTCTCCTAACACCACACCTATTCGTTTGGGCGGCTATCGTCTGCATCAGGTGTGTCGAACAATCTCCACCACCATAGCAAGAACATCTCAAATAACATCATATACATCAAGCCAACCAAACATCGAAGTGGACAAATAAATCTTCGACTAAGGAACTCCAGCTCAGCAGTAGAAGGAAGATCTAACAATAAATATTTAAAACCAAAAAGTGTACAAGGTAAGCGATTTTATTTATTTATTTTGCACCTGCTAAGTACGCCATTCTGTTTGTTGGTTTTTCATATACTTTTTTTTAATGCGACGCGTAAATACAGAATCAGTTTTGTGATACGACGAATGGTGCGTCACTATTTTTTCATACCTTTTTTTTATACTAATTGTTACAGTCGTCTCAAGTCTTTACGCTATACGAGGATGATCCGAAAAGTTATTAACTATCGGTATTGGTTGTTTCTCTACGTGTCGTTTCTTTGGCAGACGGTTGTGCTGCCGCAAGAGCCGCTACAGCGGACTAGTAAACTAGCGTCTTTTGTCTTGTCCTGTCCTTGACTGTGAATCTGTTCAAATATAGTTCGTTCGTAGCGTCACACATATTATTAGGTAGGGTAAAAAAAATAATCATGATTGACAAAGAGGATGAGAAAGCCTCGGTCTACCGTACGACGACCACCCGTGCGTTCAATCGAGACGATCCTGAGATTTAGTTCAAGCAACTCGAGGCTCAGTTCGAGTTAAGTGTGTTACCGTAGACAAAACAAAATACGGTAATTTGGTAGCTGCTCTCGATGCGGAAACGATTAGGTGCGTTCGCGATTTTGTTTTTAACCCCCCCCCGCGACAGACACATATCATTCTTTAAAGGCAGCTATAGTTAGCAGGTTATGCGACTCGGCTCGAAGCAAACTAAACCGTTTGCTTTCTGGTTTGCAGCTCGGCGACAAAAAACCGTCGCAATTATTGCCCTGTCAATAAACCAAATCAACGAACCCGTACTACGAAGCTTGTGGTTGCAGAGGCTGCCCACCAATGTACAGGAAATTCTATCGTGTATGGAAGAGTGTAATTTGGAGAAAATCGCGACATCAGCGGATAAAATCATGGAGTTAAACAGACCTTACATAATATATCCAGTTCCTCACAAGTCGCATCTGGTGAAGCCGACCAGTTTCTGTCAGCTAGCATCAACGCTTTGACTAAATGATTCGTTAATTGGATTTCTACCGAAAGACGGTCCAGAGATGACGGTTATAGCCGACCCGTTGCAGAACGTTGGTTACGAAGCAAATCACGATCCGAATCGCAAGTCAGACAGTTCCCAATTTGATGGTACCATTTCAAATTTGGAACCAACGCAAAAAAGTGCAATAAACATTACAATTTATAACAAGGACGCATTTTTCCTACTTCGGAAAATCTTTATGCTTATCACTGTTCGTGGCAAGTGATAGAAGCCAGTCGAATAGCCGCCTGATAGTACTCGATTCAACATCAAAGCAACAGTTTCTTATCGACTCAGGTGCAGATATTTCGGTCGTACCACCAACACTTCAAGAAAAATCCTCTAAATCGGACCTAAAATTATTTGCGGCAAATTCGACTCCAATAGAAACTTTCGGCACAAAGGAACTGACATTAAATCTTGGACTACGTCGTCCATTCGTTTGGAAGTTCATAATTGCAAACGTCGATCGTTGCATTATAGGAGCCGATTTCTGGTTACACTACGGACTGTTAGTCGATATCGGGGGCAAAAGGTTAATCGATCAGTTGACTTCTCTGTCGATCTGTTTCGCGGAACACCGATCGCATTACCGTCATATCAATTAACAGTAATTTAATTAATTTAGACAATTGCAACCCACAATTCCGCGGATTACTACAAAGTTTCGGTTCGATTACGCGCGAGTCACCTACACTAAATACGGTCAAACACAACGTCGAACAATTTTGAAGAAAATCGGGTTCATTTAAAAAAAAATTTGTATGGCGCCTCACGACCCCGGGGCCCGGTGTCTCCAACATTTTTACAAGAAGTGTTGTCCATCGGAGATTCACATGTGTATACAATTTGAAGAAAATTGGGTACTTCTTTATAAAATTTGTATGGGTGCCTCACGACCCTGGAGCCCGATCACTCACAAATATTTACAAAAAGTGGTGTCCATCAGAGATACACAAGTGTATAAAATTTGAAGAAAATCGGGTACTCCTTTTTATAATGTAATGCATGGTTGACCCGTTGTCTCTATTTTATGCTCGACGTTGTGGGAATTGTGGGTTGCAATTGTCTAAATTAATTAAATTACTGTTAATTGATATGACGGTAATGCGATCGGTGTTCCGCCTATCGACAGAGAAGTCAACTGATCGATTAACCTTTTGCCCCCGATATCGACTAACAGTCCGTAGTGTAACCAGAAATCGGCTCCTATAATGCAACGATCGTCGTTTGCAATTGTGAACTTCCAAACGAATGGACGACGTAGTCCAAGATTTAATGTCAGTTCCTTAGAAGCCAGTCGAATAGCCGCCTGATAGTACTCGATTCAACATCAAAGCAACAGTTTCTTATCGACTCAGGTGCAGATATTTCGGTCGTACCACCAACACTTCAAGAAAAATCCTCTAAATCGGACCTAAAATTATTTGCGGCAAATTCGACTCCAATAGAAACTTTCGGCACAAAGGAACTGACATTAAATCTTGGACTACGTCGTCCATTCGTTTGGAAGTTCATAATTGCAAACGTTGATCGTTGCATTATAGGAGCCGATTTCTGGTTACACTACGGACTGTTAGTCGATATCGGGGGCAAAAGGTTAATCGATCAGTTGACTTCTCTGTCGATCTGTTTCGCGGAACACCGATCGCATTACCGTCATATCAATTAACAGTAATTTAATTAATTTAGACAATTGCAACCCACAATTCCGCGGATTACTACAAAGTTTCGGTTCGATTACGCGCGAGTCACCTACACTAAATACGGTCAAACACAACGTCGAGCATAAAATAGAGACAACGGGTCAACCATGCATTGAAAAATTCAGATGTCTCAATACCGAGAAGATGACAATAGCAAAGAAAGAAATCGATCTTTGGTTGAGTCAGGGTGTTTTTCGTCAATCAGATAGCAATTGGGCAAGTCCCATCCACATCACTAAGAAAAAGGACGGTGGGTGGAGACTATGCGGAAATTACCGCCAATCAAATCAAAAAACAAAGCCCGATCGTTACCCAATACCGTTTGTCACGGATTTCAGTCATCAAATCGACGGCTGTCACGGGCTTATCACCAAATTCCGATCTTTGAGACGGACATCGAGAAAACAGCAATGTGTACTCCATTTGGATTGTTTGAGTTTCCACGCATGACTTTTGATCTTCGAAACGCGGCTCAGGCATTCCAACGCCTAATCCACTCAATTTTCCACGACACAAAATTCACCTTTCCGTACATTGATGATATATTGGTCGCATCAACTGACTCAAAGCAACATTTTGTAATGATCACGATTTATTTTGAGTATTTGAGTGTTAACGACACGACCGGTTGCACCATCGGGTTGGTGAAGCTAGCGGCAATGCACTTGCAAGAAAAGAGCACCTCTATCCGACGTGGTATGTTGTGAACATAAGCTTCTGATAATGAACGTCGCAATATGCACCTACCTAGGTTAATTGATGTTCCATAACTAAGAAATGTTTAGATTGGAAACTCCAATTTTAAATTTCTGCTGCTTCAAAATGATTCATTTCTGTAGGTCGAGGTCTGAGCTGATTTTGATGCCGCTTTAACTGACCCCTCTTACTGTCAACGATGTATAACGTTTGACCTATCACTTTTGCAATATTTCCTTTTATCCATGTGGGTCTCGTTGAAAAATTAATATATATACTGCTTGATTGTCATTGAACTTTGTTGGTATATTCAATTTTTCGTTACAACCATATCTGCGTGGGTGTTTATTTAGTGTCTCTGGCCCAAACCCACTTTGTTGGTATATTCAATTTTTCGTTACAACCATATCTGCGTGGGTGTTTATTTAGTGTCTCTGGCCCAAACCCAAGTAAAGCGATCTAGATAAATGTGTGGCGGTTCATGTAGTACCGCGGCCGTTTACCGAAGAAACAAAATCGAATGTATTTCCGAACACGAAATACCAATAGTACTATTTTCGAACACAGAGCATTGTAAAGTTGCTCGCACTGGTTCGGACTATGGTGTAAAAAGGAATGGTGATGCAACTCCTTCTTATATCACAAGAATTGGTCGGCATCGCACGTATGTGAAAAAAGATAGAATTTTGTTCGCAATATCAAAGAAAAAACAACCGGAGCAAGATTTTCTAAATAGTCGCTTGCTTGATAAAAATTGAATTATACTATTGATCAACAATCGTTTTTTTTGAATTTTTAATAAAATTTTATTTGTTACAATTAAAATCCATCCGTTAATTTGGTTCTTTTTAAGTTCTTTAAGCGAAGCACGCTACCTCGCGGATTTGGAAGAATTCACTAAATTCGCTAAAACTGGTCACCCCGACGAAGAAAATTTTTTTAATAAACGTCGATAAAAATTTTTTTTGATTGAGCACAATTATACATTGCCTGCCTGTCAGTAATAAAGGATGCAAGATTATTTCGGGAGGTAAGCACAAGTGCCATATCAGCTTTAAAAACCGCAACGACGACGACAGCAGGAATTGTTCTCCTAACACCACACCTATTCGTTTGGGCGGCTATCGTCTGCATCAGGTGTGTCGAACAATCTCCACCACCATAGCAAGAACATCTCAAATAACATCATATACATCAAGCCAACCAAACATCGAAGTGGACAAATAAATCTTCGACTAAGGAACTCCTGCTCAGCAGTAGAAGGAAGATCTAACAATAAATATTTAAAACCAAAAAGTGTACAAGGTAAGCGATTTTATTTATTTATTTTGCACCTGCTAAGTACGCCATTCTGTTTGTTGGTTTTTCATATACTTTTTTTTAATGCGACGCGTAAATACAGAATCAGTTTTGTGATACGACGAATGGTGCGTCACTATTTTTTCATACCTTTTTTTTATACTAATTGTTACAGTCGTCTCAAGTCTTTACGCTATACGAGGACGATCCGAAAAGTTATTAACTATCGGTATTGGTTGTTTCTCTACGTGTCGTTTCTTTGGCAGACGGTTGTGCTGCCGCAAGAGCCGCTACAGCGGACTAGTAAACTAGCGTCTTTTGTCTTGTCCTGTCCTTGACTGTGAATCTGTTCAAATATAGTTCGTTCGTAGCGTCACACATATTATTAGGTAGGGTAAAAAAAAATAATCATGATTGACAAAGAGGATGAGAAAGCCTCGGTCTACCGTACGACGACCACCCGTGCGTTCAATCGAGACGATCCTGAGATTTAGTTCAAGCAACTCGAGGCTCAGTTCGAGTTAAGTGTGTTACCGTAGACAAAACAAAATACGGTAATTTGGTAGCTGCTCTCGATGCGGAAACGATTAGGTGCGTTCGCGATTTTGTTTTTAACCCCCCCCCCGCGACAGACACATATCATTCTTTAAAGGCAGCTATAGTTAGCAGGTTATGCGACTCGGCTCGAAGCAAACTAAACCGTTTGCTTTCTGGTTTGCAGCTCGGCGACAAAAAACCGTCGCAATTATTGCCCTGTCAATAAACCAAATCAACGAACCCGTACTACGAAGCTTGTGGTTGCAGAGGCTGCCCACCAATGTACAGGAAATTCTATCGTGTATGGAAGAGTGTAATTTGGAGAAAATCGCGACATCAGCGGATAAAATCATGGAGTTAAACAGACCTTACATAATATATCCAGTTCCTCACAAGTCGCATCTGGTGAAGCCGACCAGTTTCTGTCAGCTAGCATCAACGCTTTGACTAAATGATTCGTTAATTGGATTTCTACCGAAAGACGGTCCAGAGATGACGGTTATAGCCGACCCGTTGCAGAACGTTGGTTACGAAGCAAATCACGATCCGAATCGCAAGTCAGACAGTTCCCAATTTGATGGTACCATTTCAAATTTGGAACCAACGCAAAAAAGTGCAATAAACATTACAATTTATAACAAGGACGCATTTTTCCTACTTCGGAAAATCTTTATGCTTATCACTGTTCGTGGCAAGTGATAGAAGCCAGTCGAATAGCCGCCTGATAGTACTCGATTCAACATCAAAGCAACAGTTTCTTATCGACTCAGGTGCAGATATTTCGGTCGTACCACCAACACTTCAAGAAAAATCCTCTAAATCGGACCTAAAATTATTTGCGGCAAATTCGACTCCAATAGAAACTTTCGGCACAAAGGAACTGACATTAAATCTTGGACTACGTCGTCCATTCGTTTGGAAGTTCATAATTGCAAACGTCGATCGTTGCATTATAGGAGCCGATTTCTGGTTACACTACGGACTGTTAGTCGATATCGGGGGCAAAAGGTTAATCGATCAGTTGACTTCTCTGTCGATCTGTTTCGCGGAACACCGATCGCATTACCGTCATATCAATTAACAGTAATTTAATTAATTTAGACAATTGCAACCCACAATTCCGCGGATTACTACAAAGTTTCGGTTCGATTACGCGCGAGTCACCTACACTAAATACGGTCAAACACAACGTCGAGCATAAAATAGAGACAACGGGTCAACCATGCATTGAAAAATTCAGATGTCTCAATACCGAGAAGATGACAATAGCAAAGAAAGAAATCGATCTTTGGTTGAGTCAGGGTGTTTTTCGTCAATCAGATAGCAATTGGGCAAGTCCCATCCACATCACTAAGAAAAAGGACGGTGGGTGGAGACTATGCGGAAATTACCGCCAATTAAATCAAAAAACAAAGCCCGATCGTTACCCAATACCGTTTGTCACGGATTTCAGTCATCAAATCGACGGCTGTCACGGGCTTATCACCAAATTCCGATCTTTGAGACGGACATCGAGAAAACAGCAATGTGTACTCCATTTGGATTGTTTGAGTTTCCACGCATGACTTTTGATCTTCGAAACGCGGCTCAGGCATTCCAACGCCTGATCCACTCAATTTTCCACGACACAAAATTCACCTTTCCGTACATTGATGATATATTGGTCGCATCAACTGACTCAAAGCAACATTTTGTAATGATCACGATTTATTTTGAGTATTTGAGTGTTAACGACACGACCGGTTGCACCATCGGGTTGGTGAAGCTAGCGGCAATGCACTTGCAAGAAAAGAGCACCTCGCAAAAAAAAATATTTTTTTTTTTGGTGCGCAGTTTTCTTTTCTGCGAGCGTCAGCAGAGCACCCCGCTAAATTTTGTTTGCGAAGGATTATTACTACGCGCAGTCAGCGGAGCACCACGCAAAATATTACATAAAATAATAAGTGCGCTTAAATAAATTTAAAAGTTTTCTTCGTTCGGCTTATACGCCATGCGCCGCTACTTTTTAAACAAAATAAAAACAACCCATAAAAATTAAAATTTTTCATGGGATAGATGTGTGTGCCAAGTTTGATACGGGTTAGTTTGGAAAAATTACTATAAAAAAATGTTTCCATTGGATATACACATGTGTTTAAAATTTGAAGAAAATCGGGCTAATTTTTAAAAAATTTATATGGGCACACCTCGGGCCCAGAGCCCGTTCACTTCAAAAATTAACAAAAAGTTTTGTCCATCGGAGATGTGTATAAAATTTGAAGAAAATAGGGTTAATTTTTTTAAAAAATGGGGTCGTCAAAATTTTAACAAAAAGTGTTGTTCATCTGAGATACACATGTAGGTATATAAAATTTGAAGAAAATCGGGTTCATTTAAAAAAAATTTTGTATGGCGCCTCACGACCCCGGGGCCCGGTGTCTCCAACATTTTTACAAGAAGTGTTGTCCATCGGAGATTCACATGTGTATACAATTTGAAGAAAATTGGGTACTTTTTTATAAAATTTGTATGGGTGCCTCACGACCCTGGAGCCCGATCACTCACAAATATTTACAAAAAGTGGTGTCCATCAGAGATACACAAGTGTATAAAATTTGAAGAAAATCGGGTACTCCTTTTTATAATGTAATGCATGGTTGACCCGTTGTCTCTATTTTATGCTCGACGTTGTGGGAATTGTGGGTTGCAATTGTCTAAATTAATTAAATTACTGTTAATTGATATGACGGTAATGCGATCGGTGTTCCGCCTATCGACAGAGAAGTCAACTGATCGATTAACCTTTTGCCCCCGATATCGACTAACAGTCCGTAGTGTAACCAGAAATCGGCTCCTATAATGCAACGATCGTCGTTTGCAATTGTGAACTTCCAAACGAATGGACGACGTAGTCCAAGATTTAATGTCAGTTCCTTAGAAGCCAGTCGAATAGCCGCCTGATAGTACTCGATTCAACATCAAAGCAACAGTTTCTTATCGACTCAGGTGCAGATATTTCGGTCGTACCACCAACACTTCAAGAAAAATCCTCTAAATCGGACCTAAAATTATTTGCGGCAAATTCGACTCCAATAGAAACTTTCGGCACAAAGGAACTGACATTAAATCTTGGACTACGTCGTCCATTCGTTTGGAAGTTCATAATTGCAAACGTCGATCGTTGCATTATAGGAGCCGATTTCTGGTTACACTACGGACTGTTAGTCGATATCGGGGGCAAAAGGTTAATCGATCAGTTGACTTCTCTGTCGATCTGTTTCGCGGAACACCGATCGCATTACCGTCATATCAATTAACAGTAATTTAATTAATTTAGACAATTGCAACCCACAATTCCGCGGATTACTACAAAGTTTCGGTTCGATTACGCGCGAGTCACCTACACTAAATACGGTCAAACACAACGTCGAGCATAAAATAGAGACAACGGGTCAACCATGCATTGAAAAATTCAGATGTCTCAATACCGAGAAGATGACAATAGCAAAGAAAGAAATCGATCTTTGGTTGAGTCAGGGTGTTTTTCGTCAATCAGATAGCAATTGGGCAAGTCCCATCCACATCACTAAGAAAAAGGACGGTGGGTGGAGACTATGCGGAAATTACCGCCAATTAAATCAAAAAACAAAGCCCGATCGTTACCCAATACCGTTTGTCACGGATTTCAGTCATCAAATCGACGGCTGTCACGGGCTTATCACCAAATTCCGATCTTTGAGACGGACATCGAGAAAACAGCAATGTGTACTCCATTTGGATTGTTTGAGTTTCCACGCATGACTTTTGATCTTCGAAACGCGGCTCAGGCATTCCAACGCCTAATCCACTCAATTTTCCACGACACAAAATTCACCTTTCCGTACATTGATGATATATTGGTCGCATCAACTGACTCAAAGCAACATTTTGTAATGATCACGATTTATTTTGAGTATTTGAGTGTTAACGACACGACCGGTTGCACCATCGGGTTGGTGAAGCTAGCGGCAATGCACTTGCAAGAAAAGAGCACCTCGCAAGAAAAAATATTTTTTTTTTTGGTGCGCAGTTTTCTTTTCTGCGAGCGTCAGCAGAGCACCCCGCTAAATTTTGTTTGCGAAGGATTATTACTACGCGCAGTCAGCGGAGCACCACGCAAAATATTACATAAAATAATAAGTGCGCTTAAATAAATTTAAAAGTTTTCTTCGTTCGGCTTATACGCCATGCGCCGCTACTTTTTAAACAAAATAAAAACAACCCATAAAAATTAAAATTTTTCATGGGATAGATGTGTGTGCCAAGTTTGATACGGGTTAGTTTGGAAAAATTACTATAAAAAAATGTTTCCATTGGATATACACATGTGTTTAAAATTTGAAGAAAATCGGGCTAATTTTTAAAAAATTTATATGGGCACACCTCGGGCCCAGAGCCCGTTCACTTCAAAAATTAACAAAAAGTTTTGTCCATCGGAGATGTGTATAAAATTTGAAGAAAATAGGGTTAATTTTTTTAAAAAATGGGGTCGTCAAAATTTTAACAAAAAGTGTTGTTCATCTGAGATACACATGTAGGTATATAAAATTTGAAGAAAATCGGGTTCATTTAAAAAAAAATTTGTATGGCGCCTCACGACCCCGGGGCCCGGTGTCTCCAACATTTTTACAAGAAGTGTTGTCCATCGGAGATTCACATGTGTATACAATTTGAAGAAAATTGGGTACTTTTTTATAAAATTTGTATGGGTGCCTCACGACCCTGGAGCCCGATCACTCACAAATATTTACAAAAAGTGGTGTCCATCAGAGATACACAAGTGTATAAAATTTTAAGAAAATCGGGTACTCCTTTTTATAATGTAATGCATGGTTGACCCGTTGTCTCTATTTTATGCTCGACGTTGTGGGATTTGTGGGTTGCAATTGTCTAAATTAATTAAATTACTGTTAATTGATATGACGGTAATGCGATCGGTGTTCCGCCTATCGACAGAGAAGTCAACTGATCGATTAACCTTTTGCCCCCGATATCGACTAACAGTCCGTAGTGTAACCAGAAATCGGCTCCTATAATGCAACGATCGTCGTTTGCAATTGTGAACTTCCAAACGAATGGACGACGTAGTCCAAGATTTAATGTCAGTTCCTTTGTGCCGAAAGTTTCTATTTGAGTCGAATTTACCGCAAATAATTTTAGGTCCGATTTAGAGGATTTTTCTTGAAGTGTTGGTGGTACGACCGAAATTTCTGCACCTGTGTCGATAAGAAACTGTTGCTTTGATGTTGAATCGAGTACTATCAGGCGGCTATTCGACTGGCTTCTATCACTTGCCACGAACAGTGATAAGCCTAAAGATTTTCCGGAGTAGGAAAAATGCGTCCTTGTTATAAATTGTAATGTTTATTGTACTTTTTTGCGTTGGTTCCAAATTTGAAATGGTACCATCAAATTGCGATCTGTCTGACTTGCGACTCGGATCGTGATTTGCTTCGTAACCGACGTTCTGCAATGGGTCGGCTATAACCGTCATCTCTGGACCGTCTTTCGGTAGAAATCCAATTAACGAATCATTTAGTCAAAGCGTTGATGCTAGCTGACAGAAACTGGTCGGCTTCACCAGATGCGACTTGTGAGGAACTGGATATATAATGTAAGGTCTGTTTATCTCCATGATTTTATCCGCTGATTTCGCGATTTTCTCCAAATTACACTCTTCCATACACGATAGAATTTCCTGTACATTGGTGGGCAGTCTCTGCAACCACAAGCTTCGTAGTACGGGTTTGTTGATTTGGTTTATTGACAGATCTTGCATATCGCGCAATAATTGCGACGGTTTTTTGACGCTGCGCTGCAAACCAGAAAGCAAACGGTTTAGTTTGCTTCGAGCCGAGTTGCATAACCTGCTAACTATAGCTGCCTTTAAAGAATGACATGTGTCTGTCGCGGGGGGGTTCAAAACAAAATCTCGAACGCACCTAATCGTTTCCACATCAAGAGCAGCTACCAAATTACCGTATTTTGTTTTGTCTACGGTAACACCACTTAACTCGAACTGAGCCTCGAGTTGCTTGAACTAAATCTCAGGATCGTCTCGATTGAACGCACGGGTGGTCGTCGTACGGTAGACCGAGGCTTTCTCATCCTCTTTGTCAATCAGGATTATTTTTTTTACCATACCTAATAATATGTGTGACGCTACGAACGAACTATATTTGAACAGATTCACAGTCAAGGACAGGACAAGACAAAAGACGCTAGTTTACTAGTCCGCTGTAGCGGCTCTTGCGGCAGCACAACCGTCTGCCGAAGAAACGACACTTAGAGAAACAACCAATACCGATAGTTAATAACTTTTCGGATCGTCCTCGTATAGCGTAAAGACTTGAGACGACTGTAACAATTAGTATAAAAAAAAGGTATGAAAAAATAGTGACGCACCATTCGTCGTATCACAAAACTGATTCTGTATTTACGCGTCGCATTAAAAAAAAGTATATGAAAAACCAACAAACAGAATGGCGTACTTAGCAGGTGCAAAATAAATAAATAAAATCGCTTACCTTGTACACTTTTTGGTTTTAAATATTTATTGTTAGATCTTCCTTCTACTGCTGAGCTGGAGTTCCTTAGTCGAAGATTTATTTGTCCACTTCGATGTTTGGTTGGCTTGATGTATATGATGTTATTTGAGATGTTCTTGCTATGGTGGTGGAGATTGTTCGACACACCTGATGCAGACGATAGCCGCCCAGACGAATAGGTGTGGTGTTAGGAGAACAATTCCTGCTGTCGTCGTCGTTGCGGTTTTTAAAGCTGATATGGCACTTGTGCTTACCTCCCGAAATAATCTTGCATCCTTTATTACTGACAGGCAGGCAATGTATAATTGTGCTCAATCGAAAACTTTTTTTTATCGACGTTTATTAAAAAAATTTTCTTCGTCGGGGTGACCAGTTTTAGCGAATTTAGTGAATTCTTCCAAATCCGCGATGTAGCGTGCTTCGCTTAAAGAACTTAAAAAGAACCAAATTAACGGATGGATTTTAATTGCAACAAATAAAATTTTATTAAAAATTAAAAAAAAAATTCAATTTTTATCAAGCAAGCGACTATTTAGAAAATCTTGCTCCGGTTGTTTTTTCTTTTTTATCGCGAACAAAATTCTATCTTTTTTCACATACGTGCGATGCCGACCAATTCTTGTGATATAAGAAAGAGTTGCATCACCATTCCTTTTTACACCATAGTCCGAACCAGTGCGAGCAACTTTACAATGCTCTGTGTTCGAAAATAGTACTATTGGTATTTCGTGTTCGGAAATACATTCGATTTTGTTTCTTCGGTAAACGGCCGCGGTGCTACATGAACCGCCACACATTTATCTAGATCGCTTTACTTGCGTTTGGGCCAGAGACACTAAATAAACACCCACGCAGATATGGTTGTAACGAAAAATTGAATATACAAACAAAGTTCAATGACAATCAAGCAGTATATATTAAAAATCTTTCAACGAGACCCACATCGATAAAAGGAAATATTGCAAAAGTGATAGGTCAAACGTTATACATTGTTGACAGTAAGAGGGGTCAGTTAAAGCGGCATCAAAATCAGCTCAGACCTCGACCTACAGAAATGAATCATTTTGAAGCAGCAGAAATTTAAAATTTGAGTTTCCTATAAACATTTATTAGAATGGAACATCAATTAACCTAGGTGCATATTGCGACGTTCATTATCAGAAGCTTATGTTCACAACATACCGCGTCGATCTTCCTGTGTCTGGAAACAAGCAATTAGATTTGAACTTGGTATCAAATTAAGTAGCGGAGGATTGATGTGTTTGTAACTACACACAAATCTCCGAATCAATTATACACACATACACTGGAATACATTATCGTTTTATATCAGAAAACACCAACGCATCTAGTCATCAAAGCAATGAACATCACTATTGAAATAGAAATAATATATTTTACATAACAACTTAAATAGACTCTAATTAAATACATAATATTTTATGAGTTTTATTTATTAATTATATTTAATGCTATATTTACATACATATTCATATTATTTACCTTTCTTCAGGTGTTTAGTCCTAGAGACGCCTTTTCACACTTCATAATGTGACTTTTATATGTAATTGGAAATACCAAAAAAAGTTTCTGTTTCGTAGAGGAATCTTAGGAGGGATCTCACCGCTGCCACCAAATGTATCGTTTGGACACCGATAACGGGCTTCAACCGTTCAACTATAGTGTTCCTACACATAAACCGGGCAGACCGCACAAACAGTTTTGACTACATTTTTCACAAGTACATAATTATTCAAACTGACAGGCGGTTACATTTCAAACTTCAAATAATGTAATAAGTCGTATGCTATTTTTAGTTCTAATTTTAGTGTTTATTTTTGGACGAGCCTGTATATTGCGATGTATCTAGGATTCGAACCTACTGCGCTGTTAACTACTTTTCGTAACATTACCCCACCTTAACTTAGATTCAGCTTTCCTTCTGATGTTGCACCTTGTCAATCTGTTTATGCAGACAACTTCTTTTGACATCTGGGGTTTTGTTGAATCTGATATACTGCGTCCTCTGGTAGGGCTCTTCCCAGCTTTGCTGTGGTTTCTGTAATTGTCTTGTCTTGGAATTGTATAGACAAACGAAGTCTCCTTCCCGCAATTCTTCATAGTTCGCACGCAGGTGATTCTGTGTGTTCATTCCTTCGTTACCATTCACGACGTTGTTCTTTACTGTTCTGTGGACATTGATCACCATTGGTCTTCGATCGGAGTCCTTTGCATCTTGCTCAAGTATTGGAGCTTCCACTTTGTATCGATACGTTTTACCTCCAGCTGATTGTTGCAGTTCTCTTGTTGCAGCACATTTCACACACGTTCGGCACCAGTTTTCAACATCTCTGCGACAATTGACCCAAAAGAAACGACTTCTTACTTCATCTAGTGTCCTTTTATTCCCAAATGTTCGCCTGATGTTCCACTGTGTGCATCGTGAAGAACTTTGTTCACCAAATTCGTTGGTAACACTACCTTTGTTTGTAATACCGACTTTCGGCAGATCGGCAGTGCGGTCTTTCTCCTTGCTTCGTCCATCGTAGTACTGGAGCAGTTGAATCGTCCTGCTCTTGTTCTTCCCTAAGCTGCTCTCTTGTCAAAAGATATTTTATTTGCTGGATCGTGATTCGTGAAACAACTGAACATTTTTGGATTTCCGGTCTTCTACTTTGTTTGTACTCGGGGACACAACACTTCCTGAATGATCCACCATTGTGATTGCCGGTTTGTACTGCGTATTGTGACCCTGGGATATTCCCTTATCCTCTTCAGCCTTTGCCCTGCAAAGCTGGTACAAGACAATCGTTCCACCTACTTCAAATGTTGTGCATCTATTCGCCCCCATCATGTTTCCAGCGCTCAGCTCTTGCAAACCCGAATGAAATGTCCAGGTTTCTGACACCTAAAACACCTTAATGAAGAATCGAATCTGCTACTTCTCTCGTTTTGAAAGCGACCAATGGTTGATTTTTGGATCTTCTCTCCAACTAGAGCTTTTGTTTGTGCGACGTCCTCCGTTTCTATTTTGCGTAGCCCAACAAAATTCGAAGACACTGGTTTAAGCTGCTTCATACTCAAAGCCGATGCCAATACTTGATTCATTGTTTTTCCTCTCGATGTTGTTCTCAAATGAAACCTCAACTGTTCATCTCGTATAGCATTGATGAACGCATCCACTGCCAATCCGTCCAAGATACCACCCAGAACTCTACAATAGGCTTGATGTGCTTGCTTATTTATTTACCGCTCTATTTCTTGAAGTCGTTCTCCTTGCTGTTGTTTCTTCATCTGGAGCTGTATTTTGCTTAGCTCCTGTGTGTGAGACGGTCCATAACGCAAGTCCAACTCTTTCAACATTCTTCCGGAACTCATCTCGGCATTTGGAATCATTTGTAATACATCAGCCGCTTTGCCCCTCAACGCTAGGATCAAAGAATTTAGCTGTTCTTCCGCACCCCATCCATTATGTTGTACCGTAGCTCCAAACTGGACTTTGAAATTTTCAAATGCTGTCTAACCATTGAACGCAGGATGCTTCAGAATTCCTTTCTGATTACTAGAAAATTTTGAAATGACTGGGAGTACTTTGTCGAGTGTTCTCTCTAACAAAGTGGGTACGATTGTCCAACCGGGTCTCAAATTCTTTAATTTTCCTTCAAGACGTTTCCTGTCACGTTCATCCCGAGCAATTTTACTTCTTCTTGAAATATTGCTTGAATTTCATTTCAGTTGTCTCCTAACCGCCGCTGAGCACGGTCGTGCTGCTGCTGCACTCCAGCACTCGCGAATCAAAAAAATAAAAATGCAAACAAACGGTTCGCGCGATCTGTCGATCACTAAGTGCAAAGTGCAGTGTGTGTGTCCGTGTGCCCCATCATCAACAGCGCAGCTAAAGAATTTGGTGAAACGTTACTGTCGTATGTTTTTCATGCGGCAGTTTGTTTATGATTTAATTCTTTAGCTATAAGAATAACGGCTTGTGAGTGTTTGTTTCTTTTGGTGATTTAACTCATTTTGTCGTGAAGGCATAACACTGACGACAATTTGTGTTAATAATCAAATTTGAGACATACTCTTCCCAATTCGGTTAAAAGAAGCGGTAAGTTGTGTTTTGTGTGTTTGTGTTTCTGTAGTGGTGTGTAATTTCAGAGTGGATCTCAGCATCATACGTGGGCTGAGAACGAATTTTTTCGCTAAACTCAGGGATTCGTTCTTCAGCCGTAGAACACGTATGTGGAATGCTCTGCGAAGTATGTATGCAGAAAGAAATTATCATCAAATACAGAAGGAAGCTCGCGGTCTTGTCTGAAGAAAGCGCACATTTACGGCAGAAAATTTGAGATCCAGATTGACAACAAACCTTTGATGGCGATCGTCAAGACCGACGATATATGCTGCAACATGCTGACAATTGCAAAAACACTTCCAGTCAACATTGAGTACATTAGAGAAGCCACAAAACAATACCCGAACCTCAGCAAGGTTGCAAAAATGATTAGCACAAATCCTTGTCCATCTCAAGCAAAACATATGATGTTAAGGGGGTGAATCAATGGCACTGCTACCCTCGTGGATCTATTGCGCCCCAAGCAAAACATATAAAAACAAACGCAATCAGATATTTCTTCATGGTCCGAAACCACCTTTCGCAAATCCAAGGTTGCATTTTCTAGGACGAGCGACTCGTGGTTTCATCAAAATATCACGAGAAAATTCGGAAGAGCTCCACGAAGGTCATCCAGGCGAAAGTCGCATGAAAGATAAAGGTTCGTTGATTTGGTTTATTGACAGGGCAATAATTGCGACGGTTTTTTGTCGCCGAGCTGCAAACCAGAAAGCAAACGGTTTAGTTTGCTTCGAGCCGAGTCGCATAACCTGCTAACTATAGCTGCCTTTAAAGAATGATATGTGTCTGTCACGGGGGGGTTAAAAACAAAATCGCGAACGCACCTAATCGTTTCCGCATCGAGAGCAGCTACCAAATTACCGTATTTTGTTTTGTCTACGGTAACACCACTTAACTCGAACTGAGCCTCGAGTTGCTTGAACTAAATCTCAGGATCGTCTCGATTGAACGCACGGGTGGTCGTCGTACGGTAGACCGAGGCTTTCTCATCCTCTTTATCAATCATGATTATTTTTTTTACCATACCTAATAATATGTGTGACGCTACGAACGAACTATATTTGAACAGATTCACAGTCAAGGACAGGACAAGCCAAAAGACGCTAGTTTACTAGTCCGCTGTAGCGGCTCTTGCGGCAGCACAACCGTCTGCCGAAGAAACGACACGTAGAGAAACAACCAATACCGATAGTTAATAACTTTTCGGATCGTCCTCGTATAGCGTAAAGACTTGAGATGACTGTAACAATTAGTATAAAAAAAAAGGTATGAAAAAATAGTGACGCACCATTCGTCGTATCACAAAACTGATTCTGTGTTTACGCGTCGCATTAAAAAAAAGTATATAAAAAACCAACAAACAGAATGGCGTACTTAGCAGGTGCAAAATAAATAAATAAAATCGTTTACCTTGTACACTTTTTGGTTTTAAATATTTATTGTTAGATCTACCTTCTACTGCTGAGCTGGAGTTCCTTAGTCGAAGATTTATTTGTCCACTTCGATGTTTGGTTGGCTTGATGTATATGATGTTGTTTGAGACGTTCTTGCTGTGGTGGTGGAGATTGTTCGACACACCTGATGCAGACGATAGCCGCCCAGACAAATAGGTGTGGTGTTAGGAGAACAATTCCTGGTGTCATTGTAGTTGCGGTTTTTAAAGCTGATAGGCACTCGTGCTTACCTCCCGAAGATAATCTTGCATCCGACAGGCAGGCAATGTATAATTGTGCTCAATCGAAAATCGCATAGCTGGTACAAGACAATCGTTCCACCTACTTCAAATGTTGTGCATCTATTCGCCCCCATCATGTTTCCAGCGCTCAGCTCTTGCAAACCCGAATGAAATGTCCAGGTTTCTGACACCTAAAACACCTTAATGAAGAATCGAATCTGCTACTTCTCTCGTTTTGAAAGCGACCAATGGTTGATTTTTGGATCTTCTCTCCAACTAGAGCTTTTGTTTGTGCGACGTCCTCCGTTTCTATTTTGCGTAGCCCAACAAAATTCGAAGACACTGGTTTTAGCTGCTTCATACTCAAAGCCGATGCCAATACTTGATTCATTGTTTTTCCTCTCGATGTTGTTCTCAAATGAAACCTCAACTGTTCATCTCGTATAGCATTGATGAACGCATCCACTGCCAATCCGTCCAAGATACCACCCAGAACTCCACAATAGGCTTGATGTGCTTGCTTATTTATTTACCGCTCTATTTCTTGAAGTCGTTCTCCTTGCTGTTGTTTCTTCATCTGGAGCTGTATTTTGCTTAGCTCCTGTGTGTGAGACGGTCCATAACGCAAGTCCAACTCTTTCAACATTCTTCCGGAACTCATCTCGGCATTTGGAATCATTTGTAATACATCAGCCGCTTTGCCCCTCAACGCTAGGATCAAAGAATTTAGCTGTTCTTCCGCACCCCATCCATTATGTTGTACCGTAGCTCCAAACTGGACTTTGAAATTTTCAAATGCTGTCTAACCATTGAACGCAGGATGCTTCAGAATTCCTTTCTGATTACTAGAAAATTTTGAAATGACTGGGAGTACTTTGTCGAGTGTTCTCTCTAACAAAGTGGGTACGATTGTCCAACCGGGTCTCAAATTCTTTAATTTTCCTTCAAGACGTTTCCTGTCACGTTCATCTCGAGCAATTTTACTTCTTCTTGAAATATTGCTTGAATTTCATTTCAGTTGTCTCCTAACCGCCGCTGAGCACGGTCGTGCTGCTGCTGCACTCCAGCACTCGCGAATCAAAAAAATAAAAATGCAAACAAACGGTTCGCGCGATCGGTCGATCACTAAGTGCAAAGTGCAGTGTGTGTGTCCGTGTGCCCCATCATCAACAGCGCAGCTAAAGAATTTGGTGAAACGTTACTGTCGTATGTTTTTCATGCGGCAGTTTGTTTATGATTTAATTCTTTCGCTATAAGAATAACGGGTTGTGAGTGTTTGTTTCTTTTGGTGATTTAACTCATTTTGTCGTGAAGGCATAACACTGACGACAATTTGTGTTAATAATAAAATTTGAGACATACTCTTCCCAATTCGGTTAAAAGAAGCGGTAAGTTGTGTTTTGTGTGTTTGTGTTTCTGTAGTGGTGTGTAATTTTAGAGTGGATCTCAGCATCATACGTGGGCTGAGAACGAATTTTTTCGCTAAACTCAGGGATTCGTTCTTCAGCCGTAGAACACGTATGTGGAATGCTCTGCGAAGTATGTATGCAGAAAGAAATTATCATCAAATACAGAAGGAAGCTCGCGGTCTTGTCTGAAGAAAGCGCACATTTACGGCAGAAAATTGGAGATCCAGATTGACAACAAACCTTTGATGGCGATCGTCAAGACCGACGATATATGCTGCAACATGCTGACAATTGCAAAAACACTTCCAGTCAACATTGAGTACATTAGAGAAGCCACAAAACAATACCCGAACCTCAGCAAGGTTGCAAAAATGATTAGCACAAATCCTTGTCCATCTCAAGCAAAACATATGATGTTAAGGGGGTGAATCAATGGCACTGCTACCCTCGTGGATCTATTGCGCCCCAAGCAAAACATATAAAACAAACGCAATCAGATATTTCTTCATGGTCCGAAACCACCTTTCGCAAATCCAAGGTTGCATTTTCTAGGACGAGCGACTCGTGGTTTCATCAAAATATCACGAGAAAATTCGGAAGAGCTCCACGAAGGTCATCCAGGCGAAAGTCGCATGAAAGATAAAGGTTCGTTGATTTGGTTTATTGACAGGGCAATAATTGCGACGGTTTTTTGTCGCCGAGCTGCAAACCAGAAAGCAAACGGTTTAGTTTGCTTCGAGCCGAGTCGCATAACCTGCTAACTATAGCTGCCTTTAAAGAATGATATGTGTCTGTCACGGGGGGGTTAAAAACAAAATCGCGAACGCACCTAATCGTTTCCGCATCGAGAGCAGCTACCAAATTACCGTATTTTGTTTTGTCTACGGTAACACCACTTAACTCGAACTGAGCCTTGAGTTGCTTGAACTAAATCTCAGGATCGTCTCGATTGAACGCACGGGTGGTCGTCGTACGGTAGACCGATGCTTTCTCATCCTCTTTATCAATCATGATTATTTTTTTTACCATACCTAATAATATGTGTGACGCTACGAACGAACTATATTTGAACAGATTCACAGTCAAGGACAGGACAAGCCAAAAGACGCTAGTTTACTAGTCCGCTGTAGCGGCTCTTGCGGCAGCACAACCGTCTGCCGAAGAAACGACACGTAGAGAAACAACCAATACCGATAGTTAATAACTTTTCGGATCGTCCTCGTATAGCGTAAAGACTTGAGATGACTGTAACAATTAGTATAAAAAAAAGGTATGAAAAAATAGTGACGCACCATTCGTCGTATCACAAAACTGATTCTGTGTTTACGCGTCGCATTAAAAAAAAGTATATAAAAAACCAACAAACAGAATGGCGTACTTAGCAGGTGCAAAATAAATAAATAAAATCGTTTACCTTGTACACTTTTTGGTTTTAAATATTTATTGTTAGATCTACCTTCTACTGCTGAGCTGGAGTTCCTTAGTCGAAGATTTATTTGTCCACTTCGATGTTTGGTTGGCTTGATGTATATGATGTTGTTTGAGACGTTCTTGCTGTGGTGGTGGAGATTGTTCGACACACCTGATGCAGACGATAGCCGCCCAGACAAATAGGTGTGGTGTTAGGAGAACAATTCCTGCTGTCATTGTCGTTGCGGTTTTTAAAGCTGATAGGCACTTGTGCTTACCTCCCGAAGATAATCTTGCACCCTTCATTACCGACAGGCAGGCAATGTATAATTATGCTCAATCGAAAACTTTTTTTATCGACGTTTATTAAAAAAATTTTCTTCGTCGGGGTGACCAGTTTTAGCGAATTTAGTGAATTCTTCCAAATCCGCGAGGTAGCGTGCTTCGCTTAAAGAACTTAAAAAGAACCAAATTAACGGATGGATTTTAATTGCAACAAATAAAATTTTATTAAAAATTAAAAAAAAAATTCAATTTTTATCAAGCAAGCTATTTAGAAAATCTTGCTCCGGTTTCTTTTTTATCGCGAACAAAATTCTATCTTTTTTCACATACGTGCGATGCCGACCAATTCTTGTGATATAAGAAAGAGTTGCATCCCCATTCCTTTTTACACCATAGTCCGAACCAGTGCGAGCAACTTTACAATGCTCTGTGTTCGAAAATAGTACTATTGGTATTTCGTGTTCGGAAATACATTCGATTTTGTTTCTTCGGTAAACGGCCGCGGTGCTACATGAACCGCCACACATTTATCTAGATCGCTTTACTTGCGTTTGGGCCAGAGACACTAAATAAACACCCACGCAGATATGGTTGTAACGAAAAATTGAATATACCAACAAAGTTCAATGATAATCAAGCAGTATATATTAAAAATCTTTCAACGAGACCCACATGGATAAAAGGAAATATTGCAAAAGTGATAGGTCAAACGTTATACAACGTTCACAGTAAGAGGGGTCAGTTAAAACGGCACCAAAATCAGCTCAGACCTCGACCTACAGAAATGAATCATTTTGAAGCAGCAGAAATTTAAAATTGGAGTTTCCAATCTAAACATTTATTAGAATGGAACATCAATTAACCTAGGTGCATATTGCGACGTTCATTATCAGAAGCTTATGTTCACAACATACCGCGTCGATCTTCCTGTGTCTGGAAACAAGCAGTTAGATTTGAACCTTGGTATCAAATTAAGTAGCGGAGGATTGATGTGTTTGTAACTACACACAAATCTCCGAATCAATTATACACACATACACTGGAATACATTATCGTTTTATATCAGAAAACACCAACGCATCTAGTCATCAAAGCAATGAACATCACTATTGAAATAGAAATAATATATTTTACATAACAACTTAAATAGACTCTAATTAAATACATAATATTTTATGAGTTTTATTTATTAATTATATTTAATGCTATATTTACATACATATTCATATTATTTACCTTTCTTCAGGTGTTTAGTCCTAGAGACGCCTTTTCACACTTCATAATGTGACTTTTATATGTAATTGGAAATACCAAAAAAAGTTTCTGTTTCGTAGAGGAATCTTAGGAGGGATCTCACCGCTGCCACCAAATGTATCGTTTGGACACCGATAACGGGCTTCAACCGTTCAACTATAGTGTTCCTACACATAAACCGGGCAGACCGCACAAACAGTTTTGACTACATTTTTCACAAGTACATAATTATTCAAACTGACAGGCGGTTACATTTCAAACTTCAAATAATGTAATAAGTCGTATGCTATTTTTAGTTCTAATTTTAGTGTTTATTTTTGGACGAGCCTGTATATTGCGATGTATCTAGGATTCGAACCTACTGCGCTGTTAACTACTTTTCGTAACATTACCCCACCTTAATTTAGATTCAGCTTTCCTTCTGATGTTGCACCTTGTCAATCTGTTTATGCAGACAACTTCTTTTGACATCTGGGGTTTTGTTGAATCTGATATACTGCGTCGTTGTTCCTCTGGTAGGGCTCTTCCCAGCTTTGCTGTGGTTTCTGTAATTGTCTTGTCTTGGAATTGTATAGACAAACGAAGTCTCCTTCCCGCAATTCTTCATAGTTCGCACGCAGGTGATTCTGTGTGTTCATTCCTTCGTTACCATTCACGACGTTGTTCTTTACTGTTCTGTGGACATTGATCACCATTGGTCTTCGATCGGAGTCCTTTGCATCTTGCTCAAGTATTGGCGCTTCCACTTTGTATCGATACGTTTTACCTCCAGCTGATTGTTGCAGTTCTCTTGTTGCAGCACATTTCACACACGTTCGGCACCAGTTTTCAACATCTCTGCGACAATTGACCCAAAAGAAACGACTTCTTACTTTATCTAGTGTCCTTTTAATTCCCAAATGTTCGCCTGATGTTCCACTGTGTGCATCGTGAAGAACTTTGTTCACCAAATTCGTTGGTAACACTACCTTTGTTTGTAATACCGACTTTCGGCAGATCGGCAGTGAGGTCTTTCTCCTTGCTTCGTCCATCGTAGTACTGGAGCAGTTGAATCGTCCTGCTCTTGTTCTTCCCTAAGCTGCTCTCTTGTCAAAAGATATTTTATTTGCTGGATCGTGATTCGTGAAACAACTGAACATTTTTGGATTTCCGGTATTCTACTTTGTTTGTACTCGGGGACACAACACTTCCTGAATGATCCACCATTGTGATTGCCGGTTTGTACTGCGTATTGTGACCCTGGGATATTCCCTTGTCCTCTTTAGCCTTTGCCCTGCAAAGCTGGTACAAGACGATCGTTCCACCTTCTTCAAATATTGTGCATCTATTCGCCCCCATCATGTTTCCAGCGCTCAGCTCTTGCAAACCCGAATGAAATGTCCAGGTTTCTGACACCTTAAACACCTCAATGAAGAATCGAATCTGCTACTTCTCTCGTTTTGAAAGCGACCAATGGTTGATATTTGGATCTTCTCTCCAACTAGAGCTTTTGTTTGTGCGACGTCATCCGTTTCTAATTTGCGTAGCCCAACAAAATTCGAAGATACACTGGTTTTAGCTGCTTCATACTCAAAGCCAATGCCAATACTTGATTCATTGTTTTTCCTCTCGATGTTGTTCTCAAATGAAACCTCAACTGTTAATCTCGTATAGCATTGATGAACGCATCCACTGCCAATCCGCCCAAGATACCACCCAGAACTCCACAATAGGCTTGATGTGCTTGCTTATTTATTTCCCGCTCTATTTCTTGAAGTCGTTCTCCTTGCTGTTGTTTCTTCATCTGGAGCTGTATTTAGCTTAGCTCCTGTGTGTGAGACGGTCCATAACGCAAGTCCAACTCTTTCAAGATTCTTCCGGAACTCATCTATCGCTTTGCCCCTCAACGCTAGGATCAAAGAATTTAGCTGTTCTTCCGCACCCCAGGCATTCCAACGCCTGATCCACTCAATTTTCCACGACACAAAATTCACCTTTCCGTACATTGATGATATATTGGTCGCATCAACTGACTCAAAGCAACATTTTGTAATGATCACGATTAATTTTGAGTATTTAAGTCTTCGTGTTAACGACACGACCGGTTGCACCACCGGGTTGGTGAAGCTGGCGGCAATGCACTTGCAAGAAAAGAGCACCTCGCAAAAAAATATTTTTTTTTTGGTGCGGAGTTTTCTTTTCTGCGAGCATCAGCAGAGCACCCCGCTAAATTTTGTTTGCGAAGGATTCTTACTGCGCGCCGTCAGCGAAGCACCACGCGAAATATTACATAAAATAATAAGTGCGCTTAAATAAATTTAAAAGTTTTCTTCGTTCGGCTTATACGCCATGCGCCGCTACTTTTTAAACAAAATAAAAACAACCCATAAAAATAAATTTTTTCATGGGATAGATGTGTGTGCAAAGTTTGATACGGGTTAGTTTGGAAAAATTAATAAAAAAAAATGTTTCCACTGGAGATACACATGTGTTTAAAATTTGAAGAAAATCGGGCTTATTTTTAAAAAATTTATATGGGCACACCTCTGGCCTCAGAGCCCGTTCACTCCAAAAATTAACAAAAAGTTTTGTCCATCGGAGATGTGTATAAAATTTGAAGAAAATCGGGTTAATTTTTTTTAAAAAATGGGGCCGTCAAAATTTTAACAAAAAGTGTTGTTCATCTGAGATACACATGTAGGTATATAAAATTTGAAGAAAAGCGGGTTCATTTAAAAAAAAATTTGTATGGGGCCTCACGACCCCGGGGCCCGGTATCTCCAACATTTTTACAAGAAGTGTTTTCCATCGGAGATACACATGTGTATACAATTTGAAGAAAATTGGGTCCTTTTTTATAAAATTTGTATGGGTGCCACCCGACCCCGGGCCCGATCACTTCCAAATATTTACAAGAATGTTGTCCATCGGTGATACACATGTGTATACAATTTGAAGAAAATTGGGTCCTTTTTTATAAAATTTGTATGGGTGCCACCCGACCCCGGGCCCGATCACTCACAAATATTTACAAAAAGTGGTGTCCATCAGAGATAAACAAGTGTATAAAATTTGAAGAAAATCGGGTACTCCTTTTTATAAAATTTGTATGGGTGCCCCCCGACCCCGGGGCCTGATCACTCACAAATATTTACAAAAAGTGTTTTCCATTGGAGATACATGTGTATAAAATTTGAAGAAAATCGGGTACTTTTTTTATAAGATTTGTATGGGTGCCCCCCGACACCGGGCCCGATCACTTCCAAATATTTACAAGAATGTTGTCCATCGGAGATACACATGTGTATACAATTTGAAGAAAATTGGGTACTTTTTTTAAAAAAATTTGTATAGATGCCCCCCGAGCCGGGGTCCCGATCATTCCCAAATATTTAAAAAAAGTGTTGTCCATCGGAGATACACAAGTGTATAAAATTTTAAGAAAATCGGGTACTTTTTTTTAGAAAATTTGTATGGGTACCCCCCGGCCCCGGGGCACGATCACTTCGAAATTTTTACAAAAGTTTTGCCAATCGGAGATACACATGCGTATAAAATTTATAAATCGGGTGCTGGTTTTTTAAAAAAAATACATGGCTGCCCCCCCGACACCGGGGCCCGATCACTTTTTATAAAAAGTGTTGTGTCCCCATCGATATGGAGTGTTTGGTTCGTGGCCCATATACTCCAGCAACCGTGCCTTCTTTGATCCATCCGTGTACCACTTTATGGAACCCGGATATATCTGGTATTCAGTTTCTGACCTGAATTCCTTCTTGGTGCTCATTTTGAACTCAAGCTTGCACGCCATGTTATCGCACGGCATGCTCGCTATAGGAATCAGCTTGGTAAGTGGTTCTTATATCCCTCTTGCCCTGCTGTACGTGAAGCAGCCTGCCTTGCTCAAACGTATCTTGGTTTCCATGGATTTGCTCTCTACCACTAAGTGTAGTGGGAGAAGCCCAAGGATTCCCTCCATGCCCACTGTTGGGCAGGTTCTCATGGCCACTGTAATTAGAACGCAGGCCAGTCTTTGTACTTTTTCCAACTCCCTTTTCGTGGTGCTTAGCTTGGTCCTGTTCGCCAATGCAACTGCTCCGTATGTAATCATTGGAATAACTATCATGGTGTACATTATTATGAGGCTATTCTGAGGTACATTATTCTGACTATATCGTCTGCGTAGCCTTAGGAGTAAGTCCCTGCTTCAGTTAGTCGCTGGAGTAGTTCGTCTGCATGGATGCTCCACAGAAGGGGAGACAATACTCCTCCTTGAGGGCATCCTCTTGTAGTGTTGACCATAATGGTTTTGTTACCAACTATAGTCTCCGCTGTTCTGGTATCCAGCATCTCGCACAACCATTTAGTCATTGTGCTGTCTACTTTCTTTCTCGCCAGAGCACTTCTTACCGCATCATGAGATGTAAAGGAAGGCGCAAAGCGCGATTTCCTTACTGGTAAGAGACCTCTCTATACTTTACGTTAGCTCACACAGTGCGGTATCCGTAGATCTGCCCGCTCTGTATGCATGCTGACTGGAATGTAATGGTTCTTTCTCCAGTATTCTCGACCTTATATAGTTGTCGATAACCTTTTCGATGATCTTTAAGACGAATGAGGTTAGGCTAATTGGTCTGAAGCACTTGGGATGGGTGGGATCTTTTTTCCCTCCTGTTTACACATGGAGGACAGCAGGTATCCACGGGCTCCGTTTGAGATAGCACGGTTACCCCTGGCTACCAACCAGTCCACTGGGCACGGGTCGCAATACACCACTGGATTAGGGGTTCGGTAGTTCTTAGTTCGTTACTCATCAAACCTGTTCGCGAGGGAATTCCCCAGCTAGCAGGATGACTCTTTGCAACTTAAGCCCCCACGCCAACATCAAGGCCCCTACCATAGTGGGGGTTTATGATAATAAGTACGCAGACAAATTTAACAATTTTTCGTTCGGCTTATTAGCGATGCGCCGCTAATTTTAAAAAAAAAAAAATTAAAAAAAAACAACGCGATGAGCCAGCCATTTTGAAAAAGGTCAGACTCCGTCACGAAAAATTTTCTAAATGTTTTTTTTTTTTAAATAATAAGTGCGCAGACAAATTTAAAATTTCTTCGTTTGCCTTATTAGAGATGCGCCTTTTATTTTTAAAGAAAAATAAGTATTTCGCAATTATATTCGCGGAGAAAGACCACATTTTTTCTATGGGATAACAAATGCGCATATAAATTGAACAATTTTTCGTTCGGCTTATTAGCAATGTGCCTTTAATTATAAAGCCAAAGGAGGTGTTTTGAAATTCTGTTCGCTTGAGAAATTCTACGCGGTGTACCAGCGGAGCACCCTCCGCCATATTTTAAGAAGCATTATAAGGGTGCGAACCCCTTGAAGCGTGCGCGAATTATAAAAAAAAAAAAAAAACCTGCAGACTTAGTCGAAATTTAGATTAGTCGGATTGTATTTATTATCATGTTTTTTTTTTTTATATAATTATAAAGAATATAAACCTAGATTAGAATTATTTGGGTTAAATTTTTATTAATATATAAGAACAATAAAAATAAGAAAAAAAGAAATGTGGCGCCACTATTGTTTGGTTTTTAGCGATTAACGTTGTTGTTACCCGCTTTTTTTCTATAAAAAAGAAGTACCTTCACTCGTTTCTTTTAAGAATATATTTATTTCAAGAGTATATGATAAGTACAATTTATTATATATTTATTTCAACTTGTAATTGCACATTATAATAATACTAAGTTACGACAAGTCACGCACGACCGGACCGGTTGACGAATAAAAAGCAGCTCTCCATATAATTTTAATTTTGACAACCGTCAACACAGAACGGTGGAATGTGCTGATGGTCGTGGAAAAGCCTGCACGGTCACACGACATGAAACCCGCAATCAAGCAAAATCATAGCAAGCTAAGTAGTGATCTCAGCTTACCTGCGAATCTCATGCCATGTGATCCAGAACTTTGTGCCTGAGGTGCAATGCACAATTTAGGTAAGTAATTTGACTATAACAATAACATCATATGAATATAATGATGTGTACAAAGACTGTGTGCTTGATATGCACATTATACGGTACAAAGTAGTATTACATAATGTTTATTATAAAAAAAATACAAAATTTTCCGATTATCTACGTATTACGAGCATTATGATGATTACGAGTATATGATAATTACAATCAGAGTAATACTCGCAATACGCAAACAATCAGGGAATTTTGTCCATACTCCCCCGGGTTGATCTCCGTGAGGTCAACTATGGCTCTAAATCTCAAATTGAAAGTTATGTGCTTGTCTAGGAGCTGGAGTTGGGGCAGGCATAGTGGGCGTTGGGCGAGCATTGCATTTGAGCCAACCAAAGTACGCAACACAAACAATCGCGAGGAATAATGCAATATAGCTGACTGTGAACTGATGAGCTTCATGTGGTGGCAAGCCATCGGGTACAGTTTCCATCATTTGTAACTCCTTAATTTGCTTTTGAAGTTTTGATGTTTCATTATTAGGTAGAAGTGTTAGGTTTGTTAGATAACCGTTGGATTGAAGAGGGACTTCACGGAATATGCTGCTTATGTTCACTGAAGGCCAGAATGATGCTCTCATTGTCGTCGAGTACAAATTGTGGGAAGAGATTGTTGCCCCATGTTGTTTTATAATGCAATTAGCCTTGGTTTTCAAAATACCATATCCAATGATAGTTTTAGTGAAAACACTTTTGAGGCAAACTATGTTCATCGTGATTTGTTCTGCCAACGAGAATAGCCACTCTCTAGGATTCAATAGTTGTGTCCACTCAGCAGCTTCGTCCATTGTTTCCGAAACACAGCTACTAGGTGTCTGCTGGTTATGCAAAAGTCCAAACTCACATTTACTCACATTTGAATTTTTGTCGTATAGTGGACGGTTTTGTCTGCACAAAATATTATCCGTCATCATTTTTACACAGACTCCGGCATCAAGTGTGTCCATCGGGTAATATAAATCTCGATGGAGGTTTACTGCGATGTAGTTGGCAGATATTTTAAGCCTCATAAACTTGGTACCTTTGTGAAGTGGGATCGGTATTAAGCGAAACGTTTCAAATTGATTGTTTGACGCCAGTGGGATCTGAACCTTAAATATAATATAATCGGACGTGACTCGTCCTTGAACATGAAGTATATTATATATATTCAAAAGGTCTGATCTTTTTGTTGTAGCGAAAGGAAATTTAACAGTTGATGACAATGTGGATTTTATTTCTTGAAGAGCCGTTGTCAATTGATTCGGTGTCAAAAGTAACGGATTGATTTTACCCTGGTTAGAATCCATTAGTACATCGATGATCTGAGCTTGTGTTCGTTGATAATTTGTCATAATTAACAGTGTCTGAATGGAGAGAGCTGTGAACATTTGCTGCAACTCCGTTGTATCTTCCCTTTCGCTTAATTTTGTGATCTCATCCTTTATACGAAAGCTTGGAATTGTTGATTGACGTCGGTCTGCGTTTTCTTTATAATATTAGCGGTTGATCCAAGTAATGACGTTTGATTTTGTAGTAAATGCAATAAATAATTTTCGTTTGAATGTACAGTATTTATAGTCTGAACCATGGTTTGAGCATAATCTTGGTCTAGCACTCCAAATAACTTGTTGGCTAGTGATCCGACAATGTCAAATGCAGCTCGTCTGCTTCTGCTTGTCCAATCTTCATTTTGTTCCATTATAATCGAGTTGTAAATTTCCATGTCAGACAAACTGTGTGTGAACTGTGCCAAGACGTTGGTACAGTAGATTTCATTATTCAATCTGGCACATAAGGTAGATAACCTCTTCACTCCACATCTGAATCCTTGAAACTCATTCCAATAATTCGTTAAATTAAAGTACACTACCAACTGCCAATCATCGTTTATCAGATTTGTCAATTATTAATTTTCGAAATATATACCAGGAAACGTATCAAAGTTTACAATCTCAACTGCTTCGTTCGGTGTTAACTGTGCGAAGGCAGGTGTGAACAAAAGCATGATGGCGAGTAGGATGGCGAGACTGAAAATCTTACTTCGAGAACGTGTGATTCTTGATGACTTTTGTGCTTCAGTATCAGGTTCGTTATTTTTCTGATGTTTCCGCAACTCGGTTTCTGCCTTGTCGTTGGGAGGTTGTTGTGATTCAGGCGATTCCGTACTAATTGGCAATGGACACAATTTGGTTATCGATCTCCTGAAAATGCCAGAACTAGTTTTCACATCGGCTACTCTTACCAGGTAGCCCTTAAAAACATTTAGTATTCGCCCTAATCGCCATTGTGTAGAGGGCATATTATCTTCCTTGATTAAAACCATCAATCCTGGAGTTGCATTATGACATTTTGTCTTCCACTTGTAGCGATGTTGTAGCCCAGATAAATATTCTGCAGACCACCGTCTCCAAAATTCCTGCTTGATTGAATTACTAGCTTCCATCTTGTCAATGAATGAGCCTTTAATGGAGCCGCATCGGCGTCTACTATTGTTGTCAGTTGATCACCAATAAGAAAATGACCTGGAGTTAATGCCGCCAGGTCGTTAGCGTCCGATGACATTGGAGTAATAGGTCTTGAATTAATTATTGCTCAATTTCTGTAGTGACTGTGCATAATTCCTCATAGGTCAACGATGCAGAAGACACTGCCTTACGTAACAATTGTTTTGACGATTTTACCGCTGATTCCCATAGCCCGCCAAAATGTGGTGCTCGGGGGGGTATAAATTTGAAATCAATGCCTTGACGGTTACATTCTGCATGAATTTTGTCAGTCGACCGTCGATGATTAAATAACTGATATAGTTCATGTAGTTGATTTTTAGCACCGATGAAGTTAGTTGCATTATCTGAGAACAGTGTTCGACAATTTCCTCGTCTACACCAAAAACGTCGTAACGCTCCGATGAAACCCTCTGTTGATAGATCCGAGACGACCTCTAAGTGAACTGCCTTGGTTGCAAAGCAGCAGAATACCGCAATGTAGGATTTTTGCGGCTTCTTTCCTCGAATTTTGAAATGAGTCCACACTGGTCCAGCAAAGTCAACTCCGGTAGTTATAAAAGGACATCCTGGTTGCACCCTTGATTCCGGCAGGTTGCCCATTATCTGTTTCAATGCAGTTGGGTTTGATTTTTTACATTGAACACAATGATGAATCACACTATTTGCTAGTACCTTACCCTGGACTGGCCAAAAACGTTGTCTTGTTATGGCAAGTAATGTTTGAGCTCCTACATGATAATGCTGAATATGTAGCTCGGTAAGTACCAACCGAGTGAATATGTGATCTTTCGGCAAGAGCATTAGATGCCGCGCATCGTACGGGACATTTGCTGCTTGAATACGACCACCTACTCGCAACAATCCCTTTTCGTCAATAAAAGGGGTAAGAGCAGATACTCGACTTCGCTTGTTAAGTTCTCGACCATGTTTTATGTCTTCTAATTCCTCGTTGAAATATATTCCTTGGATTTCCTTTAATACTACAACTATTGCAGCTTGGGTTTCACTACTGCATAAGTAGGAGTGTTTTCTTTTTGTTTCGTCCAACCTAGAATTACTGATGAATCTAAGTACAAATGCAGTTGTTTTGACTAAAAAGGTAAACGAATTCTTGTGGTTTATTTTAAAGATGAAATGTTTTTCTGTTACCGGTGCTATAAGAATGCACTTTTGCACCTTCTTCTCAACGAGGCATCCTTCTGATGCGATAAATTTTCCAGGCTATTCTGATGAAGGAAATCGTAGAAAAGATGGCCCTGTAAACCACATGTGGTCAGGCTGCAAATTTCCGGGAGGGATTCCACGCGAAATGTAATCTGCAGGATTCTGTTTAGTATCCACATGTCTCCAATTTTGTATGTTCGTATTTCGTTGAATATGCGAAATTCTGTTCGCTACGAACGTTTGATATGAAGATGACTCGGAGGCGATCCAACAAAGTACAATTTGTGAATCGGTCCAGAAATATATTTTCAAATTCTTTATTCCCAATGTGTCCTTCAATCGACTGGCTATCTGTGTCGATAACCTTGCTGCTTGAAGTTCAAGTCGTGGTATCGTTACAATTTTAGTTGGCGTAACTCTTGATTTTGAACAAAGTAATTTTACTACGTTACCATTTTTGCCTGATGATTTTATATAAATGGCTGCACCATAGGCTCGTTCCGACGCATCAGAGAATGCATGCAGTTCGATGGTTTGTCTCGGATCATCCGTGCATACATGCCTTGGAATCGTTATGTCATCTAAGCGTTTTAAATTTTGTCTGAAGCCTTCCCATTTGGTGTGCAAATTGAAAGGAAGAGGCGCATCCCGGTCTAGATGTAATTTCCACAGATCTTGAATAAAATTTTTGGCGATAATTACGACTGGACTTAACAAGCCAATAGGATCGAAAATATGAGCGACATCGGACAGTAAAAAAAAATTCAAAATTTTTATTTTATTAATTTAAATCTCAAAAATGAAAACCGAAAATACGAAATGGAAAATTTTATTCAAAAGCCTGAATCGGAAGTTTGCTCTAGAGGACTTGGCCAACATACGAATCAACAAAGCAGAGTTTTGACAAGCCTTTCGACTCGATAGTTGTGCGTGCCCTTTTCATTTGTAAGGCCTGGTACTACAGACGAATCCGGTACGTTTCAGTGTCGAGTTGTTGAACTTCAAGAAAAACGTGAAGTTGCAGAAGGACAGAATTCTACTACAGATGTTCCAAGAAATTTAATGGCTCATTTTCGAAATTATTTGTAATATTTTCTTGGTCAGGGCTTTTTGTAGTTTTCCTTGACCACGATCCATTGATTAAAGCATTGGACTAGCGTCGTTTTTTTAGTGTTTCGTAATCTTTTTCCATTTTGCTTTTTCAATGAATCAGAGAGAATTCTAAGAAAATAAATTGAAACCGGCTACAAACGTGAGGAATGTGATATATTGTAAATCACATTCCTTCGATTTTTTCATTTTTAATTTCAATATAGGGCATAGCCCACCTTATTGCCGTGACGAAAGTCATTTAAGGAGTTCTCCCTTGGCAATAAGTTTATCATATAAAAAAAAAAAAAAAAGTACAGTTCAGTTGATACAGTACAGTTGAAATTTTGTTTTTAACTTTCCAGGCTGTTTTGATTGATATTATATCTGGGCTTGGAAGCCAAATAATGCCAAGTGTTTTAACAGCATACATCTGACCGTCAGTAATATCTAGTTTCAATTCAATGTCATTTTCTGGAACATTTTGCAGTAGGGCGTTGTGGTTGCTGCACCATTTACGTAATCGCATTCCAGCTGTGACAAGCATCTCAATGACTTCAGCTTGCATTTTCATTGCTTCGTCAAGGTTATTGCTTCCGGACATAACATCGTCCACATAGAAGTCCCGTTTTGTTATTTTTGCTGCAAGTGGATAAATTTGTTGATTTTGATCCGCTAATGTTTGTAAACATTTTATTGCGAGTTACGGCGCTGCCGTTGTCCCATAAGTAAGTGTCTTCAGCTTGAAGTACTCTAGTTTCTTTTGTGGGTCATCTCTCTACATAATGAGTTGCAAGTGGGTGTATTGATCATGTATGAAAATCTGTCGGTACATCTTTTCGATATCACCGGTGAATACGTACGTGTGCATACGAAACCGTATGAATACATCGAAAAGTTCTTGCTGAATCTTGGGTCCAGTATGAAGCAGCTGATTAAGAGATACGTTTGTGGACGTTTTACATGATGCATCAAAAACTACCCGCAGTTTTGTCGTGGTGCTCTCTGGTTTCATTACGCAATGATGAGGAATCACATAATGATGGCTTGTAATAGTAGATTCCTCAACAACTTCCATATGACCTAGATCTTTGTACTCAGTCATGAATTCCACATATTGCGCTCGTACAATAGGATCTCTCGATAGCTTTCGTTCGAGTGCATAAAACCGACGTTTCGCCGTTTCCTTTGATGACCCAAGGGAGTAAGTACTTTCTTTAAATGGCAATCGTACCACAAATCGACCATCAGCGTTTCGAAAGGATGTGTCGTTAAACTGTTGTTCACATAGTTGCTCGGTTGCTCATGTTTAAACCGCAGACTTGTTCTTGGACACTTGGTGAATTCTCCACTTTTCCAAGCACAACCCACCCGAAGACAGTGTTCTGCAGTGAAGGGCTTTATACATTGAGCTGAGTGATGCTTGACCGACCATCATCACCTCGTTATAAAATTCTGCACCAATGAGCATATCAACTTCTTGAGCTCTATAAAAGTTGGGGTCGGCAAGTGGACAATTTTGTGGTATGGAACAGTTGACTGGGTTGATTGTGTGGTTAGGTTGCTTCTGAATGATTGTGTCCATGACAAAAGCTTCAATCACTCTTGAATAACTGGTTTGTCGAGACTGAGTGGTGACGGTTGTGCGTTTTTGTGCGTTTTGTTTCACACCGCCTATACCGATGATGTTTAAAGGACTGTTGCTTATCGGAAAACCTTGTTTTCTACACATCTTAGCAGTAATAAGGTTTACCTGTGATCCCGAATCCAATAAGGCACGGCATTGGATTGATGTCCCATGTCTGGTTGTCACATTAATTATAGCTGTTGCTAAAAACACGTATGATTGACGTGTCATTGATGCTGCGACTGCTGACGTTGAGGCTGACGCAGTTGTTGTTTGCCCGATGGCTGAATTTGTTGATGTTGCAGGATAGGCTGCTTGGTCCAATCCTGATTGTTGTGTGCGCACCCTGGGTTGGCTGCTATACTTCTGCCCATTGTAAGCATCGTGGAGTAGCGTGTTGTGCTTTGCGCTGCAAATTCGACAGTTGCCGGCTGAACACGGTTGGGTTGAGTGTTCCTCTCGTAGGCAATTTTTGCATATTTTCCACTCCTTCAGCTTCTTAAGACGAGCTAATGGTGACATTTGGAGAAATGTCGGGCATCTGAACACATAGTGGCTCTGTCGGCACAGCTTGCACGTTGATGGCCCTGTAATTAAACAAGATTTTAGACCAGCTTTAACTGAACTCTTACCTGATGTTCCCGTTGATCCTCGCTTGAAGCCAATTACTTCTAACGACTGGAACCGCTGCTCCAAGAAGATTAAAAATTCCTTCAATTGTGGTAATTCGTTGGGATTCTTCAAGGATTGCTCATACAAGTTGTGTGTAACCCGGTCCAGCTTCTTGACAAGTAGGTGCAGTAGTATGGCGTCCCATGACTCCACTGCTACTCCCAGATTTTGTAGTCCAAGGACGCATTCCGTAGTCACATCATGTAGAGTTTTGATAAAGGCTGTAGATTCCATTTGACTGCTTGGCTGCGACAGTAATTTGTTGTGAAGTGCTGTGACGAGAATCCTTTTGTTATTGTAACGATTCTCTACCAATGTCCATGCTGTGGAATAATTTTGGTTTGATACTGGAAGGTGCTGGATGAGTGTTTTTGCTTCCCCAGTTAAACTATTGTTAAGGTAAAACATCTTTTCAGCATTGGAGATCTAGTATTATGTACCATTTGCGTGTAGATATCATAAAACTGGCTCCATTTTAAATAATTCCCATCAAACGTTGGAATGGAAATTTTGGGTAGCTGAAGGTTGTTATTTGGCATTGGTGTGGATGTAGGAACCGACACGCTTTCCAGCCTTGTAGATAGTTCAATGAGAATTACGTCGACACCTTCCTCCAATTCATAGTATCGGTTGAGAGAATATCCGAATGGTTCGGAATCTGGAGCTGCGATTTCCCAAATCGTCATGTTGTTGGCCTTAATTTCAGTCCAATAGCCATTAATCTTATCTTTATTTAATTGATAGTAGTGCTTGGAATTGGATGTTTGCCATTGTTGGTTAATTCTGTCCATCAGATGCCGCAATTGACTTATGCAAGACTGTTGTCTGTTGACTAGCCCACACAGTCGTGTGTCCTCGTTGCTTGGCTTGACTTGTTGCATTGGTTGTGTGGTATTCGATGGCGGAGGATTCACGATCAGTTTCGGAGGATTAAATTCTAGCTGTGGTGACGTTGCACCTTGATCGACTGGCAATTTAAAACCTTTTGTTCTCGCAAGGCTTTCAGCTGAAACAGATGCTGATTCCTGCGCCTGAAGTTCTTGCAACGCGGATTCTAGTTTTGTTTTGAGTGTGGTATAACCGTGTTTAACACGGTCATAGTACCCAGTACTGAAATATTCAGAGTCGGCATGTGTAGTTTGAAACTCCAGCAAGGAGATATGAATGTCTTCAAATGTACTTAAGACCTCGTTGAGGTATTGTAGCTTTTTATTGTAGTATGGCACTGTACGGCGATCCTTGGGATCCTTTGACACATTCGTGCTGAGCTGAGTGATTGCCTTTGCAACCTCAGTCTGGTTAGCCACCAAATCCTCAAACGAATACATATTACTATTACTATTATTTTTTCACTACACGCAAACACAATCACGAGCACTAATACAGCTGTGAAGATCTGCAAATCTCGCCGGGGCCTCCAAAAATGTTTGGTTTTTAGCGATTAACGTTGTTGTTACCCGCTTTTTGCTTGAGGTGCAATGCACAATTTAGGTAAGTAATTTGACTATAACAATAACATCATATGAATATAATGATGTGTACAAAGACTGTGTGCTTGATATGCACATTATACGGTACAAAGTAGTATTACATAATGTTTATTATAAAAAAAATACAAAATTTTCCGATTATCTACGTATTACGAGCATTATGATGATTACGAGTATATGATAATTACAATCAGAGTAATACTCGCAATACGCAAACAATCAGGGAATTTTGTCCAGAATTTTTTAATTTTTTAAAATAAATTTAATTTTATTTAATTTAATTTTAAAGAATAATATTTATTTTCTCCTTCTTTTTGTATAATAAACAATATGTATTGGTCACGAACACCCACCCCGCACGAGAAAATGTGTTTACTTTAAAACGGAATCAGCATGTCATGAGTGAGATAGTCGGACATGGTAGCGTTGTTTGGTCCTCATACACAAGCCATCGCTACGCGAACTAGGGTCAGTTCCCTTTTTCCCTTTTACTCTCATTGGTAGTTCATTCCGTCTGTCCGGCAGTCTAAAAATCGATAACTGGTTAAGACCAGTACTCCTTTTCGTTTATCCTTTTTTCTTAAGCACACATTGATTTTTTTTGTAGTAATTTCGTCTTCGTAGCTCGTAGGTATAACCCCCCCTCCCCATTTTACTGGGCTAGACCAGCGCACAAAGCTAGGTGTGCATCAACTTACGGCCGAGAAGAATAGCAAGGCCCTGTGACCTGCCTGTGCAGAAAGAACACATAATATTATAACAAAAATATTTCAACTTGTAATTGCACATCATAATAATACTAAGTTACGACAAGTCACGCACGACCGGACCGGTTGACGAATAAAAAGCAACTCTCCATATTTTGCTAAAATAAATTTAATTTTGACAACCGTCAACACAGAACGGTGGAATGTGCTGATGGTCGTGGGAAAGCCTGCACGGTCACACGACATGAAACCCGCAATCAAGCAAAATCATAGCAAGCTTAGTAGTGATCTCAGCTTACCTGCGAATCTCATGCCATGTGATCCAGAACTTTGTGCTTGAGGTGCAATGCACAATTTAGGTAAGTAATTTGACTATAACAATAACATCATATGAATATAATGATGTGTGCTTGATATGCACATTATACGGTACAAAGTAGTATTACATAATGTTTATTATAAAAAAAATACAAAATTTTCCGATTATCTACGTATTACGAGCATTATGATGATTACGAGTATATGATAATTACAATCAGAGTAATACTCGCAATACGCAAACAATCAGGGAATTTTGTCCAGAATTTTTTAATTTTTTAATTTTATTTAATTTAATTTTAAAGAATAATATTTATTTTCTCCTTCTTTTTGTATAATAAACAATATGTATTGGGCACGAACACCCACCCCGCACGAGAAAATGTGTTTACTTTAAAACGGAATCAGCATGTCATGAGTGAGATAGTCGGACATGGTAGCGTTGTTTGGTCCTCATACACAAGCCATCTCTACGCGAACTAGGGTCAGTTCCCTTTTTCCCTTTTACTCTCATTGGTAGTTCAGTCCGTCTGTCCGGCAGTCTAAAAATCGATAACTGGTTAAGACCAGTACTCCTTTTCGTTTATCCTTTTTTCTTAAGCACACATTGATTTTTTTGTAGTAATTTCGTCTTCGTAGCTCGTAGGTATAACCCCCCCTCCCCATTTTACTGGGCTAGACCAGCGCACAAAGCTAGGTGTGCATCAACTTACGGCCGAGAAGAATAGCAAGGCCCTGTGACCAGCCTGTGCAGAAAGAACACATAATATTATAACAAAAATGGCGCCCAACGTAGGGCCAATCCAGATTCAATGGATTGTCCACATTATAAGACCTATAACGCTTTGAAGGTCATATCGATTTTTTTTTCTTATGAACTTCGTTTGAGTTGATAAGTGCATGGCCATAGTGAACTGTGATTTCGACTTGTCTTATTTCGATGTCTTATCAATTACGCACAAGTCATACTCAGTTGTAAAATATTTTTTTGGCCTCTCTGAAATGAAAGTCTCTTCCGTTATCTAGTAGACAATGTATAGTAACTAACTGGAATTGCGAAGAGTGGCATACAAGTCACTTATTTCGACCATTAGCTAATTTTTTTTTTGTTTAGCCCAGCTAAATAAGGGTAATCGCCCTTTTTTTTTTTGGTATAAACCTAGTCCAAGTGACTGACACTGCGGCCTAAAAGATCTATTGTATCAATAGGGCATTACTTGTCTAAGAGACATACAACTTTCCTAATGAAAGACAGAATGTCCTTAGTAGCAGAGTTTTTCCACTCACTTGCCGAGCATATTTCCTTATTGAATATGCGCCTCCTTAACCAAATAAGTGCTGGGCAATCGCAGAGAATGTGTTCGGATGACTCCTCATCCTCCGCAGAGAACCTTCATTCTGTTACATAACCAATTTTGTTAAGATGATACCTTAATCCACAATGGCGAGTTAGAAAACTCACTAGCTTGCTAATCCTATTTTCCCATTGAGCCAGGCGAAGTTTGACTTCCCAACAGTTAATCAGTTTTGTGGCGGCACTCCAGTTTTACGTTGTTTTTGATTTCATTATGTACAGATCAATCCATTTTGACGTTGAGTCGATCAGCAGTAAGAAGGTTGTGTCATTGAAATAGAAAAAATCAGCTTGTAATCTGGTCCATGGTCGTTGTAATTTTGGCCAGCCCAAATAGGTTTCGTCCATTTTATTGTTTATTTGGAACCGTTGGCACGGCTCACATTCGCGTACGACATTCTCGATTTCTTGGTCTAGACCAGGTCACCACAGTGTAGACCTAGCCAATAGTTTCATCTTTACCATGCCTGGGTGACTTTCGTGCAGAAGTTTCAATACATGATGTCTCAAAGCAGTTGGTATAACAACTCTGTTTTCCCAAACAATGCACCCTTTTTACACAGTCAGTTCTAAACGCCGAATAAAATATGGTTTCCAATGGGGGTCTTCGCATGAGTTTGACCAACCAGTAGTTATCGTTGTTACAAGTCTCGACAGTAATGGATCGGATTTAGTGTTTTTGGCCACATCTTCAGCTGATATGGGTAACTCACCACAGTTTGTGAACAGGTGGATCCCCATGGTTGTAACGTCGATATTTTGTATTGATGGTAAGGCCAAACGCGACAGTGCATCAGCTACAGAATTTTCTCGGCCTCGCTTATAACTGATGGAGTAATTATAAGCCGATAAAATTATGGCCCAACGATGTAACCTGGAATTGAGATGCCTTTTCGTGGGTTAAAAATACTAATTAACGGTTGATGATCCGTATAAATTACAAAATTAATTTAAAATTACGTATAAAAAGCAAAAATTTATTAAATTTTTTTAAACCAAAAATTATACTTAGCGCCTCTTTTTCCAACTGCGAATACTTCCGCTCTGCTTCTGATAACGTTGCCGAGGCAAACATAACTGGCTGCTCTTCTTTGTTATCCACTTGGCTTAGAACTGTCCCTACCCCAGTAGAACTTGCGTCACATGACAGAAAAAGTTGCTTTTTAGGGTCGTAATGAACTAATAGGCTTTTATCGGAGATAATGGTTTTCGATAGATTAAACGACTGTTGACATTCCGAATCCCATAAAAAATCCACGTCTTTTTTGGTAAGACGATACAGCGGTGTCAACACATCTGCTTGCATTGGTGCAAATTTGCGGTAAGAGTTGACTAATCCTAAATACGATTTCAACTCCGTGATGTTAGTGGGTGTTGGTGCTTCCTTGATGGCATCTACTTTCTTTGGGCACGGCTGTACTCCTGACTTGTTGATCACATGACCTAAGTGTTCCACACATGGCTGGTAGAATAAACACTTCTTGAAGTTTATTCGTACATTGAAGTTTGAAAGACGCTCCAAAACTTTCTCGGTATTAGCAGCACATTCCTCCATATTACTGCCAGTTATTATTACGTCATATAAATAATAAGAAGTTCGTGGTACTCCTTTAAGAATTTGGTCCATTGTGCGTTGGAAAAAAGCTGGGGCCGAAGATATGCCATACGTTAAACGATTAAAACAACAACCCCAAATGCGTGTTTATGGTAAATAAGGGTTTCGATTTTTCATCAATTTCCAACTGCTGATAAGCTCCGATCAAATCCAATACTGTAAACCATTGGCCTCCCGCTAAACTAGGTAAAATGTCATCGCATTGCGGTAACGGATACGAATCGTTATTTATTACGCGATTTACCGTAGTTTTGAAGTCAACACAAATACGCAAACTGCCATCCTTCTTCAACGTTGTAACGATTGGGCTAGCCCACTCACTAGTATGTACCGCAAATATTGTTCCATTAGCTTGCATTTTTTTAAGTTCCTCCTCCACCTTTGCCGCAGAGAATACGCTACTGTGTATGGCTTACAAAATACCAGTAACCAACTGTCTTTGAACTTAATGGATGCTTTGTGCAATCTAATTGAAGTGTTTTTCTCCGAAAACACATTTTGAAATTTTACTTTGTACAAATCTATAAGTGCTTGATGGTTATTAACGCCCTTATTTTTTACATCCACGTGGTTTACCATAAATTGCTGTTCCCATTTGGGAAACAGTATGTTTAACCAAGTTCGTCCCAATAATGGCCAAAATTTGCGGTCTGTGTTCAACACAATCAATTCAAGTAAATGATTCGTATTTCGGTAGCTTACGTTTACACCTATAAACCCATCAATTTCTCCCCATAATGGTTTATGGGGTTGTAGCGGTAATGCTCCAAAAATTTCCCGAAACATTGAGGTACACATAACCGTTCCACAAGCTCCGGTATCCACTTCAAAGCGAAGGTCAACATTATTTATCGATAAAATTATAGACACTGGTTTAATTTTATCATTATTTAACTGGTAAATATGCCCCAACACGTCATCATCTGAACTTACATTACTATGTACTTCATCTTCAACTTGATGAATCGACCGATGATCATGACACATTTTAGCTGTATGGCCCCTTCGCTTGCACTTAAAACACGACCATTTGATTGCTGGGCACTCTTCCCTCATATGTATTTTACCACACCTAGAACAAACTTTACTAGTGCTGTTATTTTTATACTCCTTCGCACTTGAAGCTTGGTTTCCCGTAGCTGGTTGTCTTAAACGATGGATACTTCCTATTATACTGTACGTATGAAATTTCAGTTTCAGCATGGAAATGTTTTGTTTCGCTAGCAGCGAATTCCATACTAAGGGCTTTAGTACAGGCGTTTTCAAAAGTTATATCATTTTTTACTAATCGATTTTGAATAGCTGTACTACTTAACCCGCTAATAAATCGGTCCTGTAACGCGTTCTTTAAGAATGCGCCAAATTCACACGTGAGAGACATTCTTTTCAATTCCATGATGTAGTCGCTAATTGATTCTGACGCCTTTTGTTCCCTTTTATTAAATTTAAAACGTTCTAACACAACCAATTTTTTTGGATTGTAGTGCTGTGTAAGTAACGCCACACACTCATCGTACGATTTTTCTGACGGCGAATTGGGTGTACACAGGTTTTTTTAGTGTAATAAATGCGTGTGCAATGGAAGTCAAAAAGAATGATAACACTGTGTCATCAGTTATTATTGTTGTATTAATTTTCCTTAATTCCGAAAATCTCTCCATGTATGTTTGGAAATCACACTTTGATTTAATGAATGATTCGATTGACCCAACAAATATACTTGAGTTTGTCATAATGGACATAAAATATTACTTTTTTATTGCGGTTATTACCATTTAAAGAAAACACGCGTGCGTTTCAACAGACAATGTTAACCGACTCGTCGCCAAATGTTATGTATTGAGAAAACAAGACCCGCTAGCTTCAAGTGTAAGAACAAAACAGTTTTGAAAACTGAAAACTTTATTCATAGTCGTATTAAAATATATTACTTATGTACAAATGAGTTCATAGGGTATTCATGGGGTATGTGTACACATACATAACAATGTCATAATTCATAGGGTATTCATAGGGTATGTGTACACATACATAACAGTATCGAGACCTTTGTATTGGGTCCGAAGACGCCAGCACCAACTCCAGATTCCATCTTCGATCCATCAGTGAACCAGACCACTAGCGTCTAGTGCCGGAACACAATTAGACCAGCTTGCACGGTCTAAGATTTCTACCTCAAATAACCTGCCTGATATGAGAATTCCAGTGAAGTCTTTTATCAAGGATGACACCGAGGTATTTGACCTCGCTGGAGTACATTTAAGTGGTGCCTTTAATGGTGATTGCTCCTAAGTCAACCAATCTTCTTTTTGCGAAAGTCACTAGAACCGTTTTGCAAGGATTTATGAGCATAGCCAATGGCGATGTAGCTTGATCTGTGTAGATCAACAAGAAGATCGTCTATGACTAGTGACCACAGAAGGGGAGAGAGGACTCCTCCTTGGGGACAACCCTTAACTGCGGTCACAGACACTGACACTCCTCCTGAGGAGGAAGTAATAATCTCGACTCTCGAGCATAGCCCTAATCCACTGATTGATCGAGACTTCGATACCCTTGCTACTAATTGCTCTCTCTATTGAGTCATTTCCAGTGTTATCGAAGGCGCCTTCAATGTCAAGGAATGCACTCAAAAATTCCTCCTTGGACCGAAACGTTCCTTCTATCTTTTAACCAGATAGTGGAGTGCACCTTCTGTATTTGTGCCTTTTCTGTATGCAAACTGACTTGAGCGCAGAGGAGCAGACACCTCTAGCCGGCCTCTGATATAAACATCAATAAGTCTCTCCATGATTTTAAGGACAAAAGATGTTAGACTTATTGGTCTGTATGATTTAGGTAGCTCACTTGGCCTATTGGGGATAAAAATCATATTTCCCTGTCTCCAGATAGTAGGGATGTATCCCCAATTGTAGCTTGCTCTAAATAATGAAATCAAGCTTGGCAGGATTGCATCGATCGCCTTCTGTTAAGGAGCAGGAAAGATTCCATCCACACCAGGTGCCCTGAATGGTTTGAAGGAGCCTACTGCCCATCTAACCCTATCTGGGGTGAACATCTTACCAGATAAACTATTAGTTCTACTAGCGATGCAAACCCGTTGACTTAGGATCGTATCTAGGAGAGCGCCTGGAATCTCAAACCTGATGTGTTGATGGTCTGACAGCGAGGCCTCATCTGACACATGCCAATTTTCAATAGAGTTAGAGATAAATGGACTTGCGAGTGTGAGATCTAAAACCTCTTCGCGAAACGCATTTATGAATGTTGGTTTATAGCCCTTATTCAAAATATCTGCATTATTACTAATAAGATAATCTAAAAGGCACTGACCCCTTCGATTGATGCCGCTACTGCCCCAGACCTCATGGTGTGCATTGGCATCACACCCTATTAGGTATTGGATGTTCCGATTTTTACAGTGCATAATAAACTCTTGCACCTCTGTTGGCTTTTCTTCATCGCAAGAAGGTCTCTTGTTATGAATTCTGGAATGGGAAGAAAGTTAATATTAGATCTGATCAGGCAGGCCGCCCTTGGTACTGCCTCCTCACATTTTACGATCAACTTACCTGTCCCATCCTGTAGACCTTTCATCTGTCCGCTAATAGCCCAAGGCTCCTGAATGAGGCCGAGTGCTATGCTATCCTCGACGAATCGTTTGCTAAGTGTAGCGGACGCCCCCTTAGCATGGTGCAGATACGAGTTAAAAGTAGCCTGTTGATGGTGCTCATCCTTCCTCCTGTTGAGATTTGGCCTGCCGGTTAAGTATTGCTTTCTTGGGGCCTTTACCCCTGCGGCAGGTAGTCTGGCTCGCTGGTCTGACCCTACCCGACTTACTCTTGTTATTAGGGGCAAATGCAGCTCTTGCTGCGGTAGTTCCATTTCTAGAACGGCTTGAACCAGAAGGCTTAGTAGCCTTGATGGTCGAAGGAGCTGACCGTGATACCAGCTTTGTTGTACGGGTTCCGGACCCGCTATGATCAACCTGCCCAGTAGAGCTGGTGACCGAAGACGCTGCCTTCACAATCTGTACCGCGGGCGCTGGTTCGGAACCACTCTGACTAGCATGCTCAGAGGCATTGCATGTCGAGCTGTCTATGTTTGAGGTACCCTGGTGAGATACTGAACTCTTGTCGGTGCTCTTAAGGATCAGCTTAATCTGGCCAAAGCGGTAGCATATCACACCTTTGCAGGCGTTTAGCATAATCATGGAGGCGTCATCAACCGCCAATATGAGGTGAAGGAGCGCACCTTCCTTCTTCCTCTGTACTACTTTCCATGATATGGCATGCATCTCTGCATTTTGGGCCTCGATAGTAGCCAGAATCTTCTCTGAAGAGAGCTCAAGATTCTGTGGAAAGAACCCACGGACGATATGTGTTTTCGGCAAGAATCTGTCTTTCACTAACGTCACATCCAGTCCACTCTTGGCTCTTATCTTCTCGAAGTTCGAGCGCATCCACCCAGCAGTAGAACTGTCCGAACTGATGAATACCATCCATCCCGATTTCGGATACAATCCGGAAAAATGCGGCCATACGCCACAGCCGATCATCTCAATCGAGATGTCGATAACCGCCTCTTGAAGATGAGCCATTTGCTCCTTTGTTAGCGGTTTTTTCGACAGGTCGATCGGGACAACCCCCAGCCTGACAGTACTGGCCACTTGACTAAAAGTGGGAAGGTCAGGTGAGGGCCCTGCTCTAGCCTTTTTAGCGGCCGATGTAGGTGGTGTCTGGTCCACCGACCTGACGTGTTTAACTACGCTCTTATTGGGAGGCATAGCTTTGGCAGCTTTTTCCCGCGAGTTTAGTTTGACGTAAGCCTGTTGTTGGATCTGCATTCCACCTAATTCTATCCCAACAGAGGAGCATCTGGATTACTCTGAGATGACGCCAATAGTGTCGACAATTTCGGATGTGTCAGACTCGGATGTATATGAATCCCTTGTTTCCCTTGTTGCTAACACTTTTTCGATGTGGCTCTTAAAGCAAAGTCATCCGCACTCTGAATTATTCTTGGCTGCCTGTGAGCAGACCGAGAAATTGGGGTCAACACGGGGTTGGCAGTCGAGAGCCCATCCCCTTCCGACAAAACAACGGGCTGCCTACAGGCAGGATCCGCGTTTGAAGTCAACACTTGATTGACCGTCGAGAGAGAATCAGGTCCCGACATGGTTTCGCGTGGCACAGAAGCACATCCCGAGGTTAGGGTCACCACTGGGATGACCGTCAGGGGCGCATAAGCCTCTGACAATACAACCGGCCGCTCAAACACAGCTCCCGAGGCTGATGCGAATGGAAATGCATCGGTCTCATAAATTATATTTAGTTTCTCAATGATATCCACGAGTATCCGGGAATGTATGTCACCCATGGTAGAGCCCGGTATGCCATGAGAAGGCCATTTTAAACCGAAGTTGCCAGGTATCATGGCCATTCATCCATCGGCGCAAGTGTCTCACCACTGGATTGAGGATTTTTCCCTATCGAGGTTTACTCCTCTACATTATTTTCCTGAGGATAGGGTTGCCCCGTTACCCCAAACACTCCTCATTTTCCGGGATTGGGACCTTCGTGCAAAGGGAGAGAAGTAGGCATCCCGTCCATCGCTAATTATGTCTGGTCACCTCTCGTGAGATAACTAACCTAATTAGCAAACCAACTCTGAAACCACCCCCTATCCCTCACGACGGTAACAAGGTGGAGTTAATCGCCAGATACGGGAAGGTGATTTTATTCCGTTGCATTAAAGTTAGATTTTTTTAGTACTGATTCACGGGGAGATGCCGGCGACGCTGCGTACGTCGGCTGAAAGCTCATGGCATGTGGAAATTTTTTGTATCACTACAAATTATAAACATATTACTTACAAATTATATACAAAATAAGTTACAAATTGAGAGCTCATGGCATGTTGAAAAATTTTTATTACTACAAATTATAAATTATAAACATATTAGATTACTAAAAAAATTAAAATTATAAACATATTAGTTTTTTATATATTTTTTCTCTCGTCTACAATTTTTGTTGATTTTTTTTTGTATTTTAAGAATGGCGGTCAGAAAAAGCGGTGACTTCTCGAAGACCAATATGACGGAATTTAATGTGTGTGCATTTTGTTGCAAAGGTCTCGGCGACCACCTTGAATTGGCTTCGACAAAGTGTAAACATGTGTTTCACAAATCCTGTACAGAAGGATAGTACGTGTCCCCAGTGTAAGGAAAGTGTCGGCTGGAAATCTCTTTCTCGGTATGTTCTTAGCAAACCTTCAACGCGAAGTTCTCGGCACCCGGTTACTTCGTTAAACGACCAAGATCTATTAGGGGGACCAATGGATGAAGTCGGTAATCTGGCGGCGGGCTTGACCCAGGAGGACATTCTCCCCCACACAGTGAATAGTGACGGAAAGTATAAGGCGGTGCAGTCCACCGGTAGTTTGATTAATTCGATTGAAAATAATACGAATACGGCAACAATCAATGGAAATACCTGTTATGGAGCGAGATCCCACTAGGGATTCTGCCACTGGCAAGGACGTCGTGACACGCTCGCGGTTGCTCGGCTTAGCTCGTCGGATGGGCGGTCCTTGTCACTTAACAGTGACACCGCGTCATGAACAAAAATTTTAATTGTCGTGTCGTGTCGACTTATATAAAAAAAAAAATAAAAAAAAGGAAAATCGGAATCAAAAGGGGCTGGATAAAGGAGGGAATAAAGGATACCGTCCCTCAGTCCCGGTGCAGCCAGGTCATTCCTTTGTTTTCATATATTCTAAACTTACGACTATATTATTCTATATTAAAATTACTTTAAAATTAACAAAAGAAAATTTGATTTCTTTTAGGAAATTTTCTTTTTTCACTTAATAGCTAATTAAATCTAAAGGAATGTCCTGATTGCACCAGTACCGAGGCCTCACAAAATCATGAAGGAAAGGGTCGACTTTACTAAGTCCATCTGTCCGCAGTCCGCCGGGTCATTTCTGAAAAGCGCCGAGAGAAATCATCGTGGGATCACCAATCCCAGTCACACACATACAGCCGACTTGTCTACTCACTCATGGTGGGGACAAGAAAAAATATAAAAAAAAGGAATTATGCCTCCCACCCTATGGGCAACGGAAATGAGAACTCAAGTATTTATCTTTTCCACTTTCAAATACATGTGTTACTCTTTATTCAAGAAAACTTCAAATTAAAATGAAATATGTAAATTAAATTTTTAAATATGACATATATGTGTTTAACAAGAAAAGGAATGAATGTATATTAAAATTCAAAAGTAATGTAAAAAAAATTATATGTTTAATAAAAATGAAATGATATATATAAAGTATATGTATGGACGAAAATTTATTTCTTTTCAAAATTTAATTTTTAAAGGTAAAACTTGATATGTACAACAGGCAATAAAAAAAATATGTAAAAGACAACTTACTTGGCCAATGATATCCTGCCGGCATGAATCGTTGACGTACCTGTTGTAAAATTTTGCTAATAATTTATAAGTGGCTACTAAACACAGTTTACACTACTGTTTAAATAAAAAAAAATCAGCTTCAAATTATTTTTAATAAAAAAACTCAAAAGTAAAACAAAAACAAATTTTTCATCTAAATTCTCTAATCGCAGAAATTGATATGGGAGCCCCTCGATCCTGGGCCATTTTTTTTATTGTAGGAGAAAATCATCGAAACAGACATTTGACATCAGATGTTAAAATTGAAAATGCTCAGATCATTTTATTCTGAGCACTTAAAGCACGCTCATACTCTGAGCAATAAGAAATACGAACATTTATCTTGAGAACTCTTTGACTGCTCTGAACTAATTTATGAAAACGCGAAATGACAGAATATTGCGAAAACTTGTTGTTCTATCTGTAAGTTGATATCGACAACAAAAAACGACATCAATAAAAATAAAATTCAGTAAATAAAAATGTAAGTTTAATTAAGCATAAAACATTTATGTCTCGTTTCATTTGCTGGGTTCATTTGTGCGTGAGCTAAGATTTCTCTCTCTCTCTACCACCAAAACTATGCAGCGCAGCCGACTGCGCAGCACACACCGCACACAGTCCATAAAGGGCGACGAATATCTAATGCCAGTATAGATATTTAAAAAATGTATAAGGGCCTTGCGGCCGAACCCGGGACCCGATTTTCGAAAAAGTATTGTTTATTGGGTATACACATGTGTGTAAAATTTGAACAAAATCGGGTAAATTTTTTAAAATTTTTGTATGGGAGCCCCCCGACCCCACAGCCCGAGGGGCCTCAAAATTTAATAGAAAGTGTTGTCTCCGGAAATACACATTTGTGCCAAATTTCAATAAAATCGGGCTTTAGGAAGTGGGTTAAAAATTGATCGCAAGAATCCATGACAAATCCACAAGCCCACAAACCCACAAGCCCACAAACCCACAAACACACGGGCAAGTGAAGTTAATATAGAGAATTTAATAAATTCAAAAAAAAGGAACTCGATTTAGAATAAAATCGATCAAGAAACTCAAAAGTAGAGAAAACTCACTCTTAAATTCAGATAAAGAAAACTCAAGTTAATAAAATTATAACTCAATTCAAATAAAAAAACTCAATCAAAAATGATAAAAATCAAACTCAAATTTCAAAGCCAAAATCAAAGAAAACTCAGCCGCGCAGTTTGGGAAGCAGTCCTCATTCTTTTTCTTCCTGATTATTATAGTTGCAATTAAGAAATTATTCTATGACTCGTGGCTCGTGTCTCGGGTAAGCTGAGAAAGCTCCGACGCTGGCACAATGGTTGTTGTTGTATTAATTTTAACTACACTGATGGTTTTGGATGTAGTTTTCAACTATTGAATCCTCCTTTTTAAATTCTCTATATTAACTTCACTTGCCCGTGGCTGGCTGGTTGGCTGGCTGGCTGGCTGGCTGGCTGGCTGACTGGCTGGCTGGTTGGCCAAATCTTGTGATCAATTTTTAACCCACTTCCTACAGCCCGATTTTATTGAAATTTTGCACACATGTATATCTCCCAAGACAACACTTTCTATTAAAATTTGAGGCCCCTCGGGCCGCGGGGTCGGGGGGCTCCCATACAAATATTTTACAAAATTTACCCGATTTTCTTTAAATTTTGTACACATGTGTGTCTTCGATGGAAAACATTTTTTGTAAAAATTTGGAGCGATCGGCCCCTTGGGGACCCCAATGTACAATTTTTAAATATCGCTATATCGCATCAGATCACGGCAAAGTCTGAGCTCTGTGCTTTGTGAGCAGCGCTGTACGCTGCCGCTGCGTCATTTGGTGAATGATTTTGCCACAAAACGAGCACGCAGTGTGTGTGTGTGTGTGTGTATCCCCGATTAGAGAATTTACAAGAAAAATTTTAATTTTTATGGGTTGTTTTTTTTTTTGGTTTACTGAAGAAACTAGGCGATTCACTCTTTCGAGTAATTGGAATTGTATAAAAATGGTGTTTACCGCGTTTGCAATATTTTCACTTTTAAAAATTTGGTAATTTCGATCACCTCAAATTAAGCAGAAAATGGCGTTTAGCGCGTTTGCACTATTTTCACTTTTTAAAAATTTTATAATTTCGATCACCTCAAATTAAGCAGAAAATGGCGTTTAGCGCATTTGCACTACTTTCACTATTTCTTAAAGGAAAATGGAGTATCCTTTTATGAAAAGTTTTAAAATTCCGAATTGTTGGAATTGTGTAAAATTACGTTTTTCTGTTCACAGAACTTTAGCTAATTTTCAAGTCTCCACAATTAATGGTTCCTTCCTTTTTTTTCTTTTTTTAAATTAAATTTTAAACTTTTAAAGTTAACTCTTTTTCCTCACTTTACCGACTTCAACCTGAACGCTCGAAACAACTCTATCCGCTGATGATAATTCTTCAACTGCCGCTAAAAATTCTGTCTCCGCTTAAAGAAACCTTTTCTTTTTTCCGAACCTTTTAGAAAAGAATTCCTCTTGCTTTCCTTTTTCTTTACGTCAGTTACTATACCCTTTTATCTTTATTACATCTTTGTCCTTTTCGTCGGCCGTCCCAAAATCGCTATCTGATTTTATTAAAATTTTGGCGCCTAAATTTCTTTCCCCTAAAATAGACATTCTATCTTTGTTTGTCTCTTGTGGAAACCAATTCCATCATCCCGTCCTTTTTTTTAAATTTTAGTCAGATTTACTAACAACATAACACACGAATATCATACATTTAACATTACAATTATTATTAAGCACATACATTTAAATATTTTCTAACAGCGAACACTCAAACCAACTTTACCCCAACATTTGCCATTCTATATATAATCACTGTAGTCCATTTAGAACAGATGACTTTTGTCAACATATCAAGTGGCAGATATTTGTCATTAATTTGTTTTGTTGTCAGTTGTCAAATCGTGAGTGTCGGCTTTCTTTTGTGTTTTGTTTATATTAAGTTTGGTTTTTTTCCAATTTTATTTATTAATTCGGGGATAAAAATTTATATTTTGTGTCGATAAAATATAGTGCCGATAGGGCTGGGGAAATATCCAACCCCTGGCCTTGAAATCCATTAGGAAAAAAAAAATGCCATGCATTTTTACATCTATACCGAAGTGGTGGCAAATTCCACTATGCAATGCTAAGCAAAATCAACAGGTAAGTGTGCCTCTTTGATATAGAGGCACGATTTCTGCTTCTCAAAAAAGAAAACTATTTGAGAAATAGATATCGCGTCTCGGTTTAAATGTCTGCCATTAGAATACTATTTCCATATTCTTTTGGTTTTTCTTCTCGGCTCATAGATTTGACGTCGACGTCAGCTGAGGATTGTCTCATTGTGCAGGTAAGTGAGGTTTATTTTTATGAAATTGGGATTCTGCTTTTGTTTCTCTTCCTTTTCAGATACCATTGGTGCAATGCTGCCTCGCTACCGACATCAATTATTGGGAATTAAAAGAAGGTGAGTGTTTATAACATATTGAGTATGTTTTTTTTTTTGTTAATTTTTTTTTTGTTGAACGTAAAGACATGACGTACGTGTACGTAACAGGCTCGTCTGTATTTCATGAGTGGTCACGAGTGTTGTCAGAGTGTAAATATTCTGGAACCCCAAAAACATGAGAAATGGCTTCCTTTAAGTACTGGATCACTGCAGCTGAAGTTGCCTTCCTTAAGGGTTTAAGAAAGACAAATTTGCTGAAGTGGTCAAGCACAACAAAAATTTGGGTGTTGCCATTTTTGGTTCCAGGATAGGGTCCCAGAAAGTCAATGTACAACCGTTGAAAAGGTCGTTCTGTTATAGTCTGTACCCCCATTGGAGGTCTATTTGTCCGATGCATGTTTTATTACACTTACAAGTATCACAGTTTTTTATAAAGTCATTCCAGGCCAAAAATATTGCTGTCGAAGTTTATGGAGGGTTTTATGGATCCCTCCATGTCCCGCAGCTGGAGAGTCGTGTGCCGAGATTAGAAGACCCTCTCTCAGCCCCGACGGTACCCAGAGCTTCCAAGCTCTGTCTTCCTGGATGGTATCCCCGGTACGTATATCTGTCCTTTTATATATGTAGCCGTCTGAGATGCATACGTCTGGCAATTTATTCTCGTTCTCTTTTATTGTTTTACGAAGACTTTCATACTCCTCCCAAGAAAAATGTGGTGAGTTAAAATCAACGGCGTGGCGCAGTGATCTCCTCCATATGGACGCGAGAGAGAGATCTGGCACTAAATTCTGAGTGCCGTTTTGATGCTAAATGGTAAAGTTAAATGCCTGCAGCTTAAGGTTCCATCTAGCCAGAGGTCCCGACAAGTCCTTTTGGGAGTGGCTGATGTCAAGCTGGCATGGTCGGTTATGATGGTGAATGGAAGGAGCTCAACATAAGCCGAAACTTCTGCACGCTGAGGACAGCTGCATAGCATTCCAACTCAGTGATGCTATAATTCTTTTGAGCTAAATTCAGCTTCTGAGAAATATAGGCTATTGGCCTCTCCCTAACCTCTGCATCGGTCTGGAAGAGAACACTGCCGACACCTGTTGTTGATGCGTCGCATTGAATGTAAAAGTGCTTTGTGAAGTCTGGGTTTGTCAAAATTGGCGCTGAAATCAGAAGCTGTTTAAGCTCTTCAAATGATTTAATTGCCTCGTCAGTCATTTTAAAGTCTTTGCCTTTTTTCAGGCATTCCGTCATTGGTGAAGTTATTGTTGAAAAATTTGGTATAAACCGACGATACCATCCAGTCATCCCTAAGTACCGTCTGAGTTGTTTTGGAGTCCTCGGAACTGGAAACTGCTAAACTGCAGACACTTTGGCCGGATCAGTCCTAAGGCACCCGTCGCCCATAATATACCCAAGGTATTCAATTTCCTTTTGGCAGAATTTACTTTTCTCAACATTTATCGTTAAGCCCAGGGACTGTGAAGGCCTTTTCTCTCTGGACTTCTTCTCCAAAGGGATTTGCCAGAAGGCGTCCTTCAAATCGATACCCGAAATGAACCGAGTGTCCTGCAACCGGCTCAACAACGTGGGATAACTGGTACGCGTCTTTTTTTGTTACGTCATTAACTCTTCGTGAGTCTAGACACAGCCTGTTTTTACCAGGTTTCCTCACCAGCACAACCGGAGAACTCCACGCACTCTGGCTCTCTTCAATCACTCCCAGAGAAATCATGCGATCGAGCTCGTCGAAGAGAAGCTTCTGGATCGCCGGAGACACTGGTTAGTGTCTCTGTTTGATCGGCTCTACTTCGGCGGTCTCGATCACATGCTCCTCCAGGCTTGTCTTTCCGAGGCCAAGTTTTGCGTAGGACGGGTACTTAGCCTTCACCGCCTGTAGTGCCTCCGTTTGTGCCGGCAAGAGAACCTGCATCATCGGGTCTGTGGTCGTCGTGTCTAGTATATCTATCTCGGAGATGATATCCGGAGCAACCCTAAAGGTTTTCCAGAAGTTCACCCAGAGATAAAGTGTTTGTTGTAGGGAAGGAACAACATAAAATTCTAAATTTTCCGTTCTGTTCCTCCAAGATATTGGAATGGTCACTGTGCCTATTATCTTTTGTCTTTTTCCATCCGCTGTCCGAATATTGCAGTTGATCGTTTTAATCTGAAGACTATTGTCTTCGATAAACTTTATTGCCCCTTTTCCTAAGCAACTTACAGACGCGCCACTATCCAAAAGGCCTAACACCGTATCGTCTGTTAATTTAACCTTAGCGAAGGGTCTATTGTCATCTTCAGTCTGTAGGGCAGTGGCTTCCAAATTCTTAAATCTACTTCTTTTCTTAGCAAATTTTTCCCGTCATTTCTCTATCTTTATAAAGCTCTTCTTCTTTTTTTCTTTTTCTTTAGGATCTTCTGCAAAAATCCTTTTACGCGCCTCTTCGTATTCAAGGATACGCTGGTGGAGACTTTTTCTTTCAGGTAATGTTTGAATAATTTTGCTTTCGTCTTGTTTTATGACTAATCTTTTTAAAATGTTTATTCCTTTTTGTTTTGCTTCTCCGGGACCTTGTCTATTGGGCGAAAACTCCCGGATGATTCGCCCTTCAACAGGTTTTCCGGATTATTTTTGCAGGATGGACACAACAAGACGGGAAAATTGGGCTTACCACATTGAAAACAAACAAGTGAATGGAAATGAGACGGACATGGATTTTGAACATCACCACACACAACCTTTCTATCGTCAGTATTATTTTTATTTGTCATTTGTCTAATTTTGTCCTTGGGATAATTGTTCCTGATAGCACTTATTTTGTCAGTTAACATGTCCCTACTTTCGTCATCATACTCGTCCTCTACCGTCATCGTCAACATTTCGTTAATTTGCTTTCTTTTGAAATTGTTTTCTCTTGTATTAAGGTGCTTCTCTGCCCGACGGCAAGCTGATCGTAGGTCGGAGAGAGAGAAGATAGAACAGCCGAAGATTAACGTACCTATCTTGTCGCGGAGGTTTTGCTTCAGGATGGTGACGAGCTCTTCCTCAGGCAACTTTTGTTTCATCTGGAAGACCAGAGACCTTACATTTGAAAAAAAATCGTCGCAGTTTTCACCTGGCATCTGCTTTCTTTCCATGATGTCCCTCATGATTTCGTGATCAGAGTCTGCCGCACGGAATTGTCGTAACAGTTCCCTCTTCACATCATGGTAGTTCAGAAGGCTATCGTCGGCCCGCTCTACCAGGAACTGCCAGTACCAACTCTCGGCTACTCCGGAAAGGAGGTAGTGGAACTGGTTGAATACATGTTCCTCGCAGACGTTCAATCTCTGCTGCATCGTTTCGATGCGGAAAATGAAACTTTCCACCGGCATCGACTTTTTTGTACCATCAAACTTAATATTCCATTTATGCAGATCACTTTTTTGGTGGGCATGTGGGGAAGTCGCGTTGATGAAGTCTTGGGTTTTTAATTGAAAATTATGTCGAACCGGTGGAGGACTCTGTCGCCGGCCGATAGGTCTTGTTTCCTTCGCTTCAGACCTCTGAAGGGGCGTGGACCTCTGAGGTATGTGCGCTCCCCATGCCAGGTGTGCTTCCAGCATTTCCACCTTTAGTGACAGCATTTCTAGCTGACTTGTAAGGGTACTCGAAACTATTTCTAATTTTTTGGTGAAAAGTGCTCCCAATGCCAGCTGATCTCTCTGGATCACCCCAGAAACTACATCCTGAATCCTGTCAAGGAGGCGGTTATCTTCAGGAGGAGGATCCCCTTGATCACTACCAAATGAACTTTCTACCCCTTCCTTGTCTCGGCTATTATCTAGGTTCATATTATTTAGCTTTTAATCAAAGTCCTAGTCTTGTAAGTCCAGAATTCAGGATTTAATAAAATCCTTGAATCGGAATTGTTAACTCGTTCGGAGAGCAGTCGATGTCCAAATTGTCTTGTCTAGTCATCTGTAAAAAGGGTAGTTTGGAATGGGAATTATGGGGAATTTTGGAAATGGAAGTTAAAATGGTTATTTATTAAAAAGGGAATTTATCAAAAAAAAAAATAACAAAATTAAAAGTAAAAGAAAATGATTAAATTTATGAAGCTTCGTTAAAAAAAGGAATTAAAAGGAGAGATGCTATACTACCATCGTTTGTCGAAAGCCAAGAGCTTCCTTTCGGAAATTCCTGTCCTTCAAGAAACGATGGGTGAAGCCGTAAACCCTTGGGCGCCTAGTGAGGCCCCACTAGGGGTTCTGCCACTGGCAAGGACGTCGTGACACGCTCGCGGTTGCTCGGCTTAGCTCGTCGGACGTGCGGTCCTTGTCACTTACCAGTGACACCTCGTCATGAACAAAAATTTTAATTGTCGTGTCGACTTATATCAAAAAAAAAATAAAAAAAGAGAAAATCTGAATCAAAAGGGGCTGGATAAAGGAGGGAATAAAGGATACCGTCCCTCAGTCCCGGTGCAGCCAGGTCATTCCTTTGTTTTCATATATTCTAAACTTACGACTATATTAATCTATATTAAAATTACTTTAAAATTAACAAAAGAAAATTTGATTTCTTTTAGGAAATTTTCTTTTTTCACTTAATAGCTAATTAAATCTAAAGGAATGTCCTGATTGCACCAGTACCGAAGCCTCACAAAATCATGAAGGAAAGGGTCGACTTTACTAAGTCCATCTGTCCGCAGTCCGTCGGGTCATTTCTGAAAAGCGCCGAGAGAAATCATCGTGGGATCACCAATCCCAGTCACACACCTACAGCCGACTTGTCTACTCACTCATGGTGGGGACAAGAAAAAATATAAAAAAAAAGGAATTATGCATCCCACCCTATGGGCAAGGGCAATGAGAACTCAAGTATTTATCTTTTCCACTTTCAAATACATGTGTTACTCTTTATTCAAGAAATCTTCAAATTAAAATGAAATATGTAAATTAAATTTTTAAATATGACATATATGTGTTTAACAAGAAAAGGTATGAATGTATATTAAAATTCAAAAGTAATGTAAAAAAAATTATATGTTTAATAAAAATGAAATGATATATATAAAGTATATGTATGGACGAAAATTTATTTCTTTTCAAAATTTAATTTTTAAAGGTAAAACTTGATATGTACTGCCCTTAGTAGCAACAGGCAATAAAAAAAATATGTAAAATACAACTTACTTGGCCAATGATATCCTGCCGGCATGAATCGTTGACGTACCTGTTGTAAAATTTTGCTAATAATTTATTAGTGGCTACTAAACACAGTTTACACTACTGTTTAAATAAAAAAAAATCAGCTTCAAATTATTTTTAATAAAAAAAACTCAAAAGTAAAACAAAAACTTGATTTTAAACTAGCTGGATAAAATAAATTCAAAAAAAAAAACAATCCATAAAAACCCATAAGTATAGATATTTAAAAAATGTATAAGGGCCTTGCGGCCGAACCCGGGACCTGATCACTACCAAATTTTCGAAAAAGTATTGTTTATTGGGTATACACATGTGTGTAAAATTTGAATTATGGGGAATTTTGGAAATGGAAGTTAAAAGGATTATTTATTAAAAAGGGAATTTATCAAAAAAAAAAAATAAGCTACGTTAAAAAAAAGAATTAAAAGGAGATATGCTATACTACCATCGTTTGTCGAAAGCCAAGAACTTCCTTTCGGAAATTCCTGTCCTTCAAGAAACGATGGGTGAAGCCGTAAACCGTTGGGCGCCATTTGTTATGGAGCGATGTCCCACTAGGGGTTCTGCCACTGGCAAGGACGTCGTGACACGCTCGCGGTTGCTCGGATTAGCTCGTCGGACGGGCAGTCCTTGTCACTTACCAGTGACACCTCGTCATGAACAAAAATTTTAATTGTCGTGTCGACTTATATCGAAAAAAAAAAATAAAAAAAGGGAAAATCGGAATCAAAAGGGGCTGGATAAAGGAGGGAATAAAGGATACCGTCCCTCAGTCCCGGTGCAGCCAGGTCATTCCTTTGTTTTCATATATTCTTAACTTACGACTATATTAATCTATATTAAAATTACTTTAAAATTAACAAAAGAAAATTTGATTTCTTTTAGGAAATTTTCTTTTTTCACTTAATAGCTAATTAAATCTAAAGGAATGTCCTGATTGCACCAGTACCGAGGCCTCACAAAATCATGAAGGAAAGGGTCGACTTTACTAAGTCCATCTGTCCAATCCCAGTCACACACCTACAGCCGACTTGTCTACTCACTCATGGTGGGGACAAGAAAAAATATAAAAAAAAGGAATTATGCCTCCCACCCTATGGGCAACGGCAATGAGAGCTCAAGTATTTATCTTTTCCACTTTCAAATACATGTGTTACTCTTTATTCAAGAAATCTTCAAATTAAAATGAAATATGTAAATTAAATTTTTAAATATGACATATATGTGTTTAACAAGAAAAGGTATGAATGTATATTCAAATTCAAAAGTAATGTAAAAAAAATTATATGTTGAATAAAAATGAAATGATATATATAAAGTATATGTATGGACGAAAATTTATTTCTTTTCAAAATTTAATTTTTAAAGGTAAAACTTGATATGTACTGCCCTTAGTAGCAACAGGCAATAAAAGAAATATGTAAAAGACAACTTACTTGGCCAATGATATCCTGCCGGCATGAATCGTTGACGTACCTGTTGTAAAAGTTTGCTAATAATTTATTAGTGGCTACTAAACACAGTTTACACTACTGTTTAAATAAAAAAAATCAGCTTCAAATTATTTTTAATAAAAAAACTCAAAAGTAAAACAAAAACTTGATTTTAAATTAGCTGGATAAAACAAATTCAAAAAAAAACAATCCATAAAAACCCATAAGTATAGATATTTAAAAAATGTATAAGGGCCTTGCGGCCGAACCCGGGACCTGATCACTACCAAAATTTGAAGAAAATTGGGTAAATTTTTTAAAATTTTTGTATGGGAGCCCGCCGACCCCGCAGCCCGAGGGGTTAAAAATTTAATAGAAAGTGTTGTTTCCGGAAATACACATGTGTGCAAAATTTCAATAAAATCGGGCCATGGGAAGTGGGTTAAAAATTGATCGCAAGATTCCACGACAGACGACCGACGACCAACCCACGGGCAAGTGAAGTTAATATAGAGAATTTAAAAAAGGAACTCAATTTAGAATAAAATCGATGAAGAAGCTCAAAAGTAGAGAAAACTCACTCTTAAATTCGGATAAAGAAAACTCAAGTTAATAAAATGATAACTCAATTCAAATAAAAAAACTCAATCAAAAATCATAAAAATCAAACTCAAATTTCAAAGCCAAAATCAAAGAAAACTCAGCCGCGCGGTTTGGGAAGTTGCAATTAAGAAATTATTCTATGACTCGTGGCTCGTGTCTCGGGTAAGCTGAGAAAGCTCCGACGCTTTGGATGAGCTGAAAAGCTCCGACGCTGGCACAATGGTTGTTGTTGTATTTATTTTAACTACACTGATGGTTTTGGATGTAGTTTTCAACTATTGAATCCTCCTTTTTTTTTGGTTTACGGAAGAAACTAGGCGATTCACTCTTTCGATTAGTTGGAATTGTATAAAAATGGTGTTTAGCGCGTTTGCACTATTTTCACTTTTAAAAATTTGGTAATTTCGATCACCTCAAATTAAACAGAAAATGGCGTTTAGCGCGTTTGCACTATTTTCACTTTTTAAAAATTTTATAATTTCGATCACCTCAAATTAAGCAGAAAATGGCGTTTAGCGCATTTGCACTACTTTCACAATTTCTTAAAGGAAAGTGGAGTATCCTTTTATGAAAAGTTTTAAAATTCCGAATTGTTGGAATTGTGTAAAATTACGTTTTTCTGTTCACTTTAGCTAATTTTCAAGTCTCCACAATTAATGGTTCCTTCCTTTTTTTTCTTTTTTTAAATTAAATTTTAAACTTTTAAAGTTAACTCTTTTTCCTCACTTTATCGACTTCAACCTGAACGCTCGAAACAACTCTATCCGCTGATGATAATTCTTCAACTGCCGCTAAAAATTCTGTCTCCGCCTAAAGAAACCTTTTCTTTTTTCCGAACCTTCCAGAAAAAAAACTCCCCTTGCTTTCCTTTTTCTTTACGTCAGTTACTATACCCTTTTATCTTTATTACATCTTTGTCCTTTTCGTCGGCCGTCCCAAAATCGCTATCTGATTTTATTAAAATTTTGGCGCCTAAATTTCTTTCCCCTAAAATAGACATTCTATCTTTGTTTGTCTCTTGTGGAAACCAATTCCATCATCCCGTCCTTTTTTTTAAATTTTAGTCACATTTACTAACAACATAACACACGAATATCATACATTTAACACCTACAATTATTATTAAGCACATACATTTAAATATTTTCTAACAGCGAACACTCAAACCAACTTTACCCCAACATTTGCCATTCTATAATCACTCTAGTCCATTTAGAACAGATGACTTTTGTCAACATATCAAGTGGCAGATATTTGTCATTAATTTATTTTGTTGTCAGTTGTCAAATCGTGAGTGTCGGCTTTTTTGTTTTGTGTTTTGTTTATATCTAGTTTGGTTTTTTTTTTCCAATTTTATTTATTAATTCGGGGATAAAAATTTATATTTTGTGTCGATAAAATATAGTGCCGATAGGGCTGGGGGAATATCCAGCCCCTGGCCCTGAAATCCATTAGGAAAAAAAATGCCATGCATTTTTACATCTATACCGAAGTGGTGGCAAATTCCACTATGCAGTGCTAAGCAAAATCAACAGGTAAGTGTGCCTCTTTAATATAGAGGCGCGATTTCTGCTTCTCAAAAAAGAAAACTATTTGAGAAATAGATATCGCGTCTCGGTTTAAATGTCTGCCATTAGAATACTATTTCCATATTCTTTTGGTTTTTCATTCACGGCTCATAGATTCGACGAAATCCATCAGAAAAAAAAATGCGATGCATTTTTACATCTATACCGAAGTGGTGGCAAATTCCACTATGCAGTGCTAAGCAAAATCAACAGGTAAGTGTGCCTCTTTGATATAAAGGCGCGATTTCTGCTTCTCAAAAAAGAAAACTATTTGAGAAATAGATATCGGGTCTCGGTTTAAATGTCTGCCATTAGAATACTATTTCCATATTCTTTTGGTTTTTCTTTCTCGGCTCATAGATTCGACGTCGACGACAGCTGAGGATTGTCTCATTGTGCAGGTAAGTGAGGTTTATTTTTATGAAATTGGGATTCTGCTTTTGTTTCTCTTCCTTTTCAGATACCATTGGTGCAATGCTGCCTCGCTGCCGACATCAATTATTGGGAATTAAAAGAAGGTGAGTGTTTATAACATATTGAGTATGTTTTTTTTGTTGTTAATTTTTTTTTTGTTGAACGTAACGACATGACGTACGTGTACGTAACATACCGCTACTGATTTAAGTATAGGGATTTCTAAAATCATAGATGAACGAATCCAAAAAGGATTTGTACAAATTCAACAAGCGATCACTGCTTTGGGTCTACAACAATTGGCCATACAACGTAATAATCCAGATGTACAACCTGAACCGGAATGGCCTAGAGAAAGTTTTCCGCCGTTCTCGCAAAATCAACGAGGGCTTTTGAACCCACCGTCGTGAGAAACTTATCGCCAACCAAGCGTTTCGGTCGCCTACAACGGCGGCATCCAAGCCAATCAACCTGTGGGGATTGAGAAGCGACCTCGTCCCTCGACATATGCGTTGAGTAAGGTTTCAAGCATTATCCAAGGTTCGAACATTACCTTCAATGGTTCAGGGATATCAGCGGAGAAATTTATTTACCTATATGATCAACTCGTTGACTCATGATAGCTTGGGAAGTACTTTTTAAACACTAAGTGAACATGAACGGGAGAGCCAAAGAATGGTATTGGAGAAATAGACGTTCCGTTGATAAAATTACTTGGCATCCTCTTTGTGAGGCATTGAAACTACATTTCGAAAATCACTTGACCAACACCGACGTTAGAGAAATTATGAGGGACAGGAAACAACAGGAGAGAGAGCCTTTTGAGGTATTTTATAATTCATCACTGGAACTTAGTGATCGGTTGCGTTACCCGTTAGGCGAAACGGAATTAATTGAGATAATCAGAAGGAATCTCCGACCGCAGCTTCGACGGGAGCTGTTTTACTTACACACTAACTCGGTTTCTCAACTACGGCATTTGTGCCTTCGGTGGGCAACCCTGGGGAACGAATTAGGAGACAACGTTCTCGCCAGTCATTCTCGACCATATCGTAGACAGGTCAGTGAAGTGAAAGAAGAGGAAACAGTATTAACGAAATAGGTAAACCACGAGTGGACTCTAGTTCGACAAAAGGTTGTTGGAAAAAGTGACTCCGTAAAGACCCCCAAACCAAACAGCCACCTTACAGATGTGCCAAAAATATTCGTCCAAAGGAACCCTGTCCGAAATTGTATGTAAGGCCGGGTTTCCTTCTGTACCAAACCGTATAATTTAAGACTTAGGGATTACCAGGCAAAGACTAGGATATTTATTGAAAACCAAGTAAATTCCGTACTAGTTATAGAGTCCAATCTACCTGATTTTAAATTCCCAAAAAGATCAACAAGAGTGAGATAACAATCTGAGTAGTATCGCTTGGGCATTAATAGCTACCTGCACTAGTGTTCACCCTATTTCGCGTTATTTGGGCAACAAATGGTGGCCCATGGCGACTCTTATAAGTTGCTTAGGAAACTAAATCTTCTGGAAGAATAAGAGACCTGCCTGAGCAAACAAGACGCTATGCAATTAATCAGACAAAGCGTGCAAGAACATTAAAGGAAAGCCTATGAGAAGAATTGCAAGGTATATAATACCAGAGCAAAGACAGTTAATTTTCTACCAGGACAAGAAATTTTTAGAAGGAACTTTGCTCTAAGTAATAAGGGAAATAATTTTATCTCCAAAATGGCTCCGAAGTTTATAAAGTCGCGAATAGCTAGGAAAATAGGGAATAGTTACTATGAGTTAGAAGATTTAGGTGGCAAGAAAATAGGAATTTATCACGCTAAAAACACGACCGGATGCACCATCGGGTTGGTGAAGTTGGCGGCAATGCACTTGCAAGAAAATATAATGAAACAAAAAGAAAACAATGAGTTGGATGTGCGATGTTCTGTGAGGAGAAAATGGTTTTTTGGCTATTAAGAAAACGAGGAGTCTGTAACGATTGTCGATCAAATGCGGTCGTGTGCTGCAGTTTTATTTTCTGCGAGCGTCAGCAGAGCACCCCGCTAAATTTTTTTTGCGACTGCGCGCCACCAGCGGGTCACCTCGCGAAATATTACATAAAATAATAAGTATGCTTAAATAAATTTAAAAGTTTTCTTAGTTCGGCTTATTAGCGATGCGCCGCTAATTTTTAAACAAAAATAAGTATTTCGCAATTATGTTTGCGGAGAAATACAACGCGATATGCCAGCGGAGTCCCTCCGCCATTTTGAAGAAAAAGGTCAGACTCCGTCACAAAAAATGTTCTAATATTTTTAATAAAAATAATAAGTGCGCAGACAAATTTAACAATTTTTCGTTGGGCTTACTAGCGATGCGCCAAGAAAAGTATAAATAAGAAAAATAAGTATTTCGCAATTATATTCGCGGAGAAAGACCATGCGATGTGCCAGCGAAGCCCCTCCGCCATTTTGAAGATAAGAGGTCAGACTCCGTCATCAAAATTTTTCTAAAAAAAATTTTTAAAGAAAATAATTCCGCAGACAAATTTAACAATTTTTCGTTCGCCTTATAAGCGATGCGCCGCTTATTTTTAAACAAAAGGAAGTATTTCGTAATTAGGTTCGCGGAGAAATAACACGCGATGTGCCAGCGAAGTATCCTCCGCCATTTTGGAAGAAAAGTTTCCGACTCCGTCACCAATTTTTTTTTTACATTTTTTCTATGGGATCACAAATGCGCATAAAAATTCAACAATTTTTCGTTCGGCTTATTAGCGATGCGCTGCTACTCATAACGCCAAAGGAGGTGTTTCGAAATTCAGTCCGCTTGAGAAATTCTACGCGGTGTACCAGCGGAGCACCCTCGGCCATATTGGAAGAAACGTCCGGACTGAGTCGACCGAAACCGTTACTTGTGCCGGAGGAGCACCCCTCCACCGGATTGTATTTAATATCGAATAACTTTGTACCTTTCTACTCATGTTATTTTATATATTTTTATATATATATTTATATATATATTTATATAAAGAATATAAGCATAGATTATAATTATTTGGGTTAAATTTCTTTTAATACCTATATAAGAATAAGAAAAAAAGAAATGTGGCGCGCCTATAACTAATAATTTTTAAAAAAAAATTAGAATTTTAATTTTTTTTTAAATTTTTAATTTCATTTAATTAAATTTTAAAGAATAATATTTGTTTTCTCCTTCTTTCTGTATAATAAACAATATGAATTGGGCACGAACACCCACCCCACACGAGAAAATGTGTTTACTTTAAAACGGAATCAGCATGTCATGAGTGAAATAGTCGGACGTAATAGCGTCGTTTGGTCCTCCTACACAAGCCTGTGATACGCTAACTGGAGTCAGTTCCCTTTAACTTTCATTGGTAGTTCAGTCCGTCTGTCCGACAGTCTAAAAATCGGTAACTGGTTAAGACCACAGGTCGAATCCATTTCTTTACTCCTTTTCGTTTATCTTATTTTTCTTAAGCACGCATTGATTTTTTTGTAGTAATTTCGTCTTCGAGGCTCGTAGGTATAACCACCCCCCCCCCCCATTTCACTGAGCTAGACTAGCGCACAAAGCTAGGCGTGCATCAACTTACGGCCGAGAAGAATAGCAAGGCCCTGTGACCGGCCTGTGCAGAAGGAACACATTATATTATTACAACTTAGAGCACCTGCGAGTAGTATTTTAACGCTTGCTGGACGCCGGTTTGGTTATCAATTTAAGCAAATGTGTTTTCGGGGTGAAACAAATCGATTTTCTCGGCTTTGATATTTCGGCATTGGGCATTTAGCCATCGCAATCTCGAGTTGAAGCGATAACGAAATTCACACAATCCACTACCACTAAAGGTATACAACGATTTCTGGGCATCGGATTTTCTTGCCAAACGCGACTTAGGACCAACTCATTTTGTACGAATTTGTAAAAGCACGAAAAAAGAACGAAACAGCAAAATAGCGTGGCTTTCGAGCGGTGCAAAGAACGTTTGGCACAATTAGCTCACCCGTCGGCTATTCTCAAGTTAGCAATCATGGTTGACGCGTCCAATCAGTCAATCGGTGCTGTAGTTCAGCAGCGCGCATCAGAAGGCTGGCAGCCATTAAGAGCCATTAAGTTTCTTTTCGCGAAAACTCAGTGATGCTGAGAAAAAATAATAGCGCATACGACAAGGAATTGCTTGCGGCTTACGCATCAATCAAGCATTTCAAACATTTTGTTGACGGTCGGAAATTCGTTCTGTACACCGACCACAAGCCAATTACGTATCCCAAAATCTTGAGAAGGCGTCGCCTCGCCAGCGCAGACATTTGGATCTGATAGCGCAGTATACGATCGACATACAGCATATCTACGGAAAAGACAATGTAATGGCGGACGCTCTCTAGCGAGTTGATTCACTGGCCATTACATGCAGTATAGATTATGCACGCATGGCTGACGAACAAATAGATGACGAGGAGATTAAAGCATTGATCAACGAAAACGATACGTTGAAATTCGAGAGAATTCCCGTATTTGAAACGGAAAAATGTTACAACCGGCACACCAAGACCGTATGTTCAGAGTGCACTTCGACGTCAAGTTTTCGAAGCTTTCCACAACATTGCACATCCGGGAATACGAAACTCAACTAGACAATTTAAAAGTAAGGCCGTGTGGCCGACAATCAATCGAGATGTCCGCTTATGGGCGAAAAGCAAAATGTCGAAGCACGTAAAAACCCCGTGTGGCAACTATCCGACGATCAGTCGTCTTTTCGACGAAATACATATTGACATAGTCGGTCCTCAGCCGAACTTGTTTATGGGGAAAAGCTCCGTCTTCCCGGAGACATGATACAACAATCATCATTCACTACACAGAATGAGGTCGTCGCTCAGATTCAAAAATTTTTCAAGCGTATCCGACTAGTACCGCTGACTCAACATTTCAAAAGCGGAAACGTTTTCGTCTTCAGAGACCTTAAAACTTGTTCCCATGTTCTAGTCCGCACTGACGCCTTGCAAAGACCATTGCAACCTCCGTACGAGGGGCCCTATCGGGTGCTGCATCGGTATAATAAGTATTATATGTTGTTGGTGAAAGGTGTCGAATCAAACGTTTCATTAAACAGACTGAAACCCTATTTTATCGAGGCAGACGACCAGGACAGGGCGAACATCGAAGTTCGCACAGACGCCAGCGAAGATACTGACAACACAGGCACCTCAGAACCGATTTCATCATCTAACCCAACTCTCAGGGATAGTAACACGGCACCAAAAAACGAGTGAGGTTCGACCTTCATGATTCACAGACATTCAGACCACCGGTTGCTGCAACGCGATCGGGCCGAAACATTAGGATATCCTGCCGCTTTGACTGATCGTTCTCTGCGATCACTACGGGTTAGGTAGTGTGGCGGTTCATGTAGTACCGCGGCCGTTTGCCGAAGAAACAAAATCAAATGTATTTCCGAACACGGAATACCAATAGTACTATTTTCGAACACAAAGCATTGTCATGTTGCTCGCACTGGTTCGGACTATGGTGTAAAAAGGAATGGTGATGCAACTCTTTCTTTTATCACAAGAATTGGTCGGCATCGCACGTATGTGAAAAAGATAGAATTTTGTTCGCGATAAAAAAGAAAAAACAAACGGTGCAAGATTTTCTAAATAGTCGCTTGCTTGATAAAAATCCAGAATTATACTATTGATCAACAATCGTTTTTTGAATTTTTAATAAAATTATATTTGTTACAATTAAAATCCATCTGTTAATTTGGTTCTTTTTAAGTTCTTTAAGCGAAGCACGCTACCTCGCGGATTTCGAAGAATTCACCAAATTCGCTAAAAATGTGCAATAAAACACCTCCTATCCATAACTGGATAAATCAGGAATCATAATCTGGGCGATAATCATATCATATCAAATCAGCTCATTTAGTGAAGCTGCAATTTGAGAAAATTTTTTAATAAAACGATTATAATAATTCACTTTGCATAAAAATGCGCCTAAATCTTTCAGGTCCTTCGGCCTTGGATTGCGTCTAATGGATATGAGACGAGAGTCAGACTGGCGTATGGCCTTTTAATTCAAAATATACCCAAGATACTGGACTTCACCCTGAAACAATTTACGTTTTAAGCATTTATACCGAAGGTTAGCATTAGCTAATCTCTTAAGAACGACGTCCAAATTCGCCATGTGTTCGTTTTCTGTTCGCCCTGTAAAGACATCGTACAAAAGGTGCTACAGTGTGCTAAATTGAGCGTGTTGCTCGTAAAAATAGAACACACTGTAGATGGGAGGGTTAATTAATTAGACCGAATTGTTGGTTACAAGGTAAGAACTGATCTGATTTATTATCAAAATTAACTGGGTTTTTATACAAAATTTTGGGTTTCAATTTCCATTCAATTTTCATTCAACTTCCATTCAATTTTCCGACCTTCGATAATTGAGACCAAATCACCTCGCATACTTTATTGGATTCGAACCTGAACCTCCTGCTCAGCAGCCATGTGCACTTCCACTGAGCCACGGCGCCCACAGTGCGATACGTGTGTTTGTTGTTTAATTGAGGGAAATGCCTGAGGTATACAGGTATGTATGGATGGATGGATGATATGCTGATTAAGGCGTCAGGTAATAATTTAATTAACGAAGTTTGAAATTAGTAGATATATATATTTGTATGGAAATGTTAATGAATGGGTCTGTGTGCTTTTCGAATACGTAGCTTCTGAGGTATGCTCCGAGAACTTTATGGGAATTTTTTAATGCTCATATACTTTCGTGATGGTATGCTGTAGACTGTAGTTGTTCTATTTTTAATAGTTTGCACATATCTTTGAAAATTTTGTTGATAAATTCTGTTCCTTGGTCAGAGGCTCTTTGGAACTCCATATTTAAGGACAAAACATTCTACTGGCTACTGTGCTAGCTTCTTTATTTTCGAGTGGAATAGCTTCGGTAAATTTGGTCAGTTCGTCTTGTAAGGTTAGTATGTACCTATATCCATTTATTGATTCGTCTAGAGGACCTACTAAATCTAGATAGATTTTGTCGAAATTCGATTCTGCGGTAGACGTTATTTCCATGGGCTGTTTTTTGGGTGAGATATATTTAATTATCTGACAAATTGGACATAGGAAGCTATATCACTCTGCATTCCTGTCCAGAAGTATTTTTTTTTGATTGTCTTGATCATGCGCTTTATTCCTGCATGTCCGCTTGTTGCTAATATGTGGTAGTCGTTATGCAATAGTTTCTTTTTATGAGGATCGGTAATTTCTATACATTTATATATGAGGTGCACCTTTACATTACTTGTTTTAAACATTTCTCCTAAGATATTTTGTAACTCGCGTATGTTGTATTCTCGACGGCCGTCTGTGACTTTTTTAATTTCTTCTTTTGTAATGTATAATTTATTAATTGATAATGGTCCGCAGATGCGATGCACGTCCCTCGACAACAGATCGCCAAATTATGTCGAACGGGCTGTAGTGCCATCCTTGTTCCTTTTTAGGAGAATACAAATTTTCTCTGGGATGTATGCCAAAACTCTGTTTGGTCCCAGGAATATATTAGTATCTTTTACTTGATACTCATCGTCCTCGAAACTGTGACATACTATTAGCTCAATTAACTTATGTCAATATTCTGGTAGTATGATAGTGGAATAAATTGCGTTGTTGTAAGTCATTTTGGAAGTTATTCATCATGGCCTAAACTTAGGTTATTTTAGTGCTTAATTTTGGTATAAGTTAGTTGTAATTGGATAAAAGCGTTAACAGATTTGACGTGACAACGTCTCACTACAAGGTATATGGGGTGCATTTTCAAAAAGTCAATTGTTAAGTGATGCAGTGATCACACTGTTGCGAGACACTGTTGCGAGACACTGTTAAGTGAGACACTGTTGTGAGACACTGTTGTGAGACACTGTTAAATGTCAGTATTGTGGGAACTATGCCATTTCTCAAGCGATTTGCATGAAATTCGGTATGTAGGGGTAAGATGCGACTATAAGACTTCTTCCTATGAAAATTCTGGAATATAATCATTATGGTCTGGAATTTCTGGAACAAAGCAATTTCTGAAGCAATTTGCATGAAACTCGGAATGTAGGACTAAGATGCGATTATAAGACTTCTTGCTATGGAAATTCTGGAATTAGATCATTATTGTCTGGAATTTCGGAAACAAAGCAATTTCTCAAGCGATTTGCATGAAACTCGGAATGTAGGACTAAGATGCGATTATAAGACTTCTTGCTATGGAAATTATGGAATTAGATCATTATTGTCTGGAATTTCGGGAACAAAGCAATTTCTCAAGCGATTCGCATGAAATCCGGTATGTAGGGTAAGGATGCGACTATAAGACTTCTTCCTATGGAAATTCTGGAATATGATCATTATTGTCTGTAATTTCGGGAACAAAGCAATTTCCCAAGCGATTCGCATGAAATTCGGTATGTAGGGGTAAGATGCTAATATAAGACTTCTTCCTATGGAAATTCTGGAATTAGATCATTATTGTCTGAAATTTCGGGAACAAAGCAATTTCTCAAGCGATTCGCATGAAATTCGATATGTAGGGGTAAGATGCTACTATAAGACTTCTTCCTATGGAAATTCTAGAATATTATTATTATAGTCTGGAATTTCTGGAACTAAGCAATTTCTCAAGCGACTCGTGCCTTTTAATTTAATCGTAATATTGGCCACAACGTCAAAGAATTTCACTCCAACCGCGCGTAAAGATTACACGCACATATTTTTTTTAACAGCTCTTGCTTCTCCTACTACTATTGACGCAACTGCATTACTATGTTTGTGGAGTGATATGATATATTTAATATGTACCCACCTCACAATAAATTGTTATGAACATTTATATCCGCTTATAAATTATTTATTCTGTTGTATTTGATGTGATTGATGATGATGTATTTGATTTCAATAACATACAAACAAGTTCATAGCTTGAGCAGAACGAAACAAACATATGCAGTAGTTGGCCGAGAATTCAGCCGCTGCGCAGTTTATGCTGCATGTTGGTTAAAAATTCACTTTCCAGCAAATGCAGTAAAGAAAAATCGACTGCGCAGTTTAAGCAGCCACTTTAAATTGTATGCAAATAGCAAAACGCATATGTCAAATTTCATGCATACCGACTGCCTGCCAATTTTTTTGTGCAGCACAAGCTGCGTAACTCCTTAATTCTTTACCGCAGCCGTAGTGATAGTATAGTCTCTGTTTATTTTCTATCAGTGCTCTGCTCTCCTCGTTCTATCAACATTGCATAAAATGATACAATGCTCTCGTGTTTGGTCGATTAACAGAAAAAAAATACTACTATAAGTTACAAAAAAAGAGGCAGATAACAATGACAACAAGCTTCCTTGCAACTATTTTCATTTCTTTTCGCTTATCTTATCCTTCATAATATTACATAATTAAAAGAGAACCAGATAAAACGAAATTAATGGCGAATAATTTTTGTCGTGCAGGGAGTTGATTGTGCTCCAATTTCAACCAACTTGTTGAAAACTATTGTTCGGGAATTTCGGTCGTGCAAAGAGTTGATTGTGCTCCAATTTCAATTGATTGTTGAAAATTATCGATTCGGTCGTGCAAGGAGTTGATTGTGCTCCAATTTCAATCGATTGTTGAAAATTATCGATTCGGTCGTGCAAGGAGTTGATTGTGCTCCAATTTCAACCAACTTGTTGAAAACTATTGTTCGCGAATTTCGGTCGTGCAAGGAGTTGATTGTGCTCCAATTTCAATCGATTGTTGAAAATTATCGATTCGGTCGTGTAAGGAGTTGATTGTGCTCCAATTTCAATCGATTGTTGAAAATTATCGATTCGGTCGTGCAAGGAGTTGATTGTGCTCCAATTTCAATCGATTGTTGAAAATTATCGATTCGTTCGTGCAAGGAGTTGATTGTGCTCCAATTTCAACCAACTTGTTGAGAACTATTGTGCGGGAATTTTCATTTGTGCTCGGAGTTACCTGTACTTAAATTCAACCAATTTGTTGAAAATTATTTGCTCGGATTTGTTCGTTTGTGCTTGGAGTTGATTGTGCTCCATATCAACCAATTTGTGGAAAATTATTTGCTCGGATTTGTTCGTTTGTGCTTGGAGTTGATTGTGCTCCAAACTCAAACAAATTGTTAAGGATCCAATCGTCATCGTCTGTTCGGTCTGATTCGGTTTGGCTATCCATACTGTGCTCAGGAGTGGAGGTCGTTCGGACTCCAACCAACTTATTGAAAAATAACTTGCGATTGTAATAGTTCGCTCGTCTTTCGATCAGTCACATCAGTAGTGACCAGCATCCACTGCGCCTCCTAAAGGTAATATCGACTTTAACTACCACACCAGAGATAGTTATACCACCAGGTAAGCATTGTGCCAAAATAAAAATAATTACAACCTACAATAAGTAGAAACGACGATCATGAAGCCCTGTGGCAAAAAGACCAAGGAAAAGTAAAAAGAACTACTAAGACAAGTTGCGTAGGCTGCGATGACGAAGACACAGAAGAAATGGTCCAATGCGACATCTGCGATAGCTGGTACCATTTTCAATATGCAAAGGTCACCGCGGATATCGCAAATATAGATTGGCGTTGCGAACAGTGCACTACGAACGCAACAATAACGGACCGCTTAGAGACAACAGTTATAACAGCTCTAAATAACAGCACCTTAAATGAGTCGGGACAGTCCAATACAACGTTAGCGAAACGTACCGAACTGAAACTGCGAAGACTCGAGGAAGAACGTAGACTCCTGGAAAAGGAACGAGCGACCAGAGAACAGAACGAACGAAGAGAACGAGCAACCCGAAAACGAGAAGATAAAAATTATTTGGACAAAAAATACAGCTTACTCGAGGAGCTGGAACTACAGTCTAACTTTGGTGACGACGCACATAGCAAACACGGCGACTATACTGGAAACAATAGAGACACCAAAGAAGACAACATTCAGGAAGATCAGACTAAAAGGTGGGTGCAGGAGTACCAGGCCCTCCCAGACACACCTCTCAAACGTGTGGAAGGGCCACCTTATAGCTTGAAAACGTCAGCACAACAACCGACTCTAAACCCGAAGCCTAAACCAGCACAGTCTTTAAACCCAATGTTGGAAACAAGCCAAATCGCAGCGAGACAAGTTGTATCAAAGGAACTTCCTATTTTTTCCGGGCGTCCTGAAGAGTGGGCTCTCTTTATTCAGCTACTACGAAAACCTAATGCGGCTGCAAAAGAGTTTAAAAGGAAAGGCATTGGAATCGGTAAGGAGTCGCTTGTTACTTCCATCCAACGTGCCACGCGTAATATCCACGCTACAATTGTTTGGGCGATCCGAACTAATAATTAATACCTTGATGAAAAAGGTAAGGAGCTATCCACCAATAAAGATAGATCGGCTGGATGCCCTGCTGGGATACTCGTTAGTGGTTGAAAACTTATGCACTACCATTGAGGCATCCCAGAATATAGCCCACTTAAACAATCCAATGCTGCTCCACGAACTAGTAGATAAACTTCCAACACAAACTAAGCTGAGTTGGGAACAATACAAAAGAGGAATCGACACCGTCACCATAGCCACCTTTAGTGCCTGGCTTGAAGAACTAGCTACGACAATCACTGACGTCACCCTCGTTAGCGGTGATACGTTAACTCCGGATACTGTACCGGAAAGACGGTGGAACAAGGAAAAAATGTTTGTAAATGTACACAATACACTAAACGACAGGCGCAAATCAAAGCCAGTAAATGAAAAGTATCATTTGCACTGGGACCTGCTCCTCAGTAGAAAAGTGCGTGAAGTTCGTCGACGCCTCCCAAGACCAAAAGTGGACTCTAATTCATGAAAATAAACTCTGTCGCAAATGTCTGAAATTACATTCACGAGAGCGATGTTGTTCAACGAGTACATGTGGTAAAAATGGGTCTACGTTTAAGCATCATAGACTACTCCATAACGAACCACGGACAGCGAAATAAGACGATAATGAAGTTTTACCAAGATTCATGGGAAACATGCTCCAGATGACGGATTCAGCGGTCCTGTTTCGCATCATACCGGTAACTCTGTATGGGAAAAACAAGAGCCTTTACACGTTTGCCATGCTAGACGATGGATCATCGATTACTCTAATGGAAGAAAGCGTTGCGAAACAACTGGATCTGACGGGGCCCACTGAACAACTAATATTAAAATGGACTGCGAACACTCATCGTACCGAAGACAACTCCATGGTAGTTTCACTGTCGATTGGAGGAATTGGCAGTGACAAGAAATACAGTATTTCGAAGATACACACTGTACACTCGTTGGCGCTCCCCACCCAAACCATTTCCGCTAGTAAACTTGTGGCGAAATACATACATCTACAGGGTCTACCCATAACATCGTATCACAATGTCGTCATATTTTGAACTAGATAGTTTGGGCGTGGTAGCCTCAACCAGCTTCTGTAATGAGTCCAAAGAAAATCAACGAGCCCTTGACATATTAAGAAAAACCACAAAGCGAATCGATCCCAACCGCTTTGAAACCGGATTGCTCTGGAGATATGATGAAATAAATATGCCTGACAGCCGTTTAATGGCAGAACGACGTCTTAGCTGCCTACGAAAGAAAATGTCACGCGACGCTACGCTTGCTCATGCACTGAAGAGTCTAATGAAGGACTACACTTCCAAGATGTACATTCGTAAGCTGACGACCACTGAAATCCAAAGAGTCAATTCTCGAAGATGGTATTACCCGTATTTCCGGTTACCAATCAGAATAAGCCCGGGAAAATACGACTAGTCTGGTACGCCGCTGCAAAAGTGAAAGGCATTTCACTCAATTCGATGCTGATCTCAGGACCGGACCAGCTATCATCACTAATCGGAATATTGTATCGATTTAGAGAGCGTATCGTTGCAGTATGGGCTGACATAAAGGAAATGTTTCATCAGGTAGCCATTCGGAAGCAGGATCAGGATTCCCAGCGTTTTCTATGGTATAACAACGAGACTGGGAAAGTGGACACATATGTCATGACAGTTATGACCTTTGGTGCCACATGTTCTCCTAGTTGTGCTCAATACGTAAAAAACTCAAATGCACGAGAGTTCGAGAAGAAGCTCCCAAGAGCTGTAACAGCCATAACAAGAAATCACTACGTTGATGACTACCTGGACAGCGTGGATAAACCAGATGAAGCGATAACTCTTGCGCAACAAATCATGACAATCCATCAACATGGAGGTTTTGAGATTTGTAACTGGGTTTCCAACTCACGAAAAGTCATGGAGGCGTTCGGAAAAAGCCCATAAAATCAAAAACGAAGCTTGAACATTACCTCCGAGACCGGCGAAGAAAAGGTACTCGGTATGTGGTGGTGTACAGAAACAGACACATTCACCTATTTGGTTAGGTGGAGCAAGGCAAACAACGAGATTCTAAGTGGAAATAGAATACCAACCAAGCGAGAAGTATTTAGAACGCTCATGTCGATCTTCGACCCATTAGGAATGATATCAAACCTTTTTGTCTACCTTAAAATCTTGCTGCAAGAAATCTGGCGTTCAAAGGTGGACTGGGATGACGCTATTATCGAAGAACATTTCAAAAAATGGCTTCAGTGGACTAAATGTATTCCGGCCATCAAACAAGTACGAATCCCACGCTGTTACGATCCATTTTCATGAATATTGTATCGATTTAGAGAGCGTATCGTTGCAGTATGGGCTGACATAAAGGAAATGTTTCATCAGGTAGCCATTCGGAAGCAGGATCAGGATTCCCAGCGTTTTCTATGGTATAACAACGAGACTGGGAAAGTGGACACATATGTCATGACAGTTATGACCTTTGGTGCCACATGTTCTCCTAGTTGTGCTCAATACGTAAAAAACTCAAATGCACGAGAGTTCGAGAAGAAGCTCACAAGAGCTGTAACAGCCATAACAAGAAATCACTACGTTGATGACTACCTGGACAGCGTGGATAAACCAGATGAAGCGATAACTCTTGCGCAACAAATCATGACAATCCATCAACATGGAGGTTTTGAGATTTGTAACTGGGTTTCCAACTCACGAAAAGTCATGGAGGCGTTCGGAAAAAGCCCATAAAATCAAAAACGAAGCTTGAACATTACCTCCGAGACCGGCGAAGAAAAGGTACTCGGTATGTGGTGGTGTACAGAAACAGACACATTCACCTATTTGGTTAGGTGGAGCAAAGCAAACAACGAGATTCTAAGTGGAAATAGAATACCAACCAAGCGAGAAGTATTTAGAACGCTCATGTCGATCTTCGACCCATTAGGAATGATATCAAACCTTTTTGTCTACCTTAAAATCTTGCTGCAAGAAATCTGGCGTTCAAAGTTGGACTGGGATGACGCTATTATCGAAGAACATTTCAAAAAATGGCTTCAGTGGACTAAATGTATTCCGGCCATCAAACAAGTACGAATCCCACGCTGTTACGATCCATTTTCATGCATAGGAGATAAGAGAGACGTTCAACTACATGTCTTCGTCGACGCCAGCGAAAACGCGTACGCCGCCGTGGCCTACTTAAGAATTGATCACAACGGAAAAATACGATGCTCTTTAGTAGCCGCTAAGACTCGAGTTGCTCCGCTAAAACCCACGTCCATCCCTCGGCCGCAATGCTTGAAACGCGACTCGCGACGAACATCGCATTTAGAGTTAGAGAGATTCTCGAGAATACGAACCTCGATGAATGGAGATTGGTACCCTCTAAACTGAATACTGCAGACAAGGCGACTAAATGGTCAACGCCTCCGGATCTTTCACCGACGAGCGCTTGGCTGAACGGCCCAGAGTTCCTACAGCGCCCTGTCGAAAAATGGCCGGTGGAGGACAATGCCTCCTTTCACACCGTCGAGGAAATACGCCCACACGTACTTCACATCACCACGATAGCACCCAGAAAGATTTTAGACGTGGAACGAGTGGACAACGGAGTTTTGCGAGTAAGAGGTAGAATTAACGCCGCCGATGGAATTGAGTACCATAATTATGCCCAAAACACATCGCATGACAAAGTTAATCCTTAACGATCTTCACAAAAAGTACAATCATCAAAATCATGAGACGGTAGTTAACGAACTTCGTTAAAAGTATTCGATGCCGTCGTTACGGAATGTAGTGAAATCGGTAAGAAGAGACTGTCAGTTCTGTAAGAATCTTCGGGCAAAACCAAGAAATCCCCAAATGTCCGAGCTGCCAACTTCACGATTAACAAGCTATACCCGACCATTTTCTTACGTAGGGGTAGACTATTTTGGCCCCCTAAAGGTAAAAGTCAGACGTAGTTCGGAGAAACGATGGGGAATGCTAATAACCTGTTTGACAACACATATAGAAGTTGCCAGTAGCCTGACGACGGATTCCTGCATACACGTCTTGCGACGGTTCATGGCGCGCAGAGGTAAGCGCAGAGGTAAGCAATACATAGCGACAACGGAACCAATTTTCAAAGATCAAAAACAGAGCTGAAGTCTGCCTTAAAACAAGTTGACAAAAGCGAACTAGCAAAAGAATTTACCTCCTCCGAAACAACGTGGTTATTTATACCACCGGCATCAACTCATATGGGCGGTTGCTGGGAGCGGTTGATCAGATCGATAAAAGCCAATCTACACAGCACATTGGTAACGGCCAATATATAAGATGAACTCCTTCAGACGCTTCTGGTGGAAATAGAAAAAGTGATAAATTCTCGACCACTAACATACGTACCAATAGACGATGAAAACGCTGAAGCTCTCACACCAAAGCACTTCCTCCTCGGGTCATCAAACGGGAGCAAGCCGTTAGGATTATTTGAAGACGATAAGACGGTCCTTAGGCGAAATTGGATGACTTCCGAACAGTTGGCAAATGGTTTCTGGAAGCGTTGGGTTAAGGAGTTTCTACCCACACTAACACGACGAACCAAATGGTTCGAACCGACTAAGCCCCTGGAAAAGGGCGATATCGTTATAATAATTGACGAAAACAATCCAAGAAATTGTTGGCCCAAAGGGAAAGTCATAGACACTATATTGAGTAAAGATAAACAAGTTCGACAGGCTGTTGTACAAACTTCAAAAGGAATATACACCCGCCCAACAGTGAAGCTTGCAGTGCTTGATGTCTCCACGAGATTGGGTACATCAGATCAAGTGATCGAAATACCAGGTGTTGGCAACACTGACAAGTACTAGAACGACCCTGGTGCTGAGTATAGAAACCGACTGAAGACACAAAAACTGACACGTTCCATCAACTAATCAGAATTCGTCTTTTAAAATTATTACCTCAATAACCAATGAAAAAACGCGTTGTAAAAATTACATTGGGAACAGTTGTCAGTCTGCAATTCTCTGTCGATTTCAACCAGTTAGTTGAATTTGACGCCGCGCCCGACAAGACGAAATAGGAGAAATAAACGAAATTTTCAGTTGTTCTTTTTAAGTTGAAATTGTTTAATTGTTTAAGTTGCCTTTCTTGTTGTTCAAATTATTATAAATTGGTCATTTGTTCAATTGTCTAACTTGAATAAATTGTCTAACTGTCTAACTGATTAAATTTGTCAAAGAACTAACTACTTAAAATTCGGAAAAAACTCTCGCGCACTAAGCCATATTGGATTCGCCAATAGTAGGAGTAATATTCTGGGATTTGGTAATTAGAGTCTGGAATTTCGGGAACAATGCAATTTTTCAAGCGATTTGTTTGAAATTCGGTATGTAGGAGTTATATGCGACTATAAGACTTGTTCCTATGGAAATTCTGGGATTTGGTAATTAGAGTCTCGAATATCGGGAACAATGCAATTTTTCAAGCGATTTGTTTGAAATTCGGTATGTAGGAGTAATATCCGACTATAAGACTTGATCCTATGGAAGTTCTGGGATTTGGTAATTAGGGTCTAGAATTACGGGAACAATGCAATTTTTCAAGCGATTTGTTTGAAATTCGGTATGTAGGAGTAATATGCGACTATAAGACTTGTTCCTATAGAAATTCTGGGATTTGGTAATTAGAGTCTGGAATTTCGGGAACAATGCAATTTTTCAAGCGATTTGTATGAAATTTGGTATGTAGGACTAATATGCGACTATAAGACTTTGTTCCTATGGAAATTCTGGGATTTGGTAATTAGAGTCTGGAATTTCGGGAACAATGCAATTTTTCAAGTGATTTGTATGAAATTCGGTATGTAGGACTAATATACGACTATAAGACTTGTTCCTATGGAAATTCTGGGATTTGGTAATTAGAGTCTGGAATTTCGGGAACAATGCAATTTTTCAAGTGATTTGTATGAAATTCGGTATGTAGGACTAATATACGACTATAAGACTTGTTCCTATGGAAATTCTGGGATTTGGTAATTAGAGTCTGGAATTTCGGGAACAATGCAATTTTTCAAGTGATTTGTATGAAATTCGGTATGTAGGACTAATATGCGACTATAAGACTTGTTCCTATGGAAATTCTGGGATTTGGTAATTAGAGTCTGGAATTTCGGGAACAATGCAATTTTTCAAGTGATTTGTATGAAATTCGGTATGTAGGACTAATATGCGACTATAAGACTTGTTCCTATGGAAATTCTGGGATTTGGTAATTAGGGTCTGGAATTTCGGGAACAATGCAATTTTTTAAGCGATTTGTATGAAATTCGGTATGTAGGACTAATATGCGACTATAAGACTTTGTTCCTATGAAAATTCTGGGATTTGGTAATTAGAGTCTGGAATTTCGGGAGCAATGCAATTTTTCAAGTGATTTGTATGAAATTCGGTATGTAGGACTAATATACGACTATAAGACTTGTTCCTATGGAAATTCTGGGATTTAGTAATTACAGTCTGGAATTTCGGGAACAATGCAATTTTTCAAGCGATTTGTATGCAATTCGGTATGTAGGACTAATATGCGACTATAAGACTTTGTTCCTATGGAAATTCTGGGATTTGGTAATTAGAGTCTGGAATTTCGGGAACAATGCAGTTTTTCAAGTGATTTGTATGAAATTCGGTATGTAGGACTAATATACGACTATAAGACTTGTTCCTATGGAAATTCTGGGATTTGGTAATTAGAGTCTGGAATTTCGGGAACAATGCAATTTTTCAAGTGATTTGTATGAAATTCGGTATTTAGGACTAATATGCGACTATAAGACTTGTTCCTATGGAAATTCTGGGATTTGGTAATTAGAGTCTGGAATTTCGGGAACAATGCAATTTTTCAAGCGATTTGTATGAAATTCGGTATGTAGGACTAATATGTGACTATAAGACTTGTTCCTATGAAAATTCTAGAATTTGGTAATTAGAGTCTGGAATTTAGGGAACAATTCAATTTTTCAAGCGATTTGTATGAAATTCGGTATGTAGGACTAATATGCGACTATAAGACTTGTTCCTATGGAAATTCTAGAATTTGGTAATAAGAGTCTGGAATTTCGGGAACAATTCAATTTTTCAAGCGATTTGTATGAAATTCGGAATGTAGGACTAATATGCGACTATAAGATTTGTTCCTATGGAAATTCTGGGATTTGGTAATTAGAGTCTGGAATTTCGGTAACAATGCAATTTTTCAAGCGATTTGTATGAAATTCGGTATGTAGGACTAATATGCGACTATAAGACTTGTTCCTATGGAAATTCTGGGATTTGGTAATTAGAGTCTGGCATTTCGGGAACAATGCAATTTTTTAAGCGATTTGTATGAAATTCGGTATGTAGGACTAATATGCGACTATAAGACTTGTTCCTATGGAAATTCTGGGATTTGGTAATTAGAGTCTGGAATTACGGGAACAATGCAATTTTTCAAGCGATTTGTATGAAATTCGGTATGTAGGACTAATATGCGACTGTAAGATTTGTTTCTATGGAAATTCTGGAATTTGGTAATTAGAGTCTGGAATTACGGGAACAATTCAATTTTTCAAGCGATTTGTATGAAATTCGGTATATAGGACTAATATGCGACTATAAGACTTGTTCCTATGGAAATTCTAGAATTTGGTAATTAGAGTCTGGAATTTAGGGAACAATTCAATTTTTCAAGCGATTTGTATGAAATTCGGTATGTAGGACTAGTATGCGACTATAAGACTTGTTCCTATGGAAATTCTGGGATATGGTAATTAGAGTCTGGAATTACGGGAACAATTCAATTTTTCAAGCGATTTGTATGAAATTCGGTATGTAGGACTAATATGCGACTATTAGACTTGTTCCTATGGAAATTCTAGAATTTGGTAATTAGAGTCTGGAATTTAGGGAACAATTCAATTTTTCAAGCGATTTGTATGAAATTCGGTATGTAGGACTAATATGCGACTATAAGACTTGTTCCTATGGAAATTCTAGAATTTGGTAATTAGAGTCTGGAATTTCGGGAACAATGCAATTTTTCAAGCGATTTGTATGAAATTCGGAATGTAGGACTAATATGCGACTATAAGACTTGTTCCTATGGAAATTCTGGGATTTGGTAATTAGAGTCTGGAATTTCGGGAACAATGCAATTTTTCAAGCGATTTGTATGAAATTCGGTATGTAGGACTAATATGCGACTATAAGACTTGTTCCTATGGAAATTCTGGGATTTGGTAATTAGAGTCTGGAATTACGGGAACAATGCAATTTTTCAATCGATTTGTATGAAATTCGGTATGTAGGACTAATATGCGACTGTAAGATTTGTTTCTATGGAAATTCTGGAATTTGGTAATTAGAGTCTGGAATTTCGGGAACAATGTAATTTTTCAAGCGATTTGTTTGAAATTCGGTATGCAGTAGTTATATGCGACTATAAGAATTGTTCCTATGGAAATTCTGGGATTTGGTAATTAGAGTCTGGATTTTCGGGAACAATGAAATTTTTCAAGGGATTTGTATGAAATTCGGTATGTAGGACTAGTATGCGACTATAAGACTGGATCCTATGGAAGTTCTGGGATTTGGTAATTAGAGTCTAGAATTTCGGGAACAATGCATTTTTTCAAGCGATTTGTATGAAATTCGGTATGTAGGATTAATATGCGACTTGTTCCCATGGAAATTCTGGGATTTGGTAATTAGAGTATGGAATTTCGGGAACAATGCAACTTTTCAAGCGATTTGTATGAAATTTGGTATGTAGGACTAATATGCGACTATAAGACTTGTTCCTATGAAAATTCTAGAATTTGGTAATTAGAGTCTGGAATTTCGGGAACAATGCAATTTTTCAAGGGATTTGTATGAAATTCGGTATGTAAATAGGACTAGTATGCGACTATAAGACTTGTTCCTATGGAAATTCTGGGATTTGGTAATTAGAGTCTGGAATTACGGGAACAATGCAATTTTTCAAGGGATTTGTATGAAATTCGGTATGTAGGACTAGTATGCGACTATAAGACTTGTTCCTATGGAAATTCTGGGATTTGGTAATTAGAGTCTGGAATTACGGGAACAATTCAATTTTTCAAGCGATTTATATGAAATTCGGTATGTAGGACTAATATGCGACTATAAGACTTGTTCCTATGGAAATTCAAGAATTTGGTAATTAGAGTCTGGAATTTATGGAACAATTAAATTTTTCAAGCGATTTGTATGAACTTCGGTATGTAGGACAAACATGCGACTATAAGACTTGTTCCTATGGAAATTCTGGGATTTGGTAATTAGAGTCTGGAATTTCGGGAACAATGCAATTTTTCAAGGGATTTGTATGAAATTCGGTATGTAGGACTAGTATGCGACTATAAGACTTGTTCCTATGGAAATTCTGGGATTTGGTAATTAGTGTCTGGAATTACGGGAACAATTCATTTTTTCAAGCGATTTGTTTGAAATTCGGTATGTAGGAGTTATATGCGACTATAAGACTTATTCCTATATAAATTCTGGGATTTGGTAATTAGTGTCTGGAATTTCGGGAACAATGCAATTTTACAAGCGATTTGTATGAAATTCGGTATGTAGGACAAATATGCGACTATAAGACTTGTTCCTATGGAAATTCTGGGATTTGGTAATTAGAGTCTGGAATTTCGGGAACAATGCAACTTTTCAAGCGATTTGTATGAAATTTGGTATGTAGGACTAATATGCGACTATAAGACTTTTTCCTATGGAAATTCTAGGATTTGGTAATTAGAGTCTGGAATTTCGGGAACAATGCAATTTTTCAAGGGATTTGTTTAAATTCGGTATGTAGGACTAGTATGCGACTATAAGACTTGTTCCTATGGAAATTGTGGGATTTGGTAATTAGAGTATAGAATTACGGGAACAATTCATTTTTTCAAGCGATTTGTTTGAAATTCGGTATGTAGGAGTAATATGCGACTATAAGACTTGTTCCTTTCTAAATTCTGGGATTTGGTAATTAGTGTCTGGAATTACGGGAACAATTAATTTTTTCAAGCGATTTGTTTGAAATTCGGTATGTAGGAGTAATATGCGACTATAAGACTTTTTCCTATATAAATTCTGGGATTTGGTAATTAGTGTCTGGAATTTCGGGAACAATGCAATTTTACAAGCGATTTGTAACATCGGTATGTAGGACAATTATGCGACTATAAGACTTGTTCCTATGGAAATTCTGGGATTTGGTAATTAGAGTCTAGAATTTCGGGAACAATGCATTTTTTCAAGCGATTTGTATGAAATTCGGTATGTAGGATTAATATGCGACTTGTTTCCATGGAAATTCTGGGATTTGGTAATTAGAGTATGGAATTTCGGGAACAATGCAATTTTTCAAACGATTTGTATGAAATTCGGTATGTAGGACTAGTATGCGACTGTAAGACTGGATCCTATGGAAGTTCTGGGATTTGGTAATTAGAGTCTAGAATTTCGGGAACAATGCAATTTTTTCAAGCGATTTGTATGAAATTCGGTATGTAGGACTAGTATGCGACTATAAGACTTGTTCCTATAGAAATTCTGGGATTTGGTAATTAGAGTCTGGAATTTCGGGAACAATGCAATTTTTCAAGCGATTTGTATGAAATTCGGTATGTAGGACTAATATGCGACTGTAAGATTTGTTTCTATGGAAATTCTGGAATTTGGTAATTAGAGTCTGGAATTTCGGGAACAATGTAATTTTTCAAGCGATTTGTATGAAATTCGGTATGCAGTAGTAATATGCGACTATAAGACTTGTTCCTATAGAAATTCTGGGATTTGGTAATTAGAGTCTGGAATTTCGGGAACAATGCAATTTTTCAAGCGATTTGTATTAAATTCGGTATGTGGGACTAATATGCGAATGTAAGATTTGTTTCTATGGAAATTCTGGAATTTGGTAATTAGAGTCTGGAATTTCGGGAACAATGTAATTTTTCAAGCGATTTGTATGAAATTCGGTATGCAGTAGTAATATGCGACTATAAGACTTGTTCCTATGGAAATTCTGGGATTTGGTAATTAGAGTCTGGAATTTCGGGAACAATGCAATTTTTCAAGGGATTTGTATGAAATTCGGTATGTAGGACTAGTATGCGACTATAAGACTGGATCCTATGGAAGTTCTGGGATTTGGTAATTAGAGTCTAGAATTTCGGGAACAATGCATTTTTTCAAGCGATTTGTATGAAATTCGGTATGTAGGATTAATATGCGACTTGTTCCCATGGAAATTCTGGGATTTGGTAATTAGAGTATGGAATTTCGGGAACAATGCAATTTTTTAAGGGATTTGTATGAAATTCGGTATGTAGGACTAGTATGCGACTATAAGACTGGATCCTATGGAAGTTCTTGGATTTGGTAATTAGAGTCTAGAATTTCGGGAACAATGCAATTTTTTCAAGCGATTTGTTTGAAATTCGGTATGTAGGAGTAATATGCGACTATAAGACTTGTTCCTATATAAATTCTGGGATTTGGTAATTAGAGTCTGGAATTTCGGGAACAATGCAATTTTTCAAGCGATTTGTATGAAATTCGGTATGTAGGACAAATATGCGACTATAAGACTTGTTCCTATGGAAATTCTGGGATTTGTTAATTAGAGTCTGGAATTTCGGGAACAATGCAACTTTTCAAGCGATTTGTATGAAATTCGGTATGTAGGACTAATATGCGACTATAAGATTTGTTCCTATGGAAATTCTGGGATTTGGTAATTAGAGCCTGGAATTTCGGGAACAATTTCGGGAACAATGCAACTTTTCAAGCGATTTGTATGAAATTCGGTATGTAGGACTAGTATGCGACTATAAGACTTGTTCCTATGGAAATTCTGGGATTTGGTAATTAGAGTCTGGAATTTCGGGAACAATGCAATTTTTCAAGGGATTTGTATGAAATTCGGTATGTAGGACTAGTATGCGACTATAAGACTTGTTCCTATGGAAATTCTGGGATTTGGTAATTAGAGTCTGGAATTACGGGAACAATTCAATTTTTCAAGCGATTTATATGAAATTCGGTATGTAGGACTAATATGCGACTATAAGACTTGTTCCTATGGAAATTCTAGAATTTGGTAATAAGAGTCTGGAATTTATGGAACAATTAAATTTTTCAAGCGATTTGTATGAAATTCGGTATGTAGGACAAACATGCGACTATAAGACTTGTTCCTATGGAAATTCTGGGATTTGGTAATTAGAGTCTGGAATTTCGGGAACAATGCAATTTTTCAAGGGATTTGTATGAAATTCGGTATGTAGGACTAGTATGCGACTATAAGACTTGTTCCTATGGAAATTCTGGGATTTGGTAATTAGTGTCTGGAATTTCGGGAACAATGTAATTTTTCAAGGGATTTGTATGAAATTCGGTATGTAGGACTAGTATGCGACTATAAGACTTGTTCCTATGGAAATTCTGGGATTTGGTAATTAGTGTCTGGAATTACGGGAACAATTCATTTTTTCAAGCGATTTGTTTGAAATTCGGTATGTAGGAGTTATATGCGACTATAAGACTTGTTCCTATATAAATTCTGGGATTTGGTAATTAGTGTCTGGAATTTCGGGAACAATGCAATTTTACAAGCGATTTGTATGAAATTCGGTATGTAGGACAAATATGCGACTATAAGACTTGTTCCTATGGAAATTCTGGGATTTGGTAATTAGAGTCTGGAATTTCGGGAACAATGCAACTTTTCAAGCGATTTGTATGAAATTTGGTATGTAGGACTAATATGCGACTATAAGACTTTTTCCTATGGAAATTCTAGGATTTGGTAATTAGAGTCTGGAATTTCGGGAACAATGCAATTTTTCAAGGGATTTGTTTAAATTCGGTATGTAGGACTAGTATGCGACTATAAGACTTGTTCCTATGGAAATTCTGGGATTTGGTAATTAGAGTATAGAATTACGGGAACAATTCATTTTTTCAAGCGATTTGTTTGAAATTCGGTATGTAGGAGTAATATGCGACTATAAGACTTGTTCCTATATAAATTCTGGGATTTGGTAATTAGTGTCTGGAATTACGGGAACAATTCATTTTTTCAAGCGATTTGTTTGAAATTCGGTATGTAGGAGTAATATGCGACTATAAGACTTTTTCCTATATAAATTCTGGGATTTGGTAATTAGTGTCTGGAATTTCGGGAACAACGCAATTTTACAAGCGATTTGTAACATCGGTATGTAGGACAATTATGCGACTATAAGGCTTGTTCCTATGGAAATTCTGGGATTTGGTAATTAGAGTCTAGAATTTCGGGAACAATGCATTTTTTCAAGCGATTTGTATGAAATTCGGTATGTAGGATTAATATGCGACTTGTTTCCATGGAAATTCTGGGATTTGGTAATTAGAGTATGGAATTTCGGGAACAATGCAATTTTTCAAACGATTTGTATGAAATTCGGTATGTAGGACTAGTATACGACTGTAAGACTGGATCCTATGGAAGTTCTGGGATTTGGTAATTACAGTCTAGAATTTCGGGAACAATGCAATTTTTTCAAGCGATTTGTATGAAATTCGGTATGTAGGACTAGTATGCGACTATAAGACTTGTTCCTATAGATATTCTGGGATTTGGTAATTAGAGTCTGGAATTTCGGGAACAATGCAATTTTTCAAGCGATTTGTATGAAATTCGGTATGTAGGACTAATATGCGACTATAAGACTTGTTCCTATAGAAATTCTGGGATTTGGTAATTAGAGTCTGGAATTTCGGGAACAATGTAATTTTTCAAGCGATTTGTATGAAATTCGGTATGTAGGACTAATATGCGACTGTAAGATTTGTTTCTATGGAAATTCTGGAATTTGGTAATTAGAGTCTGGAATTTCGGGAACAATGTAATTTTTCAAGCGATTTGTATGAAATTCGGTATGCAGTAGTAATATGCGACTATAAGACTTGTTCCTATAGAAATTCTGGGATTTGGTAATTAGAGTCTGGAATTTCGGGAACAATGCAATTTTTCAAGCGATTTGTATGAAATTCGGTATGTAGGACTAATATGCGACTGTAAGATTTGTTCCTATGGAAATTCTGGAATTTGGTAATTAGAGTCTGGAATTTCGGGAACAATTTCTGGAACAATGCAACTTTTCAAGCGATTTGTATGAAATTCGGTATGTAGGACTAATATGCGACTATAAGACTTGTTCCTATGGAAATTCTGGGATTTGGTAATTAGAGTCTGGAATTTCGGGAACAATGTAATTTTTCAATCGATTTGTTTGAAATTCAATATGTAGTAGTAATATGCGACAATAAGACTTGTTCCTATGGAAATTCTGGCATTTGGTAACTAGAGTCTGGAATTTCGGGAACAATGCAATTTTTCAAGGGATTTGTATGAAATTCGGTATGTAGGAACAATGCAATTTTTCAAGCGCTTTGTATGAAATTCGGTATGTAGGACAAATATGCGACTATAAGACTTTTTCCTATGGAAATTCTAGGATTTGGTAATTAGAGTCTGGAATTTCGGGAACAATGCAATTTTTCAAGGGATTTGTTTAAATTCGGTATGTAGGACTAGTATGCGACTATAAGACTTGTTCCTATGGAAATTCTGGGATTTGGTAATTAGAGTATAGAATTACGGGAACAATTCATTTTTTCAAGCGATTTGTTTGAAATTCGGTATGTAGGAGTAATATGCGACTATAAGACTTGTTCCTATATAAATTCTGGGATTTGGTAATTAGTGTCTGGAATTACGGGAACAATTCATTTTTTCAAGCGATTTGTTTGAAATTCGGTATGTAGGAGTAATATGCGACTATAAGACTTTTTCCTATATAAATTCTGGGATTTGGTAATTAGTGTCTGGAATTTCGGGAACAATGCAATTTTACAAGCGATTTGTAACATCGGTATGTAGGACAATTATGCGACTATAAGACTTGTTCCTATGGAAATTCTGGGATTTGGTAATTAGAGTCTAGAATTTCGGGAACAATGCATTTTTTCAAGCGATTTGTGTGAAATTCGGTATGTAGGATTAATATGCGACTTGTTTCCATGGAAATTCTGGGATTTGGTAATTAGAGTATGGAATTTCGGGAACAATGCAATTTTTCAAACGATTTGTATGAAATTCGGTATGTAGGACTAGTATGCGACTGTAAGACTGGATCCTATGGAAGTTCTGGGATTTGGTAATTAGAGTCTAGAATTTCGGGAACAATGCAATTTTTTCAAGCGATTTGTTTGAAATTCGGTATGTAGGAGTAATATGCGACTATAAGACTTGTTCCTATGGAAATTCTGGGATTTGGTAATTAGAGTCTGGAATTACGGGAACAATGCAATTTTTCAAGCGATTTGTATGAAATTCGGTATGTAGGACTAATATGCGACTATAAGACTTGTTCCTATAGAAATTCTGGGATTTGGTAATTAGAGTCTGGAATTTCGGGAACAATGCAATTTTTCAAGCAATTTGTATGAAATTCGGTATGTAGGACTAATATGCGACTGTAAGATTTGTTTCTATGGAAATTCTGGAATTTGGTAATTAGAGTCTGGAATTTCGGGAACAATGTAATTTTTCAAGCGATTTGTATGAAATTCGGTATGCAGTAGTAATATGCGACTATAAGACTTGTTCCTATGGAAATTCTGGGATTTGGTAATTAGAGTCTGGAACTTCGGGAACAATGCAATTTTTCAAGGGATTTGTATGAAATTCGGTATGTAGGACTAGTATGCGACTATAAGACTGGATCCTATGGAAGTTCTGGGATTTGGTAATTAGAGTCTAGAATTTCGGGAACAATGCATTTTTTCAAGCGATTTGTATGAAATTCGGTATGTAGGATTAATATGCGACTTGTTCCCATGGAAATTCTGGGATTTGGTAATTAGACTATGGAATTTCGGGAACAATGCAATTTTTCAAGGGATTTGTATGAAATTCGGTATGTATGACTAGTATGCGACTATAAGACTGGATCCTATGGAAGTTCTGGGATTTGGTAATTAGAGTCTAGAATTTCGGGAACAATGCAATTTTTTCAAGCGATTTGTTTGAAATTCGGTATGTAGGAGTAATATGCGACTATAAGACTTGTTCCTATATAAATTCTGGGATTTGTTAATTAGAGTCTGGAATTTCGGGAACAATGCAATTTTTCAAGCGATTTGTATGAAATTCGGTATGTAGGACAAATATGCGACTATAAGACTTGTTCCTATGGAAATTCTGGGATTTGGTAATTAGAGTCTGGAATTTCGGGAACAATGCAACTTTTCAAGCGATTTGTATGAAATTCGGTATGTAGGACTAATATGCGACTATAAGATTTGTTCCTATGGAAATTCTGGGATTTGGTAATTAGAGTCTGGAATTTCGGGAACAATGCAACTTTTCAAGCGATTTGTATGAAATTCGGTATGTAGGACTAATATGCGACTATAAGATTTGTTCCTATGGAAATTCTGGGATTTGGTAATTAGAGTCTGGAATTTCGGGAACAATTTCGGGAACAATGCAACTTTTCAAGCGATTTGTATGAAATTCGGTATGTAGGACTAATATGCGACTATAAGACTTGTTCCTATGGAAATTCTGGGATTTGGTAATTAGAGTCTGGAATTTCGGGAACAATGTAATTTTTCAATCGATTTGTTTGAAATTCAATATGTAGTAGTAATATGCGACAATAAGACTTGTTCCTATGGAAATTCTGGGATTTGGTAATTAGAGTCTGAAATTTCGGGAACAATGCAATTTTTCAAGGGATTTGTATTAAATTCGGTATGTAGGACTAGTATGCCGCTATAAGACTGGATCCTATGGAATTTCTGCGATTTGGTTATCAGAGTCTGGAATTTCGGTTACAATGCAATTTTCCAAGCGATTTGTATGTAATTCGGTATGTAGGACTAATATGCGACTATAAGACTTGTTCCTATGGAAATTATGGGATTTGGTAATTAGAGTCTGGAATTTCGGGAACAATGCAATTTTTCAAGCGATTTGTATGAAATTCGGTATGTAGGACAAATATGCGACTATAAGACTTGTTCCTATGGAAATTCTGGGATTTGGTAATTAGAGTCTGGAATTTCGGGAACAATGCAACTTTTCAAGCGATTTGTCTGAAATTTGGTATGTAGGACTAATATGCGACTGTAAGATTTGTTTCTATGGAAATTCTGGAATTTGGTAATTAGAGTCTGGAATTTCGGGAACAATGTAATTTTTCAAGCGATTTGTTTGAAATTCGGTATGCAGTAGTTATATTCGACTATAAGACTTGTTCCTATGGAAATTCTGGGATTTGATAATTAGAGTCTGGAATTTCGGGAACAATGCAATTTTTCAAGGGATTTGTATGAAATTCGGTATGTAGGACTAGTATGCGACTATAAGACTGGATCCTATGGAAGTTCTGGGATTTGGTAATTAGAGTCTAGAATTTCGGGAACAATGCATTTTTTCAAGCGATTTGTATGAAATTCGGTATGTAGGATTAATATGCGACTTGTTCCCATGGAAATTCTGGGATTTGGTAATTAGAGTATGGAATTTCGGGAACAATGCAATTTTTCAAGGGATTTGTATGAAATTCGGTATGTAGGACTAGTATGCGACTATAAGACTGGATCCCATGGAAGTTCTGGGATTTGGTAATTAGAGTCTAGAATTTCGGGAACAATGCAATTTTTTCAAGCGATTTGTTTGAAATTCGGTATGTAGGAGTAATATGCGACTATAAGACTTGTTCCTATATAAATTCTGGGATTTGGTAATTAGAGTCTGGAATTTCGGTAACAATGCAATTTTTCAAGCGATTTGTATGAAATTCGGTATGTAGGACTAATATGCGACTATATGACTTGTTCCTATGGAACTTCTGGGATTTGGTAACTCGAGTCTGGAATTTCGGGAACAATGCAATTTTTTAAGCGATTTGTATGAAATTCGGTATGTAGGACTAATATGCGACTATAAGACTTGTTCCTATGGAAATTCTGGGATTTGGTAATTAGAGTCTGGAATTACGGGAACAATTCAATTTTTCAAGCGATTTGTATGAAATTCGGTATGTAGGACTAATATGCGACTATAAGACTTGTTCCTATGGAAATTCTAGAATTTGGTAATTAGAGTCTGGAATTTAGGGAACAATTCAATTTTTCAAGCGATTTGTATGAAATTCGGTATGTAGGACTAGTATGCGACTATAAGACTTGTTCCTATGGAAATTCTGGGATATGGTAATTAGAGTCTGGAATTACGGGAACAATTCAATTTTTCAAGCGATTTGTATGAAATTCGGTATGTAGGACTAATATGCGACTATAAGACTTGTTCCTATGGAAATTCTAGAATTTGGTAATTAGAGTCTGGAATTTATGGAACAATTCAATTTTTCAAGCGATTTGTATGAAATTCGGTATGTAGGACTAATATGCGACTATAAGACTTGTTCCTATGGAAATTCTAGAATTTGGTAATTAGAGTCTGGAATTTCGGGAACAATTCAATTTTTCAAGCGATTTGTATGAAATTCGGAATGTAGGACTAATATGCGACTATAAGATTTGTTCCTATGGAAATTCTGGGATTTGGTAATTAGAGTCTGGAATTTCGGGAACAATGCAATTTTTCAAGCGATTTGCATGAAACTCGGAATGTAGGACTAAGATGCGATTATAAGACTTCTTGCTATGGAAATTCTGGAATTATATCATTATTGTCTGGAATTTCGGAAACAAAGCCATTTCTCAAGCGATTTGCATGAAACTCGGAATGTAGGACTAAGATGCGATTATAAGACTTCTTGCTATGGAAATTATGGAATTAGATCATTATTGTCTGGAATTTCGGGAACAAAGCAATTTCTCAAGCGATTCGCATGAAATCCGGTATGTAGGGGTAAGATGCGACTATAAGACTTCTTCCTATGGAAATTCTGGAATATGATCATTATTGTCTGTAATTTCGGGAACAAACCAATTTCCCAAGCGATTCGCATGAAATTCGGTATGTAGGGGTAAGATGCTAATATAAGACTTCTTCCTATGTAAATTCTGGAGTTAGATCATTATTGTCTGAAATTTCGGGAACAAAGCAATTTCTCAAGCGATTCGCATGAAATTCGATATGTAGGGGTAAGATGCTACTATAAGACTTCTTCCTATGGAAATTCTAGAATATTATTATTATGGTCTGGAATTTCTGGAACTAAGCAATTTCTCAAGCGACTCGTGCCTTTTAATTTAATCGTAATATTGGCCACAACGTCAAAGAATTTCACTCCAACCGCGCGTAAAGATTACACGCACATATTTTTTTTAACAGCTCTTGCTTCTCCTACTACTATTGACGCAACTGCATTACTATGTTTGTGGAGTGATATGATATATTTAATATGTACCCACCTCACAATAAATTGTTATGAACATTTAAATCCGCTTATAAATTATTTATTCTGTTGTATTTGATGTGATTGATGCTGATGTATTTGATTTCAATAACATACAAACAAATTCATAGCTTGAGCAGAACGAAACAAACATATGCAGTAGTTGGCCGAGAATTCAGCCGCTGCGCAGTTTATGCTGCATGTTGGTAAAAAATTCACTTTCCAGCAAATGCAGTAAAAAAAAATCGACTGCGCAGTTTAAGCAGCCACTTTAAATTGTATGCAAATAGCAAAACGCATATGTCAAATTTCATGCATACCGACTGCCTGCCAATTTTTTTGTGCAGCACAAGCTGCGTAACTCCTTAATTCTTTACCGCAGCCGTAGTGATAGTATAGTCTCTGTTTATTTTCTATCAGTGCTCTGCTCTCCTCGTTCTATCAACATTGCATAAAATGATACAATGCTCTCGTGTTTGGTCGATTAACAGAAAAAAAATACTACTATAAGTTACAAAAAAAGAGGCAGATAACAATGACAACAAGCTTCCTTGCAACTATTTTCATTTCTTTTCGCTTATCTTATCCTTCATAATATTACATAATTAAAAGAGAACCAGATAAAACGAAATTAATGGCGAATAATTTTTGTCGTGCAGGGAGTTGATTGTGCTCCAATTTCAACCAACTTGTTGAAAACTATTGTTTGGGAATTTCGGTCGTGCAAAGAGTTGATTGTGCTCCAATTTCAATTGATTGTTGAAAATTATCGATTCGGTCGTGCAAGGAGTTGATTGTGCTCCAATTTCAATCGATTGTTGAAAATTATCGATTCGGTCGTGCAAGGAGTTGATTGTGCTCCAATTTCAACCAACTTGTTGAAAACTATTGTTCGCGAATTTCGGTCGTGCAAGGAGTTGATTGTGCTCCAATTTCAATCGATTGTTGAAAATTATCGATTCGGTCGTGTAAGGAGTTGATTGTGCTCCAATTTCAATCGATTGTTGAAAATTATCGATTCGGTCGTGCAAGGAGTTGATTGTGCTCCAATTTCAATCGATTGTTGAAAATTATCGATTCGTTCGTGCAAGGAGTTGATTGTGCTCCAATTTCAACCAACTTGTTGAGAACTATTGTGCGGGAATTTTCATTCGTGCTCGGAGTTAAATTCAACCAATTTGTTAAAAATTATTTGCTCGGATTTGTTCGTTTGTGCTTGGAGTTGATTGTGCTCCAATCAACCAATTTGTGGAAAATTATTTGCTCGGATTTGTTCGTTTGTGCTTGGAGTTGATTGTGCTCCAAACTCAACCAAATTGTTAAGGATCCAATCGTCATCGTCTGTTCGGTCTGATTCGGTTTTGCTATCCATACTGTGCTCAGGAGTGGAGGTCGTTCGGACTCCAACCAACTTATTGAAAAATAACTTGCGATTGTAATAGTTCGATCGTCTTTCGATCAGTCACATCAGTAGTGACCAGCATCCACTGCGCCTCCTAAAGTTAATATCGACTTTAACTACCACACCAGAGATAGTTATACCACCAGGTAAGCCTTGTGCCAAAATAAAAATAATTACAACCTACAATAAGTAGAAACGACGATCATGAAGCCCTGTGGCAAAAAGACCAAGGAAAAGTAAAAAGAACTACTAAGATAAGTTGCGTAGGCTGCGATGACGAAGACACAGAAGAAATGGTCCAATGCGACATCTGCGATAGCTGGTACCATTTTCAATGTGCAAAGGTCACCGCGGATATCGCAAATATAGATTGGCGTTGCGAACAATGCACTACGAACGCAACAATAACGGACCGCTTAGAGACAACAGTTATAACAGCTCTAAATAACAACACCTTAAATGAGTCGGGACAGTCCAATACAACGTTAGCGAAACGTACCGAACTGAAACTGCGAAGACTCGAGGAAGAACGTAGACTCCTGGAAAAGGAACGAGCAACCAAAGAACAGAACGAACGAAGAGAACGAGCAACCCGAAAACGAGAAGATAAAAATTATTTGGACAAAAAATACAGCTTACTCGGGGAGCTGGAACTACAGTCTAACTTTGGTGACGACGCACATAGCAAACACGGCGACAATACTGGAAACAATAGAGACACCAAAGAAGACAACATTCAGGAAGATCAGACTAAAAGGTGGGTGCAGGAGTACCAGGCCCTCCCAGACACACCTCTCAAACGTGTGGAAGGGCCACCTTATAGCTTGAAAACGTCAGCACAACAACCGACTCTAAACCCGAAGCCTAAACCAGCACAGTCTTTAAACCCAATGTTGGAAACAACCCAAATCGCAGCGAGACAAGTTGTATCAAAGGAACTTCCTATTTTTTCCGGGCGTCCTGAAGAGTGGGCTCTCTTTATTCAGCTACTACGAAAACCTAATGCGGCTGCAAAAGAGTTTAAAAGGAAAGGCATTGGAATCGGTAAGGAGTCGCTTGTTACTTCCATCCAACGTGCCACGCGTAATATCCACGCTACAATTGTTTGGGCGATCCGAACTAATAATTAATACCTTGATGAAAAAGGTAAGGAGCTATCCACCAATAAAGATAGATCGGCTGGATGCCCTGCTGGGATACTCGTTAGTGGTTGAAAACTTATGCACTACCATTGAGGCATCCCAGAATAAAGCCCACTTAAACAATCCAATGCTGCTCCAAGAACTAGTAGATAAACTTCCAACACAAACTAAGCTGAGTTGGGCACAATACAAAAGAGGAATCGACACCGTCACCATAGCCACCTTTAGTGCCTGGCTTGAAGAACTAGCTACGGCAATCACTGACGTCACCCTCGTTAGCGGTGATACGTTAACTCCGGATACTGTACCGGAAAGACGATGGAACAAGGAAAAAATGTTTGTAAATGTACACAATACACTAAACGACAGGCGCAAATCAAAGCCAGTAAATGAAAAGTATCATTTGCACTGGGACCTGCTCCTCAGTAGAAAAGTGCGTGAAGTTCGTCGACGCCTCCCAAGACCAAAAGTGGACTCTAATTCATGAAAATAAACTCTGTCGCAAATGTCTGAAATTACATTCACGAGAGCGATGTTGTTCAACGAGAACATGTAAAAATTGGTGTACGTTGAAGCATCATAGACTACTCCATAACGAACCACGGACAGCGAAATAAGACGATAATGAAGTTTTGCCAAGATTCATGGGAAACATGCTCCAGATGACGGATTCAGCGGTCCTGTTTCGCATCACACCGGTAACTCTGTATGGGAAAAACAAGAGCCTTTACACGTTTGCCATGCTAGACGATGGATCATCGATTACTCTAATGGAAGAAAGCGTTGCGAAACAACTGGATCTGACGGGGCCCTAATATTAAAATGGACTGCGAACACTCATCGTACCGAAGACAACTCCATGGTAGTTTCACTGTCGATTGGAGGAATTGGCAGTGACAAGAAATACAGTATTTCGAAGATACACACTGTACACTCGTTGGCGCTCCCCACCCAAACCATTTCCGCTAGTAAACTTGTGGCAAAATACATACATCTACAGGGTCTACCCATAACATCGTATCACAATGTCGTCATATTTTGAACTAGATAGTTTGGGCGTGGTAGCCTCAACCAGCTTCTGTAATGAGTCCAAAGAAAATCAACGAGCCCTTGACATATTAAGAAAAACCACAAAGCGAATCGATCCCAACCGCTTTGAAACCGGATTGCTCTGGAGATATGATGAAATAAATATGCCTGACAGCCGTTTAATGGCAGAACGACGTCTTAGCTGCCTACGAAAGAAAATGTCACGCGACGCTACGCTTGCTCATGCACTGAAGAGTCTAATGAAGGACTACACTTCCAAGATGTACATTCGTAAGCTGACGACCACTGAAATCCAAAGAGTCAATTCTCGAAGATGGTATTACCCGTATTTCCGGTTACCAATCAGAATAAGCCCGGGAAAATACGACTAGTCTGGGACGCCGCTGCAAAAGTGAAAGGCATTTCACTCAATTCGATGCTGATCTCAGGACCGGACCAGCTATCATCACTAATCGGAATATTGTATCGATTTAGAGAGCGTATCGTTGCAGTATGGGCTGACATAAAGGAAATGTTTCATCAGGTAGCCATTCGGAAGCAGGATCAGGATTCCCAGCGTTTTCTATGGTATAACAACGAGACTGGGAAAGTGGACACATATGTCATGACAGTTATGACCTTTGGTGCCACATGTTCTCCTAGTTGTGCTCAATACGTAAAAAACTCAAATGCACGAGAGTTCGAGAAGAAGCTCCCAAGAGCTGTAACAGCCATAACAAGAAATCACTACGTTGATGACTACCTGGACAGCGTGGATAAACCAGATGAAGCGATAACTCTTGCGCAACAAATCATGACAATCCATCAACATGGAGGTTTTGAGATTTGTAACTGGGTTTCCAACTCACGAAAAGTCATGGAGGCGTTCGGAAAAAGCCCATAAAATCAAAAACGAAGCTTGAACATTACCTCCGAGACCGGCGAAGAAAAGGTACTCGGTATGTGGTGGTGTACAGAAACAGACACATTCACCTATTTGGTTAGGTGGAGCAAGGCAAACAACGAGATTCTAAGTGGAAATAGAATACCAACCAAGCGAGAAGTATTTAGAACGCTCATGTCGATCTTCGACCCATTGGGAATGATATCAAACCTTTTTGTCTACCTTAAAATCTTGCTGCAAGAAATCTGGCGTTCAAAGTTGGACTGGGATGACGCTATTATCGAAGAACATTTCAAAAAATGGCTTCAGTGGACTAAATGTATTCCGGCCATCAAACAAGTACGAATCCCACGCTGTTACGATCCATTTTCATGCATAGGAGATAAGAGAGACGTTCAACTACATGTCTTCGTCGACGCCAGCGAAAACGCGTACGCCGCCGTGGCCTACTTAAGAATTGATCACAACGGAAAAATACGATGCTCTTTAGTAGCCGCTAAGACTCGAGTTGCTCCGCTAAAACCCACGTCCATCCCTCGGCCGCAATGCTTGGAACGCGACTCGCGACGAACATCGCATTTAGAGTTAGAGAGATTCTCGAGAATACGAACCTCGATGAATGGAGATGGGTACCCTCTAAACTGAATACTGCAGACAAGGCGACTAAATGGTCAACGCCTCCGGATCTTTCACCGACGAGCGCTTGGCTGAACGGCCCAGAGTACCTACAGCGCCCTGTCGAAAAATGGCCGGTGGAGGACAATGCCTCCTTTCACACCGTCGAGGAAATACGCCCACACGTACTTCACATCACCACGATATCACCCAGAAAGATTTTAGACGTGGAACGAGTGGACAACGGAGTTTTGCGAGTAAGAGGTAGAATTAACGCCGCCGATGGAATTGAGTCCCATAATTATGCCCAAAACACATCGCATGACAAAGCTAATCGTTAACGATCTTCACAAAAAGTACAATCATCAAAATCATGAGACGGTAGTTAACGAACTTCGTTAAAAGTATTCGATGCCGTCGTTACGGAATGTAGTGAAATCGGTAAGAAAAGACTGTCAGTTCTGTAAGAATCTTCGGGCAAAACCAAGAAATCCCCAAATGTCCGAGCTGCCAACTTCACGATTAGCAAGCTATACCCGACCATTTTCTTACGTAGGGGTAGACTATTTTGGCCCCCTAAAGGTAAAAGTCAGACGTAGTTCGGAGAAACGATGGGGAATGCTAATAACCTGTTTGACAACACATATAGAAGTTGCCAGTAGCCTGACGACGGATTCCTGCATACACGTCTTGCGACGGTTCATGGCGCGCAGAGGTAAGCGCAGAGGTAAGCAATACATAGCGACAACGGAACCAATTTTCAAAGATCAAAAACAGAGCTGAAGTCTGCCTTAAAACAAGTTGACAAAAGCGAACTAGCAAAAGAATTTACCTCCTCCGAAACAACGTGGTTATTTATACCACCGGCATCAACTCATATGGGCGGTTGCTGGGAGCGGTTGATCAGATCGATAAAAGCCAATCTACACAGCACATTGGTAACGGCCAATATATAAGATGAACTCCTTCAGACGCTTCTGGTGGAAATAGAAAAAGTGATAAATTCTCGACCACTAACATACGTACCAATAGACGATAAAAACGCTGAAGCTCTCACACCAAAGCACTTCCTCCTCGGGTCATCAAACGGGAGCAAGCCGTTAGGATTATTTGAAGACGATAAGACGGTCCTTAGGCGAAATTGGATGACTTCCGAACAGTTGGCAAATGGTTTCTGGAAGCGTTGGGTTAAGGAGTTTCTACCCACACTAACACGACGAACCAAATGGTTCGAACCGACTAAGCACCTGGAAAAGGGCGATATCGTTATAATAATTGACGAAAACAATCCAAGAAATTGTTGGCCCAAAGGGAAAGTCATAGACACTATATTGAGTAAAGATAAACAAGTTCGACAGGCTGTTGTACAAACTTCAAAAGGAATATACACCCGCCCAACAGTGAAGCTTGCAGTGCTTGATGTCTCCACGAGATTGGGTACATCAGATCAAGTGATCGAAATACCAGGTGTTGGCAACACTGACAAGTACTAGAACGACCCTGGTGCTGAGTATAGAAACCGACAGAGAATTGCAGACTGAAGACACAAAAACTGACACGTTCCATCAACTAATCAGAATTCGTCTTTTAAAATTATTACCTCAATAACCAATGAAAAAACGCGTTGTAAAAATTACATTGGGAACAGTTGTCAGTCTGCAATTCTCTGTCGATTTCAACCAGTTAGTTGAATTTGACGCCGCGCCCGACAAGACGAAATAGGAGAAATAAACGAAATTTTAAGTTGTTCTTTTTAAGTTGAAATTGTTTTAATTGTTTAAGTTGCCTTTCTTGTTGTTCAAATTATTATAAATTGGTCATTTGTTCAATTGTCTAACTTGAATAAATTGTCTAACTGTCTAACTGATTAAATTTGTCAAAGAACTAACTACTTAAAATTCGGAAAAAACTCTCGCGCACTAAGCCATATTGGATTCGCCAATAGTAGGAGTAATATTCTGGGATTTGGTAATTAGAGTCTGGAATTTCGGGAACAATGCAATTTTTCAAGCGATTTGTTTGAAATTCGGTATGTAGGAGTTATATGCGACTATAAGACTTGTTCCTATGGAAATTCTGGGATTTGGTAATTAGAGTCTCGAATATCGGGAACAATGCAATTTTTCAAGCGATTTGTTTGAAATTCGGTATGTAGGAGTAATATCCGACTATAAGACTTGATCCTATGGAAGTTCTGGGATTTGGTAATTAGGGTCTAGAATTACGGGAACAATGCAATTTTTCAAGCGATTTGTTTGAAATTCGGTATGTAGGAGTAATATGCGACTATAAGACTTGTTCCTATAGAAATTCTGGGATTTGGTAATTAGAGTCTGGAATTTCGGGAACAATGCAATTTTTCAAGATTTGTTTGAAATTCGGTATGTAGGACTAATATGCGACTATAAGACTTTGTTCCTATGGAAATTCTGGGATTTGGTAATTAGAGTCTGGAATTTCGGGAACAATGCAATTTTTCAAGTGATTTGTATGAAATTCGGTATGTAGGACTAATATACGACTATAAGACTTGTTCCTATGGAAATTCTGGGATTTGGTAATTAGAGTCTGGAATTTCGGGAACAATGCAATTTTTCAAGTGATTTGTATGAAATTCGGTATGTAGGACTAATATACGACTATAAGACTTGTTCCTATGGAAATTCTGGGATTTGGTAATTAGAGTCTGGAATTTCGGGAACAATGCAATTTTTAAGTGATTTGTATGAAATTCGGTATGTAGGACTAATATGCGACTATAAGACTTGTTCCTATGGAAATTCTGGGATTTGGTAATTAGAGTCTGGAATTTCGGGAACAATGCAATTTTTCAAGTGATTTGTATGAAATTCGGTATGTAGGACTAATATGCGACTATAAGACTTGTTCCTATGGAAATTCTGGGATTTGGTAATTAGAGTCTGAAATTTCGGGAACAATGCAATTTTTCAAGCGATTTGTATGAAATTCGGTATGTAGGACTATATGTGACTATAAGACTTGTTCCTATGGAAATTCTAGAATTTGGTAATTAGAGTCTGGAATTTAGGGAACAATTCAATTTTTCAAGCGATTTGTATGAAATTCGGTATGTAGGACTAATATGCGACTATAAGACTTGTTCCTATGGAAATTCTGGGATTTGGTAATTACAGTCTGGAATTTCGGGAACAATGCAATTTTTCAAGCGATTTGTATGAAATTCGGTATGTAGGACTAATATGCGACTATAAGACTTTGTTCCTATGGAAATTCTGGGATTTGGTAATTAGAGTCTGGAATTTCGGGAACAATGCAGTTTTTCAAGTGATTTGTATGAAATTCGGTATGTAGGACTAATATACGACTATAAGACTTGTTCCTATGGAAATTCTGGGATTTGGTAATTAGAGTCTGGAATTTCGGGAACAATGCAATTTTTCAAGTGATTTGTATGAAATTCGGTATGTAGGACTAATATGCGACTATAAGACTTGTTCCTATGGAAATTCTGGGATTTGGTAATTAGAGTCTGGAATTTCGGGAACAATGCAATTTTTCAAGCGATTTGTATGAAATTCGGTATGTAGGACTAATATGTGACTATAAGACTTGTTCCTATGGAAATTCTAGAATTTGGTAATCAGAGTCTGGAATTTAGGGAACAATTCAATTTTTCAAGCGATTTGTATGAAATTCGGTATGTAGGACTAATATGCGACTATAAGATTTGTTCCTATGGAAATTCTGGGATTTGGTAATTAGAGTCTGGAATTTCGGTAACAATGCAATTTTTCAAGCGATTTGTATGAAATTCGGTATGTAGGACTAATATGCGACTATAAGACTTGTTCCTATGGAAATTCTAGAATTTGGTAATTAGAGTCTGGAATTTAGGGAACAATTCAATTTTTCAAGCGATTTGTATGAAATTCGGTATGTAGGACTAATATGCGACTATAAGACTTGTTCCTATGGAAATTCTGGGATTTGGTAATTAGAGTCTGGAATTTCGGGAACAATGCAATTTTTCAAGCGATTTGTATGAAATTCGGTATGTAGGACTAATATGTGACTATAAGACTTGTTCCTATGGAAATTCTAGAATTTGGTAATTAGAGTCTGGAATTTAGGGAACAATTCAATTTTTCAAGCGATTTGTATGAAATTCGGTATGTAGGACTAATATGCGACTATAAGACTTGTTCCTATGGAAATTCTGGGATTTGGTAACTAGAGTCTGGAATTTCGGGAACAATGCAATTTTTCAAGTGATTTGTATGAAATTCGGTATGTAGGACTAATATGCGACTATAAGACTTGTTCCTATGGAAATTCTGGGATTTGGTAATTACAGTCTGGAATTTCGGGAACAATGCAATTTTTCAAGCGATTTGTATGAAATTCGGTATGTAGGACTAATATGCGACTATAAGACTTTGTTCCTATGGAAATTCTGGGATTTGGTAATTAGAGTCTGGAATTTCGGGAACAATGCAATTTTTCAAGCGATTTGTATGAAATTCGGTATGTAGGACTAATATGCGACTGTAAGATTTGTTTCTATGGAAATTCTGGAATTTGGTAATTAGAGTCTGGAATTACGGGAACAATTCAATTTTTCAAGCGATTTGTATGAAATTCGGTATGTAGGACTAATATGCGACTATAAGACTTGTTCCTATGGAAATTCTAGAATTTGGTAATTAGAGTCTGGAAATTAGGGAACAATTCAATTTTTCAAGCGATTTGTATGAAATTCGGTATGTAGGACTAATATGCGACTGTAAGATTTGTTTCTATGGAAATTCTGGAATTTGGTAATTAGAGTCTGGAATTACGGGAACAATTCAATTTTTCAAGCGATTTGTATGAAATTCGGTATGTAGGACTAATATGCGACTATAAGACTTGTTCCTATGGAAATTCTAGAATTTGGTAATTAGAGTCTGGAAATTAGGGAACAATTCAATTTTTCAAGCGATTTGTATGAAATTCGGTATGTAGGACTAGTATGCGACTATAAGACTTGTTCCTATGGAAATTCTGGGATATGGTAATTAGAGTCTGGAATTACGGGAACAATTCAATTTTTCAAGCGATTTGTATGAAATTCGGTATGTAGGACTAATATGCGACTATAAGACTTGTTCCTATGGAAATTCTAGATATTGGTAATTAGAGTCTGGAATTTCTGGAACAATTCAATTTTTCAAGCGATTTGTATGAAATTCGGTATGTAGGACTAATATGCGACTATAAGACTTGTTCCTATGGAAATTCTGGGATTTGGTAATTAGAGTCTGAAATTACGGGAACAATGCAATTTTTCAAGCGATTTGTATGAAATTCGGTATGTAGGACTAATATGCGACTGTAAGATTTGTTTCTATGGAAATTCTGGAATTTGGTAATTAGAGTCTGGAATTTCGGGAACAATGTAATTTTTCAAGCGTTTTGTTTGAAATTCGGTATGCAGTAGTTATATGCGACTATAAGAATTGTTCCTATGGAAATTCTGGGATTTGGTAATTAGAGTCTGGAATTTCGGGAACAATGCAATTTTTCAAGGGATTTGTATGAAATTCGGTATGTAGGACTAGTATGCGACTATAAGACTGGATCCTATGGAAGTTCTGGGATTTGGTAATTAGAGTCTAGAATTTCGGGAACAATGCATTTTTTCAAGCGATTTGTATGAAATTCGGTATGTAGGATTAATATGCGACTTGTTCCCATGGAAATTCTGGGATTTGGTAATTAGAGTATGGAATTTCGGGAACAATGCAACTTTTCAAGCGATTTGTATGAAATTTGGTATGTAGGACTAATATGCGACTATAAGACTTGTTCCTATGAAAATTCTAGAATTTGGTAATTAGAGTCTGGAATTTCGGGAACAATGCAATTTTTCAAGGGATTTGTATGAAATTCGGTATGTAGGACTAGTATGCGACTATAAGACTTGTTCCTATGGAAATTCTGGGATTTTGTAATTAGAGTCTGGAATTTCGGGAACAATGCAATTTTTCAAGGGATTTGTATGAAATTCGGTATGTAGGACTAGTATGCGACTATAAGACTTGTTCCTATGGAAATTCTAGAATTTGGTAATTAGAGTCTGGAATTTAGGGAACAATTCAATTTTTCAAGCGATTTGTATGAAATTCGGTATGTAGGACTAATATGCGACTATAAGACTTGTTCCTATGGAAATTCTGGGATTTGGTAATTAGAGTCTGGAATTTCGGGAACAATGCAATTTTTCAAGCGATTTGTATGAAATTCGGTATGTAGGACTAATATGTGACTATAAGACTTGTTCCTATGGAAATTCTAGAATTTGGTAATTAGAGTCTGGAATTTAGGGAACAATTCAATTTTTCAAGCGATTTGTATGAAATTCGGTATGTAGGACTAATATGCGACTATAAGACTTGTTCCTATGGAAATTCTGGGATTTGGTAACTAGAGTCTGGAATTTCGGGAACAATGCAATTTTTCAAGTGATTTGTATGAAATTCGGTATGTAGGACTAATATGCGACTATAAGACTTGTTCCTATGGAAATTCTGGGATTTGGTAATTACAGTCTGGAATTTCGGGAACAATGCAATTTTTCAAGCGATTTGTATGAAATTCGGTATGTAGGACTAATATGCGACTATAAGACTTTGTTCCTATGGAAATTCTGGGATTTGGTAATTAGAGTCTGGAATTTCGGGAACAATGCAATTTTTCAAGCGATTTGTATGAAATTCGGTATGTAGGACTAATATGCGACTGTAAGATTTGTTTCTATGGAAATTCTGGAATTTGGTAATTAGAGTCTGGAATTACGGGAACAATTCAATTTTTCAAGCGATTTGTATGAAATTCGGTATGTAGGACTAATATGCGACTATAAGACTTGTTCCTATGGAAATTCTAGAATTTGGTAATTAGAGTCTGGAAATTAGGGAACAATTCAATTTTTCAAGCGATTTGTATGAAATTCGGTATGTAGGACTAGTATGCGACTATAAGACTTGTTCCTATGGAAATTCTGGGATATGGTAATTAGAGTCTGGAATTACGGGAACAATTCAATTTTTCAAGCGATTTGTATGAAATTCGGTATGTAGGACTAATATGCGACTATAAGACTTGTTCCTATGGAAATTCTAGATATTGGTAATTAGAGTCTGGAATTTCTGGAACAATTCAATTTTTCAAGCGATTTGTATGAAATTCGGTATGTAGGACTAATATGCGACTATAAGACTTGTTCCTATGGAAATTCTGGGATTTGGTAATTAGAGTCTGAAATTACGGGAACAATGCAATTTTTCAAGCGATTTGTATGAAATTCGGTATGTAGGACTAATATGCGACTGTAAGATTTGTTTCTATGGAAATTCTGGAATTTGGTAATTAGAGTCTGGAATTTCGGGAACAATGTAATTTTTCAAGCGTTTTGTTTGAAATTCGGTATGCAGTAGTTATATGCGACTATAAGAATTGTTCCTATGGAAATTCTGGGATTTGGTAATTAGAGTCTGGAATTTCGGGAACAATGCAATTTTTCAAGGGATTTGTATGAAATTCGGTATGTAGGACTAGTATGCGACTATAAGACTGGATCCTATGGAAGTTCTGGGATTTGGTAATTAGAGTCTAGAATTTCGGGAACAATGCATTTTTTCAAGCGATTTGTATGAAATTCGGTATGTAGGATTAATATGCGACTTGTTCCCATGGAAATTCTGGGATTTGGTAATTAGAGTATGGAATTTCGGGAACAATGCAACTTTTCAAGCGATTTGTATGAAATTTGGTATGTAGGACTAATATGCGACTATAAGACTTGTTCCTATGAAAATTCTAGAATTTGGTAATTAGAGTCTGGAATTTCGGGAACAATGCAATTTTTCAAGGGATTTGTATGAAATTCGGTATGTAGGACTAGTATGCGACTATAAGACTTGTTCCTATGGAAATTCTGGGATTTTGTAATTAGAGTCTGGAATTTCGGGAACAATGCAATTTTTCAAGGGATTTGTATGAAATTCGGTATGTAGGACTAGTATGCGACTATAAGACTTGTTCCTATGGAAATTCTGGGATTTGGTAATTAGAGTCTGGAATTACGGGAACAATTCAATTTTTCAAGCGATTTATATGAAATTCGGTATGTAGGACTAATATGCGACTATAAGACTTGTTCCTATGGAAATTCTAGAATTTGGTAATTAGAGTCTGGAATTTATGGAACAATTAAATTTTTCAAGCGATTTGTATGAAATTCGGTATGTAGGACAAACATGCGACTATAAGACTTGTTCCTATGGAAATTCTGGTATTTGGTAATTAGAGTCTGGAATTTCGGGAACAATGCAATTTTTCAAGGGATTTGTATGAAATTCGGTATGTAGGACTAGTATGCGACTATAAGACTTGTTCCTATGGAAATTCTGGGATTTGGTAATTAGTGTCTGGAATTTCGGGAACAATGTAATTTTTCAAGGGATTTGTTTAAATTCGGTATGTAGGACTAGTATGCGACTATAAGACTTGTTCCTATGGAAATTCTGGGATTTGGTAATTAGAGTATAGAATTACGGGAACAATTCATTTTTTCAAGCGATTTGTTTGAAATTCGGTATGTAGGAGTAATATGCGACTATAAGACTTGTTCCTATATAAATTCTGGGATTTGGTAATTAGTGTCTGGAATTACGGGAACAATTCATTTTTTCAAGCGATTTGTTTGAAATTCGGTATGTAGGAGTAATATGCGACTATAAGACTTTTTCCTATATAAATTCTGGGATTTGGTAATTAGTGTCTGGAATTTCGGGAACAATGCAATTTTACAAGCGATTTGTTACATCGGTATGTAGGACAATTATGCGACTATAAGACTTGTTCCTATGGAAATTCTGGGATTTGGTAATTAGAGTCTAGAATTTCGGGAACAATGCATTTTTTCAAGCGATTTGTATGAAATTCGGTATGTAGGATTAATATGCGACTTGTTTCCATGGAAATTCTGGGATTTGGTAATTAGAGTATGGAATTTCGGGAACAATGCAATTTTTCAAACGATTTGTATGAAATTCGGTATGTAGGACTAGTATGCGACTGTAAGACTGGATCTTATGGAAGTTCTGGGATTTGGTAATTAGAGTCTAGAATTTCGGGAACAATTTTTGCAATTTTTTCAAGCGATTTGTATGAAATTCGGTATGTAGGACTAGTATGCGACTATAAGACTTGTTCCTATAGAAATTCTGGGATTTGGTAATTAGAGTCTGGAATTTCGGGAACAATGCAATTTTTCAAGCGATTTGTATGAAATTCGGTATGTAGGACTAATATGCGACTATAAGACTTGTTCCTATAGAAATTCTGGGATTTGGTAATTAGAGTCTGGAATTTCGGGAACAATGCAATTTTTCAAGCGATTTGTATGAAATTCGGTATGTAGGACTAATATGCGACTGTAAGATTTGTTTCTATGGAAATTCTGGAATTTGGTAATTAGAGTCTGGAATTTCGGGAACAATGTAATTTTTCAAGCGATTTGTATGAAATTCGGTATGCAGTAGTAATATGCGACTATAAGACTTGTTCCTATAGAAATTCTGGGATTTGGTAATTAGAGTCTGGAATTTCGGGAACAATGCAATTTTTCAAGCGATTTGTATGAAATTCGGTATGTAGGACTAATATGCGACTGTAAGATTTGTTTCTATGGAAATTCTGGAATTTGGTAATTAGAGTCTGGAATTTCGGGAACAATGTAATTTTTCAAGCGATTTGTTTGAAATTCGGTATGCAGTAGTTATATGCGACTATAAGAATTGTTCCTATGGAAATTCTGGGATTTGGTAATTAGAGTCTGGAATTTCGGGAACAATGCAATTTTTCAAGGGATTTGTATGAAATTCGGTATGTAGGACTAGTATGCGACTATAAGACTGGATCCTATGGAAGTTCTGGGATTTGCTAATTAGAGTCTAGAATTTCGGGAACAATGCATTTTTTCAAGCGATTTGTATGAAATTCGGTATGTAGGATTAATATGCGACTTGTTCCCATGGAAATTCTGGGATTTGGTAATTAGAGTATGGAATTTCGGGAACAATGCAACTTTTCAAGCGATTTGTATGAAATTTGGTATGTAGGACTAATATGCGACTATAAGACTTGTTCCTATGAAAATTCTAGAATTTGGTAATTAGAGTCTGGAATTTCGGGAACAATGCAATTTTTCAAGGGATTTGTGTGAAATTCGGTATGTAGGACTAGTATGCGACTATAAGACTTGTTCCTATGGAAATTCTGGGATTTTGTAATTAGAGTCTGGAATTTCGGGAACAATGCAATTTTTCAAGGGATTTGTATGAAATTCGGTATGTAGGACTATTATGCGACTATAAGACTTGTTCCTATGGAAATTCTGGGATTTGGTAATTAGAGTCTGGAATTACGGGAACAATTCAATTTTTCAAGCGATTTATATGAAATTCGGTATGTAGGACTAATATGCGACTATAAGACTTGTTCCTATGGAAATTCTAGAATTTGGTAATTAGAGTCTGGAATTTATGGAACAATTAAATTTTTCAAGCGATTTGTATGAAATTCGGTATGTAGGACAAACATGCGACTATAAGACTTGTTCCTATGGAAATTCTGGTATTTGGTAATTAGAGTCTGGAATTTCGGGAACAATGCAATTTTTCAAGGGATTTGTATGAAATTCGGTATTAGGACTAGTATGCGACTATAAGACTTGTTCCTATGGAAATTCTGGGATTTGGTAATTAGTGTCTGGAATTTCGGGAACAATGTAATTTTTCAAGGGATTTGTATGAAATTCGGTATGTAGGACTAGTATGCGACTATAAGACTTGTTCCTATGGAAATTCTGGGATTTGGTAATTAGTGTCTGGAATTACGGGAACAATTCATTTTTTCAAGCGATTTGTTTGAAATTCGGTATGTAGGAGTTATATGCGACTATAAGACTTGTTCCTATATAAATTCTGGGATTTGGTAATTAGTGTCTGGAATTTCGGGAACAATGCAATTTTACAAGCGATTTGTATGAAATTCGGTATGTAGGACAAATATGCGACTATAAGACTTGTTCCTATGGAAATTCTGGGATTTGGTAATTAGAGTCTGGAATTTCGGGAACAATGCAACTTTTCAAGCGATTTGTATGAAATTTGGTATGTAGGACTAATATGCGACTATAAGACTTTTTCGTATGGAAATTCTAGGATTTGGTAATTAGAGTCTGGAATTTCGGGAACAATGCAATTTTTCAAGGGATTTGTTTAAATTCGGTATGTAGGACTAGTATGCGACTATAAGACTTGTTCCTATGGAAATTCTGGGATTTGGTAATTAGAGTATAGAATTACGGGAACAATTCATTTTTTCAAGCGATTTGTTTGAAATTCGGTATGTAGGAGTAATATGCGACTATAAGACTTGTTCCTATATAAATTCTGGGATTTGGTAATTAGTGTCTGGAATTACGGGAACAATTCATTTTTTCAAGCGATTTGTTTGAAATTCGGTATGTAGGAGTAATATGCGACTATAAGACTTTTTCCTATATAAATTCTGGGATTTGGTAATTAGTGTCTGGAATTTCGGGAACAATGCAATTTTACAAGCGATTTGTTACATCGGTATGTAGGACAATTATGCGACTATAAGACTTGTTCCTATGGAAATTCTGGGATTTGGTAATTAGAGTCTAGAATTTCGGGAACAATGCATTTTTTCAAGCGATTTGTATGAAATTCGGTATGTAGGATTAATATGCGACTTGTTTTCATGGAAATTCTGGGATTTGGTAATTAGAGTATGGAATTTCGGGAACAATGCAATTTTTCAAACGATTTGTATGAAATTCGGTATGTAGGACTAGTATGCGACTGTAAGACTGGATCTTATGGAAGTTCTGGGATTTGGTAATTAGAGTCTTGAATTTCGGGAACAATGCAATTTTTTCAAGCGATTTGTATGAAATTCGGTATGTAGGACTAGTATGCGACTATAAGACTTGTTCCTATAGAAATTCTGGGATTTGGTAATTAGAGTCTGGAATTTCGGGAACAATGCAATTTTTCAAGCGATTTGTATGAAATTCGGTATGTAGGACTAATATGCGACTATAAGACTTGTTCCTATAGAAATTCTGGGATTTGGTAATTAGAGTCTGGAATTTCGGGAACAATGCAATTTTTCAAGCGATTTGTATGAAATTCGGTATGTAGGACTAATATGCGACTGTAAGATTTGTTTCTATGGAAATTCTGGAATTTGGTAATTAGAGTCTGGAATTTCGGGAAATATGTAATTTTTCAAGCGATTTGTATGAAATTCGGTATGCAGTAGTAATATGCGACTATAAGACTTGTTCCTATAGAAATTCTGGGATTTGGTAATTAGAGTCTGGAATTTCGGGAACAATGCAATTTTTCAAGCGATTTGTATGAAATTCGGTATGTAGGACTAATATGCGACTGTAAGATTTGTTTCTATGGAAATTCTGGAATTTGGTAATTAGAGTCTGGAATTTCGGGAACAATGTAATTTTTCAAGCGATTTGTATGAAATTCGGTATGCAGTAGTAACATGCGACTATAAGACTTGTTCCTATGGAAATTCTGGGATTTGGTAATTAGAGTCTGGAATTTCGGGAACAATGCAATTTTTCAAGGGATTTGTATGAAATTCGGTATGTAGGACTTGTATGCGACTATAAGACTGGATCCTATGGAAGTTCTGGGATTTGGTAATTAGAGTCTAGAATTTCGGGAACAATGCATTTTTTCAAGCGATTTGTATGAAATTCGGTATGTAGGATTAATATGCGACTTGTTCCCATGGAAATTCTGGGATTTGGTAATTAGAGTATGGAATTTCGGGAACAATGCAATTTTTCAAGGGATTTGTATGAAATTCGGTATGTAGGACTAGTATGCGACTATAAGACTGGATCCTATGGAAGTTCTGGGATTTGGTAATTAGAGTCTAGAATTTCGGGAACAATGCAATTTTTTCAAGCGATTTGTTTGAAATTCGGTATGTAGGAGTAATATGCGACTATAAGACTTGTTGCTATATAAATTCTGGGATTTGGTAATTAGAGTCTGGAATTTCGGGAACAATGCAATTTTTCAAGCGATTTGTATGAAATTCGGTATGTAGGACTAATATGCGACTATAAGATTTGTTCCTATGGAAATTCTGGGATTTGGTAATTAGAGTCTGGAATTTCGGGAACAATACAACTTTTCAAGCGATTTGTATGAAATTCGGTATGTAGGACTAATATGCGACTATAAGATTTGTTCCTATGGAAATTCTGGGATTTGGTAATTAGAGTCTGGAATTTCGGGAACAATTTCGGGAACTTTGCAACTTTTCAAGCGATTTGTATGAAATTCGGTATGTAGGACTAATATGCGACTATAAGACTTGTTCCTATGGAAATTCTGGGATTTGGTAATTAGAGTCTGGAATTTCGGGAACAATGCAACTTTTCAAGCGATTTGTATGAAATTTGGTATGTAGGACTAATATGCGACTATAAGACTTTTTCGTATGGAAATTCTAGGATTTGGTAATTAGAGTCTGGAATTTCGGGAACAATGCAATTTTTCAAGGGATTTGTTTAAATTCGGTATGTAGGACTAGTATGCGACTATAAGACTTGTTCCTATGGAAATTCTGGGATTTGGTAATTAGAGTATAGAATTACGGGAACAATTCATTTTTTCAAGCGATTTGTTTGAAATTCGGTATGTAGGAGTAATATGCGACTATAAGACTTGTTCCTATATAAATTCTGGGATTTGGTAATTAGTGTCTGGAATTACGGGAACAATTCATTTTTTCAAGCGATTTGTTTGAAATTCGGTATGTAGGAGTAATATGCGACTATAAGACTTTTTCCTATATAAATTCTGGGATTTGGTAATTAGTGTCTGGAATTTCGGGAACAATGCAATTTTACAAGCGATTTGTTACATCGGTATGTAGGACAATTATGCGACTATAAGACTTGTTCCTATGGAAATTCTGGGATTTGGTAATTAGAGTCTAGAATTTCGGGAACAATGCATTTTTTCAAGCGATTTGTATGAAATTCGGTATGTAGGATTAATATGCGACTTGTTTTCATGGAAATTCTGGGATTTGGTAATTAGAGTATGGAATTTCGGGAACAATGCAATTTTTCAAACGATTTGTATGAAATTCGGTATGTAGGACTAGTATGCGACTGTAAGACTGGATCTTATGGAAGTTCTGGGATTTGGTAATTAGAGTCTAGAATTTCGGGAACAATGCAATTTTTTCAAGCGATTTGTATGAAATTCGGTATGTAGGACTAGTATGCGACTATAAGACTTGTTCCTATAGAAATTCTGGGATTTGGTAATTAGAGTCTGGAATTTCGGGAACAATGCAATTTTTCAAGCGATTTGTATGAAATTCGGTATGTAGGACTAATATGCGACTATAAGACTTGTTCCTATAGAAATTCTGGGATTTGGTAATTAGAGTCTGGAATTTCGGGAACAATGCAATTTTTCAAGCGATTTGTATGAAATTCGGTATGTAGGACTAATATGCGACTGTAAGATTTGTTTCTATGGAAATTCTGGAATTTGGTAATTAGAGTCTGGAATTTCGGGAACAATGTAATTTTTCAAGCGATTTGTATGAAATTCGGTATGCAGTAGTAATATGCGACTATAAGACTTGTTCCTATAGAAATTCTGGGATTTGGTAATTAGAGTCTGGAATTTCGGGAACAATGCAATTTTTCAAGCGATTTGTATGAAATTCGGTATGTAGGACTAATATGCGACTGTAAGATTTGTTTCTATGGAAATTCTGGAATTTGGTAATTAGAGTCTGGAATTTCGGGAACAATGTAATTTTTCAAGCGATTTGTATGAAATTCGGTATGCAGTAGTAACATGCGACTATAAGACTTGTTCCTATGGAAATTCTGGGATTTGGTAATTAGAGTCTGGAATTTCGGGAACAATGCAATTTTTCAAGGGATTTGTATGAAATTCGGTATGTAGGACTAGTATGCGACTTTAAGACTTGTTCCTATAGAAATTCTGGGATTTGGTAATTAGAGTCTGGAATTTCGGGAACAATGCAACTTTTCAAGCGATTTGTATGAAATTTGGTATGTAGGACTAATATGCGACTATAAGACTTTTTCGTATGGAAATTCTAGGATTTGGTAATTAGAGTCTGGAATTTCGGGAACAATGCAATTTTTCAAGGGATTTGTTTAAATTCGGTATGTAGGACTAGTATGCGACTATAAGACTTGTTCCTATGGAAATTCTGGGATTTGGTAATTAGAGTATAGAATTACGGGAACAATTCATTTTTTCAAGCGATTTGTTTGAAATTCGGTATGTAGGAGTAATATGCGACTATAAGACTTGTTCCTATATAAATTCTGGGATTTGGTAATTAGTGTCTGGAATTACGGGAACAATTCATTTTTTCAAGCGATTTGTTTGAAATTCGGTATGTAGGAGTAATATGCGACTATAAGACTTTTTCCTATATAAATTCTGGGATTTGGTAATTAGTGTCTGGAATTTCGGGAACAATGCAATTTTACAAGCGATTTGTTACATCGGTATGTAGGACAATTATGCGACTATAAGACTTGTTCCTATGGAAATTCTGGGATTTGGTAATTAGAGTCTAGAATTTCGGGAACAATGCATTTTTTCAAGCGATTTGTATGAAATTCGGTATGTAGGATTAATATGCGACTTGTTTTCATGGAAATTCTGGGATTTGGTAATTAGAGTATGGAATTTCGGGAACAATGCAATTTTTCAAACGATTTGTATGAAATTCGGTATGTAGGACTAGTATGCGACTGTAAGACTGGATCTTATGGAAGTTCTGGGATTTGGTAATTAGAGTCTTGAATTTCGGGAACAATGCAATTTTTTCAAGCGATTTGTATGAAATTCGGTATGTAGGACTAGTATGCGACTATAAGACTTGTTCCTATAGAAATTCTGGGATTTGGTAATTAGAGTCTGGAATTTCGGGAACAATGCAATTTTTCAAGCGATTTGTATGAAATTCGGTATGTAGGACTAATATGCGACTATAAGACTTGTTCCTATAGAAATTCTGGGATTTGGTAATTAGAGTCTGGAATTTCGGGAACAATGCAATTTTTCAAGCGATTTGTATGAAATTCGGTATGTAGGACTAATATGCGACTGTAAGATTTGTTTCTATGGAAATTCTGGAATTTGGTAATTAGAGTCTGGAATTTCGGGAAATATGTAATTTTTCAAGCGATTTGTATGAAATTCGGTATGCAGTAGTAATATGCGACTATAAGACTTGTTCCTATAGAAATTCTGGGATTTGGTAATTAGAGTCTGGAATTTCGGGAACAATGCAATTTTTCAAGCGATTTGTATGAAATTCGGTATGTAGGACTAATATGCGACTGTAAGATTTGTTTCTATGGAAATTCTGGAATTTGGTAATTAGAGTCTGGAATTTCGGGAACAATGTAATTTTTCAAGCGATTTGTATGAAATTCGGTATGCAGTAGTAACATGCGACTATAAGACTTGTTCCTATGGAAATTCTGGGATTTGGTAATTAGAGTCTGGAATTTCGGGAACAATGCAATTTTTCAAGGGATTTGTATGAAATTCGGTATGTAGGACTTGTATGCGACTATAAGACTGGATCCTATGGAAGTTCTGGGATTTGGTAATTAGAGTCTAGAATTTCGGGAACAATGCATTTTTTCAAGCGATTTGTATGAAATTCGGTATGTAGGATTAATATGCGACTTGTTCCCATGGAAATTCTGGGATTTGGTAATTAGAGTATGGAATTTCGGGAACAATGCAATTTTTCAAGGGATTTGTATGAAATTCGGTATGTAGGACTAGTATGCGACTATAAGACTGGATCCTATGGAAGTTCTGGGATTTGGTAATTAGAGTCTAGAATTTCGGGAACAATGCAATTTTTTCAAGCGATTTGTTTGAAATTCGGTATGTAGGAGTAATATGCGACTATAAGACTTGTTGCTATATAAATTCTGGGATTTGGTAATTAGAGTCTGGAATTTCGGGAACAATGCAATTTTTCAAGCGATTTGTATGAAATTCGGTATGTAGGACTAATATGCGACTATAAGATTTGTTCCTATGGAAATTCTGGGATTTGGTAATTAGAGTCTGGAATTTCGGGAACAATACAACTTTTCAAGCGATTTGTATGAAATTCGGTATGTAGGACTAATATGCGACTATAAGATTTGTTCCTATGGAAATTCTGGGATTTGGTAATTAGAGTCTGGAATTTCGGGAACAATTTCGGGAACTTTGCAACTTTTCAAGCGATTTGTATGAAATTCGGTATGTAGGACTAATATGCGACTATAAGACTTGTTCCTATGGAAATTCTGGGATTTGGTAATTAGAGTCTGGAATTTCGGGAACAATGCAACTTTTCAAGCGATTTGTATGAAATTTGGTATGTAGGACTAATATGCGACTATAAGACTTTTTCGTATGGAAATTCTAGGATTTGGTAATTAGAGTCTGGAATTTCGGGAACAATGCAATTTTTCAAGGGATTTGTTTAAATTCGGTATGTAGGACTAGTATGCGACTATAAGACTTGTTCCTATGGAAATTCTGGGATTTGGTAATTAGAGTATAGAATTACGGGAACAATTCATTTTTTCAAGCGATTTGTTTGAAATTCGGTATGTAGGAGTAATATGCGACTATAAGACTTGTTCCTATATAAATTCTGGGATTTGGTAATTAGTGTCTGGAATTACGGGAACAATTCATTTTTTCAAGCGATTTGTTTGAAATTCGGTATGTAGGAGTAATATGCGACTATAAGACTTTTTCCTATATAAATTCTGGGATTTGGTAATTAGTGTCTGGAATTTCGGGAACAATGCAATTTTACAAGCGATTTGTTACATCGGTATGTAGGACAATTATGCGACTATAAGACTTGTTCCTATGGAAATTCTGGGATTTGGTAATTAGAGTCTAGAATTTCGGGAACAATGCATTTTTTCAAGCGATTTGTATGAAATTCGGTATGTAGGATTAATATGCGACTTGTTTTCATGGAAATTCTGGGATTTGGTAATTAGAGTATGGAATTTCGGGAACAATGCAATTTTTCAAACGATTTGTATGAAATTCGGTATGTAGGACTAGTATGCGACTGTAAGACTGGATCTTATGGAAGTTCTGGGATTTGGTAATTAGAGTCTAGAATTTCGGGAACAATGCAATTTTTTCAAGCGATTTGTATGAAATTCGGTATGTAGGACTAGTATGCGACTATAAGACTTGTTCCTATAGAAATTCTGGGATTTGGTAATTAGAGTCTGGAATTTCGGGAACAATGCAATTTTTCAAGCGATTTGTATGAAATTCGGTATGTAGGACTAATATGCGACTATAAGACTTGTTCCTATAGAAATTCTGGGATTTGGTAATTAGAGTCTGGAATTTCGGGAACAATGCAATTTTTCAAGCGATTTGTATGAAATTCGGTATGTAGGACTAATATGCGACTGTAAGATTTGTTTCTATGGAAATTCTGGAATTTGGTAATTAGAGTCTGGAATTTCGGGAACAATGTAATTTTTCAAGCGATTTGTATGAAATTCGGTATGCAGTAGTAATATGCGACTATAAGACTTGTTCCTATAGAAATTCTGGGATTTGGTAATTAGAGTCTGGAATTTCGGGAACAATGCAATTTTTCAAGCGATTTGTATGAAATTCGGTATGTAGGACTAATATGCGACTGTAAGATTTGTTTCTATGGAAATTCTGGAATTTGGTAATTAGAGTCTGGAATTTCGGGAACAATGTAATTTTTCAAGCGATTTGTATGAAATTCGGTATGCAGTAGTAACATGCGACTATAAGACTTGTTCCTATGGAAATTCTGGGATTTGGTAATTAGAGTCTGGAATTTCGGGAACAATGCAATTTTTCAAGGGATTTGTATGAAATTCGGTATGTAGGACTAGTATGCGACTTTAAGACTGGATCCTATGGAAGTTCTGGGATTTGGTAATTAGAGTCTAGAATTTCGGGAACAATGCATTTTTTCAAGCGATTTGTGTGAAATTCGGTATGTAGGATTAATATGCGACTTGTTCCCATGGAAATTCTGGGATTTGGTAATTAGAGTATGGAATTTCGGGAACAATGCAATTTTTCAAGGGATTTGTATGAAATTCGGTATGTAGGACTAGTATGCGACTATAAGACTGGATCCTATGGAAGTTCTGGGATTTGGTAATTAGAGTCTAGAATTTCGGGAACAATGCAATTTTTTCAAGCGATTTGTTTGAAATTCGGTATGTAGGAGTAATATGCGACTATAAGACTTGTTGCTATATAAATTCTGGGATTTGGTAATTAGAGTCTGGAATTTCGGGAACAATGCAATTTTTCAAGCGATTTGTATGAAATTCGGTATGTAGGACTAATATGCGACTATAAGATTTGTTCCTATGGAAATTCTGGGATTTGGTAATTAGAGTCTGGAATTTCGGGAACAATGCAACTTTTCAAGCGATTTGTATGAAATTCGGTATGTAGGACTAATATGCGACTATAAGATTTGTTCCTATGGAAATTCTGGGATTTGGTAATTAGAGTCTGGAATTTCGGGAACAATTTCGGGAACTTTGCAACTTTTCAAGCGATTTGTATGAAATTCGGTATGTAGGACTAATATGCGACTATAAGACTTGTTCCTATGGAAATTCTGGGATTTGGTAATTAGAGTCTGGAATTTCGGGAACAATGTAATTTTTCAATCGATTTGTTTGAAATTCAATATGTAGTAGTAATATGCGACAATAAGACTTGTTCCTATGGAAATTCTGGCATTTGGTAATTAGAGTCTGGAATTTCGGGAACAATGCAATTTTTCAAGGGATTTGTATGAAATTCGGTATGTAGGAACAATGCAATTTTTCAAGCGATTTGTATGAAATTCGGTATGTAGGACAAATATGCGACTATAAGACTTTTTCCTATGGAAATTCTAGGATTTGGTAATTAGAGTCTGGAATTTCGGGAACAATGCAATTTTTCAAGGGATTTGTTTAAATTCGGTATGTAGGACTAGTATGCGACTATAAGACTTGTTCCTATGGAAATTCTGGGATTTGGTAATTAGAGTATAGAATTACGGGAACAATTCATTTTTTCAAGCGATTTGTTTGAAATTCGGTATGTAGGAGTAATATGCGACTATAAGACTTGTTCCTATATAAATTCTGGGATTTGGTAATTAGTGTCTGGAATTACAGGAACAATTCATTTTTTCAAGCGATTTGTTTGAAATTCGGTATGTAGGAGTTATATGCGACTATAAGACTTTTTCCTATATAAATTCTGGGATTTGGTAATTAGTGTCTGGAATTTCGGGAACAATGCAATTTTACAAGCGATTTGTAACATCGGTATGTAGGACAATTATGCGACTATAAGACTTGTTCCTATGGAAATTCTGGGATTTGGTAATTAGAGTCTAGAATTTCGGGAACAATGCATTTTTTCAAGCGATTTCTATGAAATTTGGTATGTAGGATTAATATGCGACTTGTTTCCATGGAAATTCTGGGATTTGGTAATTAGAGTATGGAATTTCGGGAACAATGCAATTTTTCAAACGATTTGTATGAAATTCGGTATGTAGGACTAGTATGCGACTGTAAGACTGGATCCTAGGGAAGTTCTGGGATTTGGTAATTAGAGTCTAGAATTTCGGGAACAATGCAATTTTTTCAAGCGATTTGTTTGAAATTCGGTATGTAGGAGTAATATGCGACTATAAGACTTGTTCCTATGGAAATTCTGGGATTTGGTAATTAGAGTCTGGAATTACGGGAACAATGCAATTTTTCAAGCGATTTGTATGAAATTCGGTATGTAGGACTAATATGCGACTATAAGACTTGTTCCTATAGAAATTCTGGGATTTGGTAATTAGAGTCTGGAATTTCGGGAACAATGCAATTTTTCAAGCGATTTGTATGAAATTCGGTATGTAGGACTAATATGCGACTGTAAGATTTGTTTCTATGGAAATTCTGGAATTTGGTAATTAGAGTCTGGAATTTCGGGAACAATGTAATTTTTCAAGCGATTTGTATGAAATTCGGTATGCAGTAGTAATATGCGACTATAAGACTTGTTCCTATGGAAATTCTGGGATTTGGTAATTAGAGTCTGGAATTTCGGGAACAATGCAATTTTTCAAGGGATTTGTATGAAATTCGGTATGTAGGACTAGTATGCGACTATAAGACTGGATCCTATGGAAGTTCTGGGATTTGGTAATTAGAGTCTAGAATTTCGGGAACAATGCATTTTTTCAAGCGATTTGTATGAAATTCGGTATGTAGGACTAATATGCGACTATAAGATTTGTTCCTATGGAAATTCTGGGATTTGGTAATTAGAGTCTGGAATTTCGGGAACAATTTCGGGAACTTTGCAACTTTTCAAGCGATTTGTATGAAATTCGGTATGTAGGACTAATATGCGACTATAAGACTTGTTCCTATGGAAATTCTGGGATTTCGTAATTAGAGTCTGGAATTTCGGGAACAATGTAATTTTTCAATCGATTTGTTTGAAATTCAATATGTAGTAGTAATATGCGACAATAAGACTTGTTCCTATGGAAATTCTGGCATTTGGTAATTAGAGTCTGGAATTTCGGGAACAATGCAATTTTTCAAGGGATTTGTATGAAATTCGGTATGTAGGAACAATGCAATTTTTCAAGCGATTTGTATGAAATTCGGTATGTAGGACAAATATGCGACTATAAGACTTTTTCCTATGGAAATTCTAGGATTTGGTAATTAGAGTCTGGAATTTCGGGAACAATGCAATTTTTCAAGGGATTTGTTTAAATTCGGTATGTAGGACTAGTATGCGACTATAAGACTTGTTCCTATGGAAATTCTGGGATTTGGTAATTAGAGTATAGAATTACGGGAACAATTCATTTTTTCAAGCGATTTGTTTGAAATTCGGTATGTAGGAGTAATATGCGACTATAAGACTTGTTCCTATATAAATTCTGGGATTTGGTAATTAGTGTCTGGAATTACAGGAACAATTCATTTTTTCAAGCGATTTGTTTGAAATTCGGTATGTAGGAGTTATATGCGACTATAAGACTTTTTCCTATATAAATTCTGGGATTTGGTAATTAGTGTCTGGAATTTCGGGAACAATGCAATTTTACAAGCGATTTGTAACATCGGTATGTAGGACAATTATGCGACTATAAGACTTGTTCCTATGGAAATTCTGGGATTTGGTAATTAGAGTCTAGAATTTCGGGAACAATGCATTTTTTCAAGCGATTTCTATGAAATTTGGTATGTAGGATTAATATGCGACTTGTTTCCATGGAAATTCTGGGATTTGGTAATTAGAGTATGGAATTTCGGGAACAATGCAATTTTTCAAACGATTTGTATGAAATTCGGTATGTAGGACTAGTATGCGACTGTAAGACTGGATCCTAGGGAAGTTCTGGGATTTGGTAATTAGAGTCTAGAATTTCGGGAACAATGCAATTTTTTCAAGCGATTTGTTTGAAATTCGGTATGTAGGAGTAATATGCGACTATAAGACTTGTTCCTATGGAAATTCTGGGATTTGGTAATTAGAGTCTGGAATTACGGGAACAATGCAATTTTTCAAGCGATTTGTATGAAATTCGGTATGTAGGACTAATATGCGACTATAAGACTTGTTCCTATAGAAATTCTGGGATTTGGTAATTAGAGTCTGGAATTTCGGGAACAATGCAATTTTTCAAGCGATTTGTATGAAATTCGGTATGTAGGACTAATATGCGACTGTAAGATTTGTTTCTATGGAAATTCTGGAATTTGGTAATTAGAGTCTGGAATTTCGGGAACAATGTAATTTTTCAAGCGATTTGTATGAAATTCGGTATGCAGTAGTAATATGCGACTATAAGACTTGTTCCTATGGAAATTCTGGGATTTGGTAATTAGAGTCTGGAATTTCGGGAACAATGCAATTTTTCAAGGGATTTGTATGAAATTCGGTATGTAGGACTAGTATGCGACTATAAGACTGGATCCTATGGAAGTTCTGGGATTTGGTAATTAGAGTCTAGAATTTCGGGAACAATGCATTTTTTCAAGCGATTTGTATGAAATTCGGTATGTAGGATTAATATGCGACTTGTTCCAATGGAAATTCTGGGATTTGGTAATTAGACTATGGAATTTCGGGAACAATGCAATTTTTCAAGGGATTTGTATGAAATTCGGTATGTAGGACTAGTATGCGACTATAAGACTGGATCCTATGGAAGTTCTGGGATTTGGTAATTAGAGTCTAGAATTTCGGGAACAATGCAATTTTTTCAAGCGATTTGTTTGAAATTCGGTATGTAGGAGTAATATGCGACTATAAGACTTGTTCCTATATAAATTCTGGGATTTGGTAATTAGAGTCTGGAATTTCGGGAACAATGCAATTTTTCAAGCGATTTGTATGAAATTCGGTATGTAGGACAAATATGCGACTATAAGACTTGTTCCTATGGAAATTCTGGGATTTGGTAATTAGAGTCTGGAATTTCGGGAACAATGCAACTTTTCAAGCGATTTGTATGAAATTCGGTATGTAGGACTAATATGCGACTATAAGATTTGTTCCTATGGAAATTCTGGGATTTGGTAATTAGAGTCTGGAATTTCGGGAACAATTTCGGGAACAATGCAACTTTTCAAGCGATTTGTATGAAATTCGGTATGTAGGACTAATATGCGACTATAAGACTTGTTCCTATGGAAATTCTGGGATTTGGTAATTAGAGTCTGGAATTTCGGGAACAATGCAATTTTTCAAGGGATTTGTATGAAATTCGGTATGTAGGAACAATGCAATTTTTCAAGCGATTTGTATGAAATTCGGTATGTAGGACAAATATGCGACTATAAGACTTGTTCCTATGGAAATTCTGGGATTTGGTAATTAGAGTCTGGAATTTCGGGAACAATGCAACTTTTCAAGCGATTTGTATGAAATTCGGTATGTAGGACTAATATGCGACTATAAGATTTGTTCCTATGGAAATTCTGGGATTTGGTAATTAGAGTCTGGAATTTCGGGAACAATTTCGGGAACAATGCAACTTTTCAAGCGATTTGTATGAAATTCGGTATGTAGGACTAATATGCGACTATAAGACTTGTTCCTATGGAAATTCTGGGATTTGGTAATTAGAGTCTGGAATTTCGGGAACAATGTAATTCTTCAATCGATTTGTTTGAAATTCAATATGTAGTAGTAATATGCGACAATAAGACTTGTTCCTATGGAAATTCTGGGATTTGGTAATTAGAGTCTGGAATTTCGGGAACAATGCAATTTTTCAAGGGATTTGTATGAAATTCGGTATGTAGGACTAGTATGCGACTATAAGACTTGTTCCTATGGAAATTCTGGGATTTGGTAATTAGAGTCTGGAATTACGGGAACAATGCAATTTTTCAAGGGATTTGTATGAAATTCGGTATGTAGGACTAGTATGCGACTATAAGACTTGTTCCTATGGAAATTCTGGGATTTGGTAATTAGAGTCTGGAATTACGGGAACAATTCAATTTTTCAAGCGATTTATATGAAATTCGGTATGTAGGACTAATATGCGACTATAAGACTTGTCCCTATGGAAATTCTAGAATTTGGTAATTAGAGTCTGGAATTTATGGAACAATTAAATTTTTCAAGCGATTTGTATGAAATTCGGTATGTAGGACAAACATGCGACTATAAGACTTGTTCCTATGGAAATTCTGGTATTTGGTAATTAGAGTCTGGAATTTCGGGAACAATGCAATTTTTCAAGGGATTTGTATGAAATTCGGTATGTAGGACTAGTATGCGACTATAAGACTTGTTCCTATGGAAATTCTGGGATTTGGTAATTAGTGTCTGGAATTTCGGGAACAATGTAATTTTTCAAGGGATTTGTATGAAATTTGGTATGTAGGACTAGTATGCGACTATAAGACTTGTTCCTATGGAAATTCTGGGATTTGGTAATTAGTGTCTGGAATTACGGGAACAATTCATTTTTTCAAGCGATTTGTTTGAAATTCGGTATGTAGGAGTTATATGCGACTATAAGACTTGTTCCTATATAAATTCTGGGATTTGGTAATTAGTGTCTGGAATTTCGGGAACAATGCAATTTTACAAGCGATTTGTATGAAATTCGGTATGTAGGACAAATATGCGACTATAAGACTTGTTCCTATGGAAATTCTGGGATTTGGTAATTAGAGTCTGGAATTTCGGGAACAATGCAACTTTTCAAGCGATTTGTATGAAATTTGGTGTGTAGGACTAATATGCGACTATAAGACTTTTTCCTATGGAAATTCTAGGATTTGGTAATTAGAGTCTGGAATTTCGGGAACAATGCAATTTTTCAAGGGATTTGTTTAAATTCGGTATGTAGGACTAGTATGCGACTATAAGACTTGTTCCTATGGAAATTCTGGGATTTGGTAATTAGAGTATAGAATTACGGGAACAATTCATTTTTTCAAGCGATTTGTTTGAAATTCGGTATGTAGGAGTAATATGCGACTATAAGACTTGGTCCTATATAAATTCTGGGATTTGGTAATTAGTGTCTGGAATTACGGGAACAATTCATTTTTTCAAGCGATTTGTTTGAAATTCGGTATGTAGGAGTAATATGCGAATATAAGACTTTTTCCTATATAAATTCTGGGATTTGGTAATTAGTGTCTGGAATTTCGGGAACAATGCAATTTTACAAGCGATTTGTAACATCGGTATGTAGGACAATTATGCGACTATAAGACTTGTTCCTATGGAAATTCTGGGATTTGGTAATTAGAGTCTAGAATTTCGGGAACAATGCATTTTTTCAAGCGATTTGTATGAAATTCGGTATGTAGGATTAATATGCGACTATAAGACTTGTTCCTATATAAATTCTGGGATTTTGTAATTAGTGTCTGGAATTTCGGGAACAATGCAATTTTACAAGCGATTTGTATGCCGGTATGTAGGACAAATATGCGACTATAAGACTTGTTCCTATGGAAATTCTGGGATTTGGTAATTAGAGTCTGGAATTTCGGGAACAATACAACTTTTCAAGCGATTTGTATGAAATTTGGTATGTAGGACTAATATGCGACTATAAGACTTGTTCCTATGGAAATTCTGGGATTTGGTAATTAGAGACTGGAATTACGGGAACAATGCAATTTTTCAAGCGATTTATATGAAATTCGGTATGTAGGACTAATATGCGACTTTAAGACTTGTTCCTATGGAAATTCTGGGATTTGGTAATTAGAGTCTGGAATTTCGGGAACAATGCAATTTTTCAAGCGATTTGTATGATATTCGGTATGTAGGACTAATATGCGACTGTAAGATTTGTTTCTATGGAAATTCTGGAATTTGGTAATTAGAGTCTGGAATTTCGGGAACAATGTAATTTTTCAAGCGATTTGTTTGAAATTCGGTATGTAGGACTAGTATGCGACTATAAGACTGGATCCTATGGAAGTTCTGGGATTTGGTAATTAGAGTCTAGAATTTCGGGAACAATGCATTTTTTCAAGCGATTTGTATGAAATTCGGTATGTAGGCTTAATATGCGACTTGTTCCCATGGAAATTCTGGGATTTGGTAATTAGAGTATGGAATTTCGGGAACAATGCAATTTTTTCAAGCGATTTGTTTGAAATTCGGTATGTAGGAGTAATATGCGACTATAAGACTTGTTCCTATATAAATTCTGGGATTTGGTAATTAGAGTCTGGAATTTCGGGAACAATGCAATTTTTCAAGCGATTTGTATGAAATTCGGTATGTAGGACAAATATGCGACTATAAGACTTGTTCCTATGGAAATTCTGGGATTTGGTAATTAGAGTCTGGAATTTCGGGAACAATGCAACTTTTCAAGCGATTTGTATGAAATTCGGTATGTAGGACTAATATGCGACTATAAGATTTGTTCCTATGGAAATTCTGGGATTTGGTAATTAGAGTCTGGAATTTCGGGAAAAATTTCGGGAACAATGCAACTTTTCAAGCGATTTGTATGAAATTCGGTATGTAGGACTAATATGCGACAATAAGACTTGTTCCTATGGAAATTCTGGGATTTGGTAATTAGAGTCTGGAATTTCGGGAACAATGCAATTTTTCAAGCGATTTGTATGAAATTCGGTATGTAGGACTAATATGCGACTATAAGACTTGTTCCCATGGAAATTCTGGGATTTGGTAATTAGAGTCTGGAATTTCGGGAACAATGCAATTTTCAAGGGATTTGTATGAAATTCGGTATGTAGGACTAGTATGCCGCTATAAGACTGGATCCTATGGAAATACTGCGATTTGGTAATCAGAGTCTGGAATTTCGGTTACAATGCAATTTTCCAAGCGATTTGTATTAAATTCGGTATGTAGGACTAATATGCGACTATAAGACTTGTTCCTATGGAAATTCTGGGATTTGGTAATTAGAGTCTGGAATTTCGGGAACAATGCAATTTTTCAAGCGATTTGTATGAAATTCGGTATGTAGGACTAATATGCGACTATAAGACTTGTTCCTATGGAAATTCTGGGATTTGGTAATTAGAGTCTGGAATTTCGGGAACAATGTAATTTTTCAATCGATTTGTTTGAAATTCAATATGTAGTAGTAATATGCGACTATAAGACTTGTTCCTATGGAAATTCTGGGATTTGGTAATTAGAGTCTGGAATTACGGGAACAATTTAATTTTTCAAGCGATTTGTATGAAATTCGGTATGTAGGACTAATATGCGACTATAAGACTTGTTCCTATGGAAATTCTAGAATTTGGTAATTAGAGTCTGGAATTTAGGGAACAATTCAATTTTTCAAGGGATTTGTATGAAATTCGGTATGAAGGACTAATATGCGACTGTAAGATTTGTTTCTATGGAAATTCTGGAATTTGGTAATTAGAGTCTGGAATTTAGGGAACAATTCAATTTTTCAAGCGATTTGTATGAAATTCGGAATGTAGGACTAATATGCGACTATAAGATTTGTTCCTATGGAAATTCTGGGATTTGGTAATTAGAGTCTGGAATTTAGGGAACAATTCAATTTTTCAAGCGATTTGTATGAAATTCGGAATGTAGGACTAATATGCGACTATAAGATTTGTTCCTATGGAAATTCTGGGATTTGGTAATTAGAGTCTGGAATTACGGGAACAATTCAATTTTTCAAGCGATTTGTATGAAATTCGGTATGTAGGACTAATATGCGACTATAAGACTTGTTCCTATGGAAATTCTAGAATTTGGTAATTAGAGTCTGGAATTTAGGGAACAATTCAATTTTTCAAGCGATTTGTATGAAATTCGGAATGTAGGACTAATATGCGACTATAAGATTTGTTCCTATGGAAATTCTGGGATTTGGTAATTAGAGTCTGTTCCTATGGAAATTCTGGGATTTGGTAATTAGAGTCTGGAATTACGGGAACAATTCAATTTTTCAAGCGATTTGTATGAAATTCGGTATGTAGGACTAATATGCGACTATAAGACTTGTTCCTATGGAAATTCTAGAATTTGGTAATTAGAGTCTGGAATTTAGGGAACAATTCAATTTTTCAAGCGATTTGTATGAAATTCGGAATGTAGGACTAATATGCGACTATAAGATTTGTTCCTATGGAAATTCTGGGATTTGGTAATTAGAGTCTGGAATTTAGGGAACAATTCAATTTTTCAAGCGATTTGTATTAAATTCGGAATGTAGGACTAATATGCGACTATAAGATTTGTTCCTATGGAAATTCTGGGATTTGGTAATTAGAGTCTGGAATTACGGGAACAATTCAATTTTTCAAGCGATTTGTATGAAATTCGGTATGTAGGACTAATATACGACTATAAGACTTGTTCCTATGGAAATTCTGGAATTTGGTAATTAGAGTCTGGAATTTAGGGAACAATGCAATTTTGCAAGCGATTTGTATGAAATTCGGAATGTAGGACTAATATGCGACTATAAGATTTGTTCCTATGGAAATTCTGGGATTTGGTAATTAGAGTCTGGAATTTAGGGAACAATTCAATTTTTCAAGCGATTTGTATGAAATTCGGAATGTAGGACTAATATGCGACTATAAGATTTGTTCCTATGGAAATTCTGGGATTTGGTAATTAGAGTCTGGAGTTACGGGAACAATTCAATTTTTCAAGCGATTTGTATGAAATTCGGTATGTAGGACTAATATGCGACTATAAGACTTGTTCCTATGGAAATTCTGGGATTTGGTAATTAGAGTCTGGAATTACGGGAACAATGCAATTTTTCAAGCGATTTGTATGAAATTCGGTATGTAGGACTAATATGCGACTGTAAGATTTGTTTCTATGGAAATTCTGGAATTTGGTAATTAGAGTCTGGAATTTCGGGAACAATGTAATTTTTCAAGCGATTTGTTTGAAATTCGATATGCAGTAGTAATATGCGATTATAAGACTTGTTCCTATGGAAATTCTGGGATTTGGTAATTAGAGTCTGGAATTTCGGGAACAATGCAATTTTTCAAGGGATTTGTATGAAATTCGGTATGTAGGACTAGTATGCGACTATAAGACTGGATCCTATGGAAGTTCTGGGATTTGGTAATTAGAGTCTAGAATTTCGGGAACAATGCATTTTTTCAAGCGATTTGTATGAAATTCGGTATGTAGGATTAATATGCGACTTGTTCCCATGGAAATTCTGGGATTTGGTAATTAGAGTATGGAATTTCGGGAACAATGCAATTTTTCAAGGGATTTGTATGAAATTTGGTATGTAGGACTAGTATGCGACTATAAGACTGGATCCTATGGAAGTTCTGGGATTTGGTAATTAGAGTCTAGAATTTCGGGAACAATGCAATTTTTTCAAGCGATTTGTTTGAAATTCGGTATGTAGGAGTAATATGCGACTATAAGACTTGTTCCTATATAAATTCTGGGATTTTGTAATTAGTGTCTGGAATTTCGGGAACAATGCAATTTTACAAGCGATTTGTATGAAATTCGGTATGTAGGACAAATATGCGACTATAAGACTTGTTCCTATGGAAATTCTGGGATTTGGTAATTAGAGTCTGGAATTTCGGGAACAATACAACTTTTCAAGCGATTTGTATGAAATTTGCTATGTAGGACTAATATGCGACTATAAGACTTGTTCCTATGGAAATTCTGGGATTTGGTAATTAGAGTCTGGAATTACGGGAACAATGCAATTTTTCAAGCGATTTGTATGAAATTCGGTATGTAGGACTAATATGCGACTTTAATACTTGTTCCTATGGAAATTCTGGGATTTGGTAATTAGAGTCTGGAATTTCGGGAACAATGCAATTTTTCAAGCGATTTGTATGATATTCGGTATGTAGGACTAATATGCGACTGTAAGATTTGTTTCTATGGAAATTCTGGAATTTGGTAATTAGAGTCTAGAATTTCGGGAACAATGCATTTTTTCAAGCGATTTGTATGAAATTCGGTATGTAGGCTTAATATGCGACTTGTTCCTATGGAAATTCTGGGATTTGGTAATTAGAGTATGGAATTTCGGGAACAATGCAATTTTTCAATCGATTTGTTTGAAATTCAATATGTAGTAGTAATATGCGACTATAAGACTTGTTCCTATGGAAATTCTGGGATTTGGTAATTAGAGTCTGGAATTACGGGAACAATTTAATTTTTCAAGCGATTTGTATGAAATTCGGTATGTAGGACTAATATGCGACTATAACACTTGTTCCTATGGAAATTCTAGAATTTGGTAATTAGAGTCTGGAATTTAGGGAACAATTCAATTTTTCAAGGGATTTGTATGAAATTCGGTATGTAGGACTAATATGCGACTGTAAGATTTGTTTCTATGGAAATTCTGGAATTTGGTAATTAGAGTCTGGAATTTAGGGAACAATTCAATTTTTCAAGCGATTTGTATGAAATTCGGAATGTAGGACTAATATGCGACTATAAGATTTGTTCCTATGGAAATTCTGGGATTGGGATTCTGGGAATGCAATTTTTCAAGGGATTTGTATGAAATTCGGTATGTAGGACTAGTATGCGACTATAAGACTGGATCCTATGGAAGTTCTGGGATTTGGTAATTAGAGTCTAGAATTTCGGGAACAATGCAATTTTTTCAAGCGATTTGTTTGAAATTCGGTATGTAGGAGTAATATGCGACTATAAGACTTGTTCCTATATAAATTCTGGGATTTGGTAATTAGAGTCTGGAATTTCGGGAACAATGCAATTTTTCAAGCGATTTGTATGAAATTCGGTATGTAGGACTAATATGCGACTATAAGACTTGTTCCTAGGGAAATTCTGGGATTTAGTAATTAGAGTCTGGAATTTCGGGAACAATGTAATTTTTCAATCGATTTGTTTTAAATTCAATATGTAGTAGTAATATGCGACAATAAGACTTGTTCCTATGGAAATTCTGGGATTTGGTAATTAGAGTCTGGAATTTCGGGAACAATGCAATTTTTCAAGCGATTTGTATGAAATTCGGTATGTAGGACTAATATGCGACTATAAGACTTGTTCCCATGGAAATTCTGGGATTTGGTAATTAGAGTCTGGAATTTCGGGAACAATGCAATTTTTCAAGGGATTTGTATGAAATTCGGTATGTAGGACTAGTATGCCGCTATAAGACTGGATCCTATGGAAATTCTGCGATTTGGTAATCAGAGTCTGGAATTTCGGTTACAATGCAATTTTCCAAGCGATTTGTATGAAATTCGGTATGTAGGACTAATATGCGACTATAAGACTTGTTCCTATGGAAATTCTGGGATTTGGTAATTAGAGTCTGGAATTTCGGGAACAATGCAATTTTTCAAGCGATTTGTATGAAATTCGGTATGTAGGACTAATATGCGACTATAAGACTTGTTCCTATGGAAATTCTGGGATTTGGTAATTAGAGTCTGGAATTTCGGGAACAATGTAATTTTTCAATCGATTTGTTTGAAATTCAATATGTAGTAGTAATATGCGACTATAAGACTTGTTCCTATGGATATTCTGGGATTTGGTAATTAGAGTCTGGAATTTCGGGAACAATTCAATTTTTCAAGCGATTTGTATGAAATTCGGTATGTAGGACTAATATGCGACTATAAGACTTGTTCCTATGGAAATTCTAGAATTTGGTAATTAGAGTCTGGAATTTAGGGAACAATTCAATTTTTCAAGCGATTTGTATGAAATTCGGTATGTAGGACTAATATGCGACTATAAGACTTGTTCCTATGGAAATTCTAGAATTTGGTAATTAGAGTCTGGAATTTCGGGAACAATTCAATTTTTCAAGGGATTTGTATGAAATTCGGTATGTAGGACTAGTATGCGACTATAAGACTTGTTCTTATGGAAATTCTGGGATTTGGTAATTAGAGTCTGGAATTACGGGAACAATTCAATTTTTCAAGCGATTTGTATGAAATTCGGTATGTAGGACTAATATAAGACTTGTTCCTATGGAAATTCTAGAATTTGGTAATTAGAGTCTGGAATTTAGGAAACAATTCAATTTTTCAAGCGATTTGTATGAAATTCGGTATGTAGGACTAATATGCGACTATAAGACTTGTTCCCATGGAAATTCTGGGATTTGGTAATTAGAGTCTGGAATTTCGGGAACAATTCAATTTTTCAAGCGATTTGTATGAAATTCGGTATGTAGGACTAATATGCGACTATAAGATTTGTTCATATGGAAATTCTGGGATTTGGTAATTAGAGTCTGGAATTTCGGGAACAATGCAATTTTTCAAGCGATTTGTATGAAATTCGGTATGTAGGACTAAAATGCGACTATAAGACTTGTTCCTATGGAAATTCTGGGATTTGGTAATTAGAGTCTGGAATTTCGGGAACAATGCAATTCTTCAAGGGATTTGTATGAAATTCGGTATGAAGGACTAGTATGCCGCTATAAGACTGGATCCTATGGAAATTCTGCGATTTGGTAATCAGAGTCTGGAATTTCGGTTACAATGCAATTTTCCAAGCGATTTGTATGAAATTCGGTATGTAGGACTAATATGCGACTATAAGACTGGATCCTATGGAAGTTCTGGGATTTGGTAATTAGAGTCTAGAATTTCGGGAACAATGCAATTTGTTTGAAATTCGGTATGTAGGAGTAATATGCGACTATAAGACTTGTTCCTATATAAATTCTGGGATTTTGTAATTAGTGTCTGGAATTTCGGGAACAATGCAATTTTACAAGCGATTTGTATGAAATTCGGTATGTAGGACAAATATGCGACTATAAGACTTGTTCCTATGGAAATTCTGGGATTTGGTAATTAGAGTCTGGAATTTCGGGAACAATGCAACTTTTCAAGCGATTTGTATGAAATTTGGTATGTAGGACTAATATGCGACTATAATACTTGTTCCTATGGAAATTCTGGGATTTGGTAATTAGAGTATGGAATTTCGGGAACAATGCAATTTTTCAAGGAATTTGTATGAAATTCGGTATGTAGGACTAGTATGCGACTATAAGACTGGATCCTATGGAAGTTCTGGGATTTGGTAATTAGAGTCTAGAATTTCGGGAACAATGCATTTTTTCAAGCGATTTGTATGAAATTCGGTATGTAGGATTAATATGCGACTTGTTCCCATGGAAATTCTGGGATTTGGTAAGTAGAGTATGGAATTTCGGGAACAATGCAATTTTTCAAGGGATTTGTATGAAATTCGGTATGTAGGACTAGTATGCGACTATAAGACTGGATCCTATGGAAGTGCTGGGATTTGGTAATTAGAGTCTGGAATTTCGGGAACAATGCAATTTTTTCAAGCGATTTGTTTGAAATTCGGTATGTAGGACTAATATGCGACTATAAGACTTGTTCCTATATAAATTCTGGGATTTTGTAATTAGTGTCTGGAATTTCGGGATCAATGCAATTTTACAAGCGATTTGTATGAAATTCGGTATGTAGGACAAATATGCGACTATAAGACTTGTTCCTATGGAAATTCTGGGATTTGGTAATTAGAGTCTGGAATTTCGGGAACAATGCAACTTTTCAAGGGATTTGTATGAAATTTGGTATGTAGGACTAATATGCGACTATAAGACTTGTTCCTATGGAAATTCTGGGATTTGGTAATTAGAGTCTGGAATTACGGGAACAATGCAATTTTTCAAGCGATTTGTATGAAATTCGGTATGTAGGACTAATATGCGACTGTAAGATTTGTTTCTATGGAAATTCTGGAATTTGGTAATTAGAGTCTGGAATTTCGGGAACAATGTAATTTTTCAAGCGATTTGTTTGAAATTCGGTATGCAGTAGTAATATGCGACTATAAGACTTGTTCCTATGGAAATTCTGGGATTTGGTAATTAGAGTCTAGAATTTCGGGAACAATGCATTTTTTCAAGCGATTTGTATGAAATTCGGTATGTAGGATTAATATGCGACTTGTTCCCATGGAAATTCTGGGATTTGGTAATTAGAGTATGGAATTTCGGGAACAATGCAATTTTTCAAGGGATTTGTATGAAATTCGGTATGTAGGACTAGTATGCGACTACAGGACTGGATCCTATGGAAGTTCTGGGATTTGGTAATTAGAGTCTAGAATTTCGGGAACAATGCAATTTTTTCAAGCGATTTGTTTGAAATTCAATATGTAGTAGTAATATGCGACTATAAGACTTGTTCCTATGGAAATTCTGGGATTTGGTAATTAGAGTCTGGAATTTCGGGAACAATGTAATTTTTCAATCGATTTGTTTGAAATTCAATATGTAGTAGTAATATGCGACTATAAGACTTGTTCCTATGGAAATTCTGGGATTTGGTAATTAGAGTCTGGAATTTCGGGAACAATTCAATTTTTCAAGCGATTTGTATGAAATTCGGTATGTAGGACTAATATGCGACTATAAGACTTGTTCCTATGGAAATTCTAGAATTTGGTAATTAGAGTCTGGAATTTAGGGAACAATTCAATTTTTCAAGCGATTTGTATGAAATTCGGTATGTAGGACTAATATGCGACTATAAGACTTGTTCCTATGGAAATTCTAGAATTTGGTAATTAGAGTCTGGAATTTCGGGAACAATGCAACTTTTCAAGCGATTTGTATGAAATTTGGTATGTAGGACTAATATGCGACTATAAGACTTGTTCCTATGGAAATTCTGGGATTTGGTAATTAGAGTATGGAATTTCGGGAACAATGCAATTTTTCAAGGGATTTGTATGAAATTCGGTATGTAGGACTAGTATGCGACTATAAGACTGGATCCTATGGAAGTTCTGGGATTTGGTAATTAGAGTCTAGAATTTCGGGAACAATGCATTTTTTCAAGCGATTTGTATGAAATTCGGTATGTAGGACTAGTATGCGACTATAAGACTGGATCCTATGGAAGTTCTGGGATTTGGTAATTAGAGTCTAGAATTTCGGGAACAATGCATTTTTTCAAGCGATTTGTATGAAATTCGGTATGTAGGACTAATATGCGACTATAAGACTTGTTCCTATATAAATTCTGGGATTTTGTAATTAGTGTCTGGAATTTCGGGAACAATGCAATTTTACAAGCGATTTGTATGAAATTCGGTATGTAGGACAAATATGCGACTATAAGACTTGTTCCTATGGAAATTCTGGGATTTGGTAATTAGAGTCTGGAATTTCGGGAACAATGCAACTTTTCAAGCGATTTGTATGAAATTTGGTATGTAGGACTAATATGCGACTATAAGACTTGTTCCTATGGAAATTCTGGGATTTGGTAATTAGAGTATGGAATTTCGGGAACAATGCAATTTTTCAAGGGATTTGTATGAAATTCGGTATGTAGGACTAGTATGCGACTATAAGACTGGATCCTATGGAAGTTCTGGGATTTGGTAATTAGAGTCTAGAATTTCGGGAACAATGCATTTTTTCAAGCGATTTGTATGAAATTCGGTATGTAGGATTAATATGCGACTTGTTCCCATGGAAATTCTGGGATTTGGTAATTAGAGTATGGAATTTCGGGAACAATGCAATTTTTCAAGGGATTTGTATGAAATTCGGTATGTAGGACTAGTATGCGACTATAAGACTGGATCCTATGGAAGTTCTGGGATTTGGTAATTAGAGTCTGGAATTTCGGGAACAATGCAATTTTTTCAAGCGATTTGTTTGAAATTCGGTATGTAGGACTAATATGCGACTATAAGACTTGTTCCTATATAAATTCTGGGATTTTGTAATTAGTGTCTGGAATTTCGGGATCAATGCAATTTTACAAGCGATTTGTATGAAATTCGGTATGTAGGACAAATATGCGACTATAAGACTTGTTCCTATGGAAATTCTGGGATTTGGTAATTAGAGTCTGGAATTTCGGGAACAATGCAACTTTTCAAGCGATTTGTATGAAATTTGGTATGTAGGACTAATATGCGACTATAAGACTTGTTCCTATGGAAATTCTGGGATTTGGTAATTAGAGTCTGGAATTACGGGAACAATGCAATTTTTCAAGCGATTTGTATGAAATTCGGTATGTAGGACTAATATGCGACTGTAAGATTTGTTTCTATGGAAATTCTGGAATTTGGTAATTAGAGTCTGGAATTTCGGGAACAATGTAATTTTTCAAGCGATTTGTTTGAAATTCGGTATGCAGTAGTAATATGCGACTATAAGACTTGTTCCTATGGAAATTCTGGGATTTGGTAATTAGAGTCTGGAATTTCGGGAGCAATGCAATTTTTCAAGGGATTTGTATGAAATTCGGTATGTAGGACTAGTATGCGACTATAAGACTGGATCCTATGGAAGTTCTGGGATTTGGTAATTAGAGTCTAGAATTTCGGGAACAATGCATTTTTTCAAGCGATTTGTATGAAATTCGGTATGTAGGATTAATATGCGACTTGTTCCCATGGAAATTCTGGGATTTGGTAATTAGAGTATGGAATTTCGGGAACAATGCAATTTTTCAAGGGATTTGTATGAAATTCGGTATGTAGGACTAGTATGCGACTACAAGACTGGATCCTATGGAAGTTCTGGGATTTGGTAATTAGAGTCTAGAATTTCGGGAACAATGCAATTTTTTCAAGCGATTTGTTTGAAATTCGGTATGTAGGAGTAATATGCGACTATAAGACTTGTTCCTATATAAATTCTGGGATTTGGTAATTAGAGTCTGGAATTTCGGGAACAATGCAATTTTTCAAGCGATTTGTATGAAATTCGGTATGTAGGACAAATATGCGACTATAAGACTTGTTCCTATGGAAATTCTGGGATTTGGTAATTAGAGTTTGGAATTTCGGGAACAATGCAACTTTTCAAGCGATTTGTATGAAATTCGGTATGTAGGACTAATATGCGACTATAAGATTTGTTCCTATGGAAATTCTGGGATTTGGTAATTAGAGTCTGGAATTTCGGGAAAAATTTCAGGAACAATGCAACTTTTCAAGCGATTTGTATGAAATTCAGTATGTAGGACTAATATGCGACTATACGACTTGTTCCTATGGAAATTCTGGGATTTGGTAATTAGAGTCTGGGATTTTGGGGACAATGTAATTTTTCAATCGATTTGTTTGAAATTCAATATGTAGTAGTAATATGCGACAATAAGATTTGTTCCTATGGAAATTCTGGGATTTGGTAATTAGAGTCTGGAATTTAGGGAACAATGCAATTTTTCAAGCGATTTGTATGAAATTCGGTATGTAGGACTAATATGCGACTATAAGACTTGTTCCCATGGAAATTCTGGGATTTGGTAATTAGAGTCTGGAATTTCGGGAACAATGCAATTTTTCAAGGGATTTGTATGAAATTCTGTATGTAGGACTAGTATGCCGCTATAAGACTGGATCCTATGGAAATTCTGCGATTTGGTAATCAGAGTCTGGAATTTCGGTTACAATGCAATTTTCCAAGCGATTTGTATGAAATTCGGTATGTAGGACTAATATGCGACTGTAAGACTTGTTCCTATGGAAATTCTGGGATTTGGTAATTAGAGTCTGGAATTTCGGGAACAATGCAATTTTTCAAGCGATTTGTATGAAATTCGGTATGTAGGACTAATATGCGACTATAAGACTTGTTCCTATGGAAATTCTGGGATTTGGTAATTAGAGTCTGGAATTTCGGGAACAATTTTTCAATCGATTTGTTTGAAATTCAATATGTAGTAGTAATATGCGACTATAAGACTTGTTCCTATGGAAATTCTGGGATTTGGTAATTAGAGTCTGGAATTACGGGAACAATTCAATTTTTCAAGCGATTTGTATGAAATTCGGTATGTAGGACTAATATGCGACTATAAGACTTGTTCCTATGGAAATTCTAGAATTTGGTAATTAGAGTCTGGAATTTAGGGAACAATTCAATTTTTCAAGCGATTTGTATGAAATTCGGTATGTAGGTCTAATATGCGACTATAAGAATTGTTCCTATGGAAATTCTAGAATTTGGTATTTAGAGTCTGGAATTTCGGGAACAATTCAATTTTTCAAGCGATTTGTATGAAATTCGGTATGTAGGACTAATATGCGACTATAAGACTTGTTCCTATGGAAATTCTAGAAATTGGTAATTAGAGTCTGGAATTTAGGGAACAATTCAATTTTTCAAGCGATTTGTATGAAATTCGGTATGTAGGACTAATATGCGAATATAAGACTTGTTCCTATGGAAATTCTAGAATTTGGTAATTAGAGTCTGGAATTTCGGGAACAATTCAATTTTTCAAGGGATTTGTATGAAATTCGGTATGTAGGACTAGTATGCGACTATAAGACTTGTTCTTATGGAAATTCTGTGATTTGGTAATTAGAGTCTGGAATTACGGGAACAATTCAATTTTTCAAGCGATTTGTATGAAATTCGGTATGTAGGACTTATATAAGACTTGTTCCTATGGAAATTCTAGAATTTGGTAATTAGAGTCTGGAATTTAGGGAACAATTCAATTTTTCAAGGGATTTGTATGAAATTCGGTATGTAGGACTAATATGCGACTATAAGACTTGTTCCTGTGGAAATTCTAGTATTTGGTAATTAGAGTCTGGAATTTCGGGAACAATTCAATTTTTCAAGCGATTTGTATGAAATTCGGTATGTAGGACTAATATGCGACTGTAAGATTTGTTTCTATGGAAATTCTGGAATTTGGTAATTAGAGTCTGGAATTTCGGGAAAAATGTAATTTTTCAAGCGATTTGTTTGAAATTCGGTATGCAGTAGTAATATGCGACTATAAGACTTGTTTCTATGGAAATTCTGGGATTTGGTAATTAGAGTCTGGAATTTCGGGAACAATGCAATTTTTCAAGGGATTTGTATGAAATTCGGTATTTAGGACTAGTATGCGACTATAAGACTGGATCCTATGGAAGTTCTGGGATTTGGTAATTAGAGTCTAGAATTTCGGGAACAATGCATTTTTTCAAGCGATTTGTATGAAATTCGGTATGTAGGATTAATATGCGACTTGTTCCCATGGAAATTCTGGGATTTGGTAATTAGAGTATGGAATTTCGGGAACAATGCAATTTTTCAAGAGATTTGTATGAAATTCGGTATGTAGGACTAGTATGCGACTATAAGACTGGATCCTATGAAAGTTCTGGGCTTTGGTAATTAGAGTCTAGAATTTCGGGAACAATGCAATTTTTCAAGGGATTTGTATGAAATTCGGTATGTAGGACTAGTATGCCGCTATAAGACTGGATCCTATGGAAATTCTGGGATTTGGTAATTAGAGTCTGGAATTTCGGGAACAATGCAACTTTTCAAGCGATTTGTATGAAATTCGGTATGCAGTAGTAATATGCGACTATAAGACTTGTTCCCATGGAAATTCTGGGATTTGGTAATTAGAGTCTGGAATTTCGGGAACAATGCAATTTTTCAAGGGATTTGTATGAAATTCGGTATGTAGGACTAGTATGCGACTATAAGACTGGATCCTATGGAAATTCTGGAATTTGGTAATTAGAGTCTGGAATTTCGGGAACAATGCAACTTTTCAAGCGATTTGTATGAAATTCGGTATGCAGTAGTAATATGCGACTATAAGACTTGTTCCCATGGAAATTCTGGGATTTGGTAATTAGAGTCTGGAATGTCGGGAACAATGCAATTTTTCAAGGGATATGTATGAAATTCGGTATGTAGGACTAGTATGCGACTATAAGACTGGATCCTATGAAAGTTCTGGGATTTGGTAATTAGAGTCTAGAATTTCGGGAACAATGCATTTTTTCAAGCGATTTGTATGAAATTCGGTATGTAGGATTAATATGCGACTTGTTCCCATGGAAATTCTGAGATTTGGTAATTAGAGTATGGAATTTTGGGAACAATGCAATTTTTCAAGGGATTTGTATGAAATTCGGTATTTAGGACTAGTATGCGACTATAAGACTGGATCCTATGGAAGTTCTGGGATTTGGTTATTAGAGTCTAGAATTTCGGGAACAATTCAATTTTTTCAAGCGATTTGTTTGAAATTCGGTATTACTATAAGACTTGTTCCTATATAAATTCTGGGATTTGGTAATTAGAGTCTGGAATTTCGGGAACAATGCAATTTTTCAAGCGATTTGTATGAAATTCAGTATGTAGGACTAATATGCGACTATAAGACTTGTTCCTATGGAAATTCTGGGATTTGGTAATTAGAGTCTGGAATTTCGGGAACAATGCAACTTTTCAAGCGATTTGTATGAAATTCGGTATGTAGGACTAATATGCGACTATAAGATTTGTTCCTATGGAAATTCTGGGATTTGGTAATTAGAGTCTGGAATTTCGGGAACAATGCAACTTTTCAAGCGATTTGTATGAAATTCGGTATGTAGGACTAATATGCGACTATAAGACTTGTTCCTATGGAAATTCTGGGATTTGGTAATTAGAGTCTGGAATTTCGGGAACAATGTAATTTTTCAATCGATTTGTTTGAAATTCAATATGTAGTAGTAATATGCGACAATAAGACTTGTTCCTATGGAAATTCTGGGATTTGGTAATTAGAGTCTGGAATTTCGGGAACAATGCAATTTTTCAAGCGATTTGTATGAAATTCGGTATGTAGGACTAATATGCGACTATAAGACTTGTTCCCATGGAAATTCTGGGATTTGGTAATTAGAGTCTGGAATTTCGGGAACAATGCAATTTTTCAAGCGATTTGTATGAAATTCGGTATGTAGGACTAGTATGCCGCTATAAGACTAGATCCAATGGAAATTGGCGAGTCTGGAATTTCGGTTACAATGCAATTTTCCAAGCGATTTGTATGAAATTCGGTATGTAGGACTAATATGCGACTATAAGACTTGTTCCTATGGAAATTCTGGGATTTGGTAATTAGAGTCTGGAATTTCGGGAACAATGCAATTTTTCAAGCGATTTGTATGAAATTCGGTATGTAGGACTAATATGCGACTATAAGACTTGTTCCTTTGGAAATTCTGGGATTTGGTAATTAGAGTCTGGAATTTCGGGAACAATGTAATTTTTCAATCGATTTGTTTGAAATTCAATATGTAGTAGTAATATGCGACTATAAGACTTGTTCCAATGGAAATTCTGGGATTTGGTAATTAGAGTCTGGAATTACGGGAACAATTCAATTTTTCAAGCGATTTGTATGAAATTCGGTATGTAGGACTAATATGCGACTATAAGACTTGTTCCTATGGAAATTCTGGGATTTGGTAATTAGAGTCTGGAATTTCGGGAACAATGTAATTTTTCAATCGATTTGTTTGAAATTCAATATGTAGTAGTAATATGCGACTATAAGACTGGATCCTATGGAAGTTCTGGGATTTGGTAATTAGAGTCTGGAATTTCGGGAACAATGCAATTTTTCAAGCGATTTGTATGAAATTTGGTATGTAGGACTAATATGCGACAGTAAGATTTGTTTCTATGGAAATTCTGGAATTTGGTAATTAGAGTCTGGAATTGCGGGAACAATGTAATTTTTCAAGCGATTTGTATGAAATTCGGTATGTAGGACTAATATGCGACTGTAAGATTTGTTTCTATGGAAATTCTGGAATTTGGTAATTAGAGTCTGGAATTTCGGGAACAATGTAATTTTTCAAGCGATTTGTTTGAAATTCGGTATGCAGTAGTAATATGCGACTATAAGACTTGTTCCCATGGAAATTCTGGGATTTGGTAATTAGAGTCTGGAATTTCGGGAACAATGCAATTTTTCAAGGGATTTGTATGAAATTCGGTATGTAGGACTAGTATGCGACTATAAGACTGGATCCTATGGAAGTTCTGGGATTTGGTAATTAGAGTCTAGAATTTCGGGAACAATGCATTTTTTCAAGCGATTTGTATGAAATTCGGTATGTAGGACTAGTATGCCGCTATAAGACTGGATCCTATGGAAATTCTGTGATTTGGTAATTAGAGTCTGGAATTTCGGTTACAATGCAATTTTCCAAGCGATTTGTATGAAATTCGGTATGTAGGACTAATATGCACCTATAAGACTTGTTCCCATGGAATTTCTGGGATTGGTTTGGAACAATGCAATTTTTCAAGCGATTTGTATGAAATTCGGTATGTAGGACTAGTATGCGACTATAAGACTTGATCCTATGGAAATTCTGGGATTTTTTTTATATAGAGACTTATTGCCAAGGAAGGACTCCCTGAATGACTTGCGTCACGGCGATAAGTTGGTCTAAGCCCTTTATTAAAAGTTAAAATAAAATAAAAATCGAAGGAATGTGATTTACAATATATCACATTCCTCACGTTTGTAGCCGGTTTCAATTTATTTTCTCAGAATTCTCTCTGATTCGTTGAAAAAGCAATTCGAAAAACGAACACGAATTTAAAACGACGCGAGTCCAAATACTTTTATCAATGAATCATGGTCAGGGAAAACTACGAAAAACCTTGATCGAGAAAATATTACAAATTATAAAAACAATGTAAAAAATACTGATAAAAATTTTTTTTTATATTAATAAACAACTTATGAATACTTTATCCATCATCCTTCAAGAAGTTGTTAACGGCTAATCTGAAGACCTGCAGATTATAAGATTCGGGAAATAAGGGCTCGACCAATTGATTCCACATCGAAGAGACTGTCGGAAAAAAGGAGGATTTAAAGTGTTGGTTTCTACATGAAAAAAGATTTAAGGCAAATCTATGTTGATTGGACCTTAAACGAGTGTTTACGTTACTGAGAAAAGTATTTGGAACTAGAGAACGGGTTTCTAAAATTTGTAGAAAACAGATAAAGCTACTACATTTCGTCTGCGCTCCAAAGTATCAAGAGACGAAGTAATGGTTACATCGTTTATCAAACGGATAACTCTATTCTGAATTCCATCAAGATGAACCAAACGCGATCTCGGAGCCCCACCCCACACATATGAATTAAAATCTAAAATTGGTCTAACATAAGATTTATATAATCTTAATACTTCAGAGAAGTTACAACGTCTTATGAAGCCCAAACATTGGCTAGCTCTTTTTGAAATTTCATAAATATGTTCTTTCCAGGAAAGATCACTTGATACTTTTAAACCTAACAACTTAAGTGAATCAGATCTCGCAATAGGGGTACCATTAATAACAGGTGGAACATAATATTGAGTTGTCTTCTGAGAAAAAAGAAAAGACTGGAATTGTTTGGGTTAAATTCTACTCTATTAGAAATGCCCCAATCAAGAATGATTTGAATATAAGACAGAATTTACTCACGCGAACCATTCAAGCGAGAATTGCATTCTATTTGACTGACAAACTCAATGGAAGCCGATAGTGTTGTATCATCAGCAAATGAATGGATATCACAGGTTGTAGAAGACAACAGGTCGCTGATATATATCAAGAAGAGCGTGGATGACAAGGATTACCCTTGAGGCACGCCAGCATTGATCCCATGTGAATCTGAAGATATACCATTTAATACAACTTTTATTTTACGGTTCCATAAATAATTCTCAATCCATGTAATGAGAGAGAAGTGTAAGTTCAGCGCACAAATCTTATTAATAAGACAATCATGCCATACTCTATCAAAAGCTTTAGCAATATCTAAGGAAACAACGCTTGATTCACCTAAGTTTTCAATGCTTCGCTCCAAACAATGAGTCATGCACGTCATGAGTTCACCTGAAGAGTGATTTTTACGAAATCCATACTGCACATCGGATAAAAAAACATTCGATTCCAGATAGTTCATTAGTCTGAAATTAACGATAGATTCCATAACCTTCGATAGAACCGACAACAAAGCAATAGGAAATTCGGTATGTAGGACTTATATGCGACTATAAGACTTGTTCCTATGGAAATTCTGGGATTTGGTAATTAGAGTCTGGAATTTCGGGAACAATTCAATTTTTCAAGCGATTTGTATGAAATTCGGTATGTAGGACTAATATGCGACTATAAGATTTGTTCCTATGGAAATTCTGGGATCTGGCCAATAGGGTCTAGCATTTTTGGAACTAAGCCATTTCTCGTTGTCATCTCATCTCATCATTAATCGTAATATCGGCAACAACGTCAAAAAAGTTTCACTTCATCCGCGCGTAAAAGTTACACGCACTCTTTCTTTATTTAGCACGGGATTGCAATAGGGTGTTAATTTTTAAGAATTGTGAAAACCAAATATTAGGATTTTGTTTGTATTGTCTGTTTGAATTGTGTGAAATTTTGTACGATGGTTTTTGTTTGTTTTTGTTTTGTTAAGTTTTAAAATCTATTATATTCATTTTTGAAGATGCGTTAAGAGTAATAACAACTACTATGAATAAAATAAAACAAAATATGTGTTCTCCATTACTAATTCCAATATTTCTAGCATTAATAGTAATTAAAATAATGACTTAAAAATTAATAATAGTCAATATGATCTGTAATAATAGTAATACTCATAATAATAATAAATTTATTGGTAGTTATATAAATTGTATGCAGCTGTTAATTTATTAATTTAAATATATTTGTAAAAATAATAATAGCTAATTCAAGTGATAATAAATTATAGTAACAGTAATAATCAATACTTTCTGTAATAATCATAATTTTAATATTATTTTTATTTTTCGAAAAGGAATCTAGATAAACCCATTGTCATTGTTGTTTGCTGTACTTGTGAAACATCCACTGCTCCTGTTGTCGAGGATGTTTGACTATCTGATCTGATGATTTCGCTGCTGCGCCTGGCGTTCCGGAACTCGACCGATTAGGAATATCATGGTGTATACTCAAGTAGTAGGTTCTTCTCTAGTAGGCGGATTCTTGTTGTCCTTAGCAAATTAGGTTGTCCTTGGACGACCATTCTCTGTGAGTCGTTATTTAGCTTCATTTTCATTTTATGCCATGTAAAGTTTTGGTGGAAGACTGGTAGTACTGTTAGTTCTCATTTGGATCCCAACTATCGATGGCTGCGAAGATTTCCGCTAGGTGTGGGAATCGCTCCACCTCAGCGTTTATTTGCCTGGTCTTGCACTGACGGATGACGTCCTCATAGTCAAACTCGTCGGTGTCCCTGTCGCTGTTGTTGTCATTTTTGGCTTCTGGGGATATGGACGGTTTAATAGATTTTATTCCTGATGGTGTCTTTCTTCCTCAGCGATGTACTGAGCGGCAATTTCCTGGTGTGTGCTAGCCGCTGTTGTTGTTTGGAGCTTCTTCATAGATCAAATAATGTTGAATGTAAATTTTTAAAAATGATGTTTGCCAAGTTAAACAAGTTAATAAGTGGCAGATTTAAAGTTTGCCAAGTTAAACTGTAAATTTTTGATGATTTTAAATTTTTTTTTCTAAGTTAATAACTGGCAGAGTTAAAGTTTGCCAAGTTAAACTGTGAGTAAATTTTTAAAAATGATGTTTGCCAAGTTAAACAAGTTAAAAAGTGGCAGATTTAAAGTTTGCCAAGGTAAACTGTAAATTTTTGATGATTTTAATTTTTTTTTTATAAAAATAACTGGCAGAATTAAAGTTTGCCAAGTTAAACTGTAAGTTTTTACGAAAATGTTTTTCCAAGTTAATAATGTAAAGTTAACGTCTTTGTATGGTTAACGTTAACGCCAAGTAATGGTAACGGTCGAGTCTGGCAGGATCGCCATTTAAAGTCATCGTACAAATGGTTGTTTCGATATTATTTACTTGAACACTACCGACTTTTATTCTAAGTTATATTTATTTATTTAATTATAGTCAGACTCAAAACGTTAGCCATTTGGCTGTCGTTTTCCTCTATACGAGGAAAAAAGAGCGCATGTAACATGAACCATCTATAACAATGTTTGGGTTTACGCTTGCCATCGTTTAATGACGAGGGCAATGCATTGCGCACAAACGTTTATATGTGCGATACGTGTGTTTGTTGTTTAATGGACGAAGGAAATGCATGAGGTATACAGATATGTATGGATGGATGGATGATATGCTGATTTAGGCGTCAGGAAGAAATTCAATTAACGAAGTTCGGAGTTAGTAGATATATATATTTGTATGGAAATGTTAATGAATGGGTAAATGAGGAAATGATCACTGGTGTAATCCCTTCACAGCCCCGTAATGATATCGTCTTGATATGTCGTAGCAAGATGCAAATCTGCAACCAACTGCTCGACGAAACGTTGATAAATATCAGGAGCACTGGCAATTCCGAAAGGAAGGCGCTGGTACTGAGATAATCCAAAAGGCGTTGGTATAGTAGTAAGCTCCTTTGACTTATACCTTGCTAATAGTTAATAACATTGAATTATTTTTTTAATCACACTCTGTATTTTTGCATAGTTAGCCTGTTGTTAAGAATATCTTATTGTAACGGGTATTGCTTCATTAGCACTACACCAACAATCGCATAGCAAGGCATAGCAACACGCAGTGTAAATTGCATATATACGCAAGGGAATGCCACCGAGTTACAAAGCAAAAAGAATAGCAACAACAAGGAAATAATATTGCACAAAAAAACCTTTTAATTACAATAACAACAACAATAACATAATATGAAATGACGAAATATAATAATAACATGAAAATAATATTTTACATAATTAGAAATAATAATAAGTAGAACTCACAACATCATAAATAAAATCATCAAATAAAAAAACAACAACGCGGTCATTGTGTTCAGCATGCAGGTATAGGGGTATCAGCTGCACACTGCAAGCAGTCAAGGGCAGTGTATATACGCATCGAACATCAGCAGAGGCTACAAACATACATTACAGACACACGGAATAAAAAGAAATTTATTGTACGCATACTGGACCAAATGTACCGTTAGTTTAGTATATAAGAAGGCTGCTGATCAACCAGTAGTGAGGCGTTGGTGAACCATCGCAGAGTGCACAACTGGGTAAGTAAAATATTATTCTTAGTTTAGTTTATATATAGATTACAGACTCCACCCCACACGTAGTAAGGGGTTGTAAGTCATTACTAGTTTATCATTAGTCTATAGCATAGCATATAGCTTCCTTCCTCCCGTGTTAAGGAGTTGTATATTATTACCGTTATTCACTATCATAGCTTATTGCGAGCCAGAATGGCGAAGCTTGTATTCAGAGGACATGAACATTTTTTCAGCGAACGTGTGCCCGTTTGTACGTACGTTTGTACCGTTTGTTTGCCGTGTCGTATATTCCGGCTTCTACCGGTCAAAATTTGATGGGACTTATTTTAAAGCAATTGGTTAGCACTCGGCTTGATCGCGTAAGATTTTCATTAATAGTTTACTACCCCTGAGGAAACTAAAAAAATACTAAATCTACACTTCGCTATCGATTTTTTAAGCCTTAGGTTTGCAAGGTTAAATGTGGTTTTTTTTCAGTCTATTTCAGAAATCGCTCATGACAGAAAGACCTATCGCTTATGAATGAAAGACCTATATATAACGTTGCATAATATTAGGCTTTTAATATAAATTAGTCTTTAGACTGAATTACAACTAAATATACATACACGGGTGCTCTCGCATAGCAGAATACATTATCTCGTGTAGTGAAAAGTTTTTGTTAGGAACGATTTTCATTACAAATCCTAAGTTAATGTTACAGATTTAGGACTTTATTTTTAATGGAAGACGGCAAAACAGGTCTGACGATTTTCATTGATAATCATTTTCGTCATTTTTTGCTAACTCGTATATCTCGGCTTCTACCAGTCAGAATTTAATGTGACTAGTTTTAAAACAATTGTGACGCATGTTGCGCGTGTGGAGCGTATAAAAAAAAGTAAAAAAAAAATTTAAAAAAAATTAAAAAACAAAAAATTTTTTTACAGAAAAGAAGTTGTGACGAATTTTCTGAATTAAATGGTTACTATTGGGCTTTTAAGGTAATTCAGTGTTTAGACTGAATTACAACTATTCATATGGCTAGCTGAGATGCTCGCTTTACTATCTTATACAGTTAGCAACTTTCCCCCACCCATGGTAACTATCGTCTATTCCGCTAATAGATGGCAGGGACTGAGTCATATACAGTTTGCAGCTTCCCCTACCCGTGGTAAGGGGTTGCAGACTATTGACTTATTTCGCTTAAAGAAGGCAGGGACTTAGTCTCTCCAGTTGTGATTTGGTTAGTTACGCCTTCTAGCTTGTATATATTCCGCTTACAGGGGGCAGGAATAGTTATCTTACCCAGCACGACTCTTACCAAGAAATGCACCTTGCGATGCCGCGACATTGACTCGATAGCCAACGTGAAAAGTAAAGTAAGCACATATATGTAACGATGAATATATAATAATCCGTTGTAAAACATGTAAACATAAATTCTAACCTAACATACAAGCTATACCAACTTGTATATGGTTTGTAACTTCTCCCCACCCGTGGTAAGTGGTTACAAGTCTACAGTTTTATTCCGCTTACAGGTGGCAGTGACTTAGTCTCTCCAGTTTTGGTTGGGATAGTTATCTAACTTAGCACGACTCTTACCAAGAAATGCACCTTGCAATGCCATGATATCGACCCGATAGCCAACGTGAAAAGTAGAGTAAGCACATGTATATAACGATAAATATATCATGCATTGTAAAACATGTAAACATAAGTCCTAACCTAACATAAGCAATAAGTCGAAAAGGATTAAGTACACAATCGGCCTATTGTATTTTTCTGTAACGAACCTCATGAACCATCACCACAGAAAACATCGACTATAACCGACTATAATCAGAGAAAACCCCAAACATGACACAATCACTACTTCGCCACAGAAGACCACTTTTTTTCACGGCAACTCACTATAAGTTGGAAGCTCGCCACTGAAGACCACGTTTGTTTCACTCTTACTCACTATACGTTAAAGGCTCACCAGGGAAGGCCACATTCATTTAACTCCAGCACAAACTCACTCGCCACAGAAGGCCCCGTTCATTTTAATCCAGCGCACTACCAGTCGGTACACACTAATGGAAGAGGAGGAGGAGCTGATAGGAGCTTTGCTGCGTTAGTCAAAGAGGAGCAGCTCAAACCCGAAACAAAGGAGTGGCTTCTCATCCTGGAAATGTAGCATGCGAGGAAATTTGGGTTTGACGAAACGGGCACTGTGTAGGAACTTTGCAGACGCTTTGCCGCGTTAGTCAAAGAAACGTAGCATGCGAGGAGCGTTTCACTAATACCCCTACCGCTTACTATCACTCAGGCAGAAAGTGCACAGTTACGTCCATCGGCATTGGTCCCACCACGCTGCGCCTTCACACCCTCGTACTCAGCCGTTATCGATCGACCAAGTTCGGAAGTGGTCGGTGAAGTTTGACGATGTGCGTGACCCACTAGTTTTTATAGAACGCGTTAAGGAGCTATCGGTGGTCTATGGGATTAACAAGGATCTCGTTTCACGGACGATGCCAAAACTGCTCATTGAAAAGCATGGGAAGCTTTATTTCTTTCAGCCCGTTTCTTCGTGCGGTTGGATTATGTCATCCACCAAAAAGCCAAAAAGCCCGGAGCTTCCTGAATTAAGAACTATCAAAACTTGAATTGATGAGCGGTGTGTCCAACATCACTAGCCATAGAATCGTGATGCAGGACGAGCTACCGCTAAAAAAGCGCTACTTCCCGAAGAACCAAGCTATGCAACGTATCATCAGCGCTGACATACTAGATGCATCGAACCATCCAAGAGCCCTTTCAGTGTCCCAATCGTCCTCATAAAAAAGAAGACCTGAAAATGAAGACTGGACTACAGGCAGTTAAGCTCCAAGTTCGTTGCAGATGCTTACCCGCTTCCGAGGATCCACCACATCCTAGAACGTCTCAGGAACGTGAAGCATATACGTATTCTGGACATCGAGAAGGGGTACTGGCAAATTCCGATGGAGGAAGGCAGCAAAAAGTTCACGGTACCGGGGCTTGAACTTTTTCAGCGGCGAGTCATGCCTTTTGGTCGGCACAGATATGGAACCACATGCTTTCGCATATCTGAACGACATCGTTGTGACTGGAGAATCCTTAGAGAAGGATTGACATACGCAGGCACCCATTCTCACATGCCCGGATATCGAGAAGAAATTTGTCCTGCAGACAGACGCCAGCGACTACGGTCTCGGGGTCGTACTTAAGCTAGACAAGGCCAGGAGAGGGTTATTGCCTATGACAGTCGCCATTTAAATTGAGCGGAACGTAACTATTCACCCACGGAAAAGAAGTGTCTAGCCATAGTGTGGGCGTCCGCAAGATGCGACCCTACTTGGAGAGATACAGGTTTAGGTACAATCATCACAAAGCCATTGAAACGGCTAAAATCGATCGAGAGTCCGTCCAGACGAATCGCTCTTGGAGTTGCAGAAATTTACTTACGACATTCAATACGGACGGAAATTAAATGTAGTCGCCGGTGCACTCTCACGCTACCCAATGAAGGTCCTGCGAACAGCAATGGTTAACAACAACGAGTCAAAGAGGGAGGTCATATGAAATTCGAAGAAATTCCCGGATTTCGTCACCCAAGCCAATGAACTCTACCGCTATATCTTCCGCCAGTCCGTGGACGAGGATTGCACCCCCTAGAAATTGTGCGTCCGAAAATTCCAAAGAGAACGAGTTCTGAGGGAGAACCATGACGAGCCCAAAGCCAGACATTTGGGGATTCGCAAGACGATCGCACGTATCGCTAACCGATACTACTGGCCAGGCATTTTCCGGAACGTACGCCCATATGTCCTCCGCTTTGAATCCTGCTGTCAATCCAACAAAAAACGGCCAGAACCATGTTGCCTCTTGGCCATGGAATACAGTGTGCGCATTCGTCGGACCACTTACCCGATCCTAACATGGCAACACATTAGTGTTAGTTCTCGAATGGAGTTCAATTCTCCAGTAGCCTGTATCGAATGTTTATACAAGAATTGTGATTAACTCCAGCGTAGCGGAATCAACAGGTTTTACCCCACCATTCATCACCCTGGGCCGAGAGCCGCGTTATCGCAAACACTCTTCGATGACAAGACAATCGGGACAGGACAATCCCCAAAGGAAATGGTGGAACACTTACAGGAAGTTTTTCACTTCGTACGCCGATACTTGGAGCAGGCAGCTCAGAACCAAGCTAGGTACTAAAACCTCCGCAAAGGGTCATGGAACCCACTATCAGACAGATGATTCTCGTGAAACAACACCACCTCTCCAAGGCGATCGACAATTTCGCGGCAAAACTCGACTCCAAGTATATTGCACCATACGAGGTCACCGGCTTCATACCGCCATTTATCGTAAGACACCGCATAAACAATAAAACACGCACACATCACATGCTGAAAGGACTACAAGACGAAAAATCTCTAGCCTCACCACAGCCGGAGCACCTAAGTAAGACACCTGACGAAACACCCGGTTACATTCCTAGAACACCCTCACATCACTTTATCATATCATAATGTATTTTCATAATATTATTCATAACGTATATTCATAATATTATGTCCAGATGTCCAATTGCGCATGTTCTAACATGAACATATTCTTATCTCAATATGCGATCTAAGAGATCATCATGTTGACATCTTTCCAAACTCAAGGACACGCCAGATGTCCAATTGCGCATGTTCTAACATGAACACATTCTTATCTCAATATTCGATCTAAGAAATCAACATGTTTACTTCCTAAATTCAAGGACGAAAGTGACCAAGAATGCAAATCTCCTGGATATGGACGCCATCGTCATCCCAGTCAAACAGAAACTACATTGGTTTTTGATCATCGTTCGTCTTACACGGGAGGAGGGGTTACCTTACGATGAGCCCCCGTTTTATACTCCCTTCACCAACCATCAAACAAACAAGTACAGTAACTTAGCATAGATGAAGTCACCATAGAACGAGAGCAAGCCCACACGACGGTTCACCGAAGTAACCCTCCTCGAGAGCAGAGTCTGAACCACAAGGCAGCGATACATCATGAATGCGGCCTCTGCGGAGGTTTTCCGGAGTGACCCCACGAAACTGTCCCGATCTCGCAAAAGACCGGCACTGGTTTTTGATCCAGAGGAGGTAGAGCAAAAGCACTGAAACATTGCGGAGACAATTCAAATTCTCGCCGGGAAAGTGCTTCCGATCCGGGAAGGCCGCCTACATTCCCTGGGACTACTTGGCACGATCAGCGGAGGTAACGTGGAAAAACAGGAAAAAAACACCAAATACAAATACGAAGTAAAAATCAATTTGTCGGGAGAATCCAGCGTCACTATTTTCAACGGAATAAGAGAGAGGGGGTAGAGAATTCCATAAATATGTAAATAACATAGAAATACAATAGTTAAAATAAATGGAAAACACGTTAGTTAATAAAAATATATTTTTAATTTAAAACCTTTAAAACGAGTATTGTGCATCGTAGTTTGCTTTGATCTGAAACAAATTGCAAATTCGCGTTGAATTATTATTTTTTTTGCGATTTGTTGTCTTTTTTTGTGATTTGTCAATGTTCATCCAGTTTTGAGCTATGCTTGAAGTTTCAAGTCTCTAGCTCAATGGGAAGTAAGTTTAAAATCAATTACAAAATTCCACCCGCACATAAAGACATAAACGAAAGCGAGCTAATAAAAACGTTTTAATAAAACAACTCATAAAAATTAAAATTTTTCATGTAAACTCTCCAATAACCAAAAGTATACTGAATTCCAATAAAAATGCTGAAAATAAAAACACATACGAAGCGCTACCATCCAACAACAAAACAATAAAGCCAAGCAGCGCTGCTCACAGTGCACCAAAGTACACAGAACACAGTCAATATAGTATGGCGTGATCTGATGCGCCCCAACCCCGCGGGCCGATCACTACAAAATTTTAATAGAAAGAATTATTATGGGAAATACACATGTGTGCAAAGTTTGAATAAAATCGGGCTTTAGGAAGTGGGTTAAAAATGTATCACAAGATGCTACCACCAAGCCAGCCAGCCAGCCACGGGCACGCAAAGTTAATAAAGAGAATTTAAAAATATTTATCTTGCTAAATAGTTAATCACTTTGAATTATTTTTTTACTCACACTCTGAATTTTTAGTTAAGAACATATCTGGACGACATCGTTGTGACTGCAGAATCCTTAGAAAAGGATTTACGCACGCAGACGTCAGCGACTACGGTCTCGGGATCGTACATAAGCAAGACATGGCCAGGAGAAGGTTATTGCCTATGACAGTCGCCACTTAAAGTGAGCGGAACGCAATTATTCACCCACGCAAAAGAAGTATCTAGCAATAGTGTGGGGCGTCCGCAAGATGTGACTGTACTTGGAGGGATACAGTTTTACAATCATCACGGAGCCATTGAAACGGCTAAAATCGATCGAGAGTCCGTCTGGACGAACCGCCCTTGGAGTTGCAGAAATTTAGTTACGGCATTCAATACCGACGAGGGAAATTAAATGTAGTCGCCGATGCACTCTTACGCTAGCCAAGGAAGTGGTGAAGAACAACGAGTCACAGAGGGAGGTCATAAGAAATTCGAAGAAATTCCCGGATTACGTCACCCAAGGCAATGAACTCTACCGCCATATCTCCCGCCAGTCCGTGGACGAGGATTGTACCCCCTGGAAATTGTGCGTCCCAAAATTCCAAAGAGAACGAGTCCAGAGGGAGAAACATGACGAGCCCACAGCCAGACATTTGGGGATTCGCAAGACGATCGCACGTATCGCTAACCTATACTACTGGCCAGGCATTTTCCTGGACGTACGCCCATATGTCCTCCGCTTTGAATCCTGCTGTCAATCCAACAAAAAACGGCCAGAACCATGTTGCCTCTTGGCCATGGAATACAGTGTGCGCATTCGAACCCTGGGCTGAGAGCCGCGTTTATCGCAAACACTCTATAGCATCAACACAGCCGGAGCACCTAAGTAAGACACCTGACGAATCACCCGGTTACATTCCTAGAACACCCTCACATCACTTTATCATAATGTATTTTCATAATATTATTCATAACGTATAACGTATATTTATAATATTATGTCCAGATGTCCAATTGCGCATGTTCTAACATTAACACATTCTTATCTCAATATGCGATCTAAGATATCAACATGTTTACATCTTTCCAAACACAAGGACACGCCAGATGTCCAATTGCGCATGTTCTAACATGAACACATTCTTATCTCAATATTCGATCTAAGAAATCAACATGTTTACTTCCTAAATTCAAGGACAAGATCAAAGTCCAAAAAGCTAACAAAGAAGTTGGACAGCACACAAATAGTATATAAGCCGTATGCAAATCGTACGAATAGTTTCAGTTGTATCCAGAGTTTTATAAAGTTCAGTTCAATTTAGTCGTTGCAGAGTTCTAAGTTCTCAGTTATAAGAAGCTTATCTAATAAAGAGTTTTAAAAAGGAAATACTTGCGTTTGATTTAGTTGTGGTGTTTTCTTTTGAAAACACAAAATATATTTTTTAAATATAAATAAGAATCGGAAACGAAACTGGCGCAGTCGGTAGGATATCGAAAGATCAATTAAAACCTATCTTACTTTATTTAAAGTTTAATTCGGGATTACAAATCGTCCTTTAACTAAATAAAATAGTTTGCCGGTAAATTAAAATTACAAAACGTTATTATAGGACAATAAAAATATATATATATATAATTCAGTGAAAAACATAGTGAATCCAGATCTGTAAAAGAAATGTTTAACTGTAAAAACAATTAACTCGAACATTTTTTAATGCTACCAGAGGAAATAAATCTTCAAAAGGGAGGGATGCACCGCAAGTAGAAGAACCACACGTAGAACAGAACTCACAAAGTTGGATAGACGACGTAGCAACAGCTGATTTTCAAGAACATTTCAAATCAATTCAACAAAAGTTAAGAAGACAACAACTTCGACGAAATAAAATTAAATAAAAGTGTAACTTTCATAAAAGTAAGGAAGGAAGAACAACTTTACGTGGCAGAAAATATCCATGTCGAAAGCCCCAACGTGTTCAAAAAATAAATTTAAACCATACAACATACCAGCTGCATTTAAATTTGACAAAAAGGAAAGTGATACTTCAACTATAGAATCAACATAATCAACAGATCCAGCAGCGATCCAACAACTAAAAGAAAAACCAATTGAAGAAAATCTCGAGCAACCAACAAATTCAAAAAATAAGGTAACAATGGCAACTATAACTATTGATCCATTAAAATTAGTGAAGAACTTACCAAACTTCAATGGTAAAACCTGTAACTTAATTATATTTATAAAAAAGGCAGACTTTATAATGATAATGAGTTTACACAATGAACCCGCAAAAGAGTTTATAGTTAGTGAAATAAAATCTAAAATCACAGATTATGCATTAGAAGTAATATTAAGGGGTGGTGACCCAAACAACTGGCAAGAAGTAAAGAATATATTAGTTAGAAATTTCGGAGAGAAAGAATCCTTTTTAAAATTAAAAGAAGCATATGAAGCATCATTACTAGCTAAATTTTGCGAAAAAATTCCACCAAATGCTAGTTCGATTATAATTAATCATAAAAACTTTAAGTAAAGCTTTTTATAAGTTAGAAGCTTGTCATTGGACAAAGGAAGAGAATAATAATAATAGAAATTTTCGAAGTTTTAGAAATAACAATAATAATTTTAACGACAACAAAAACAAAGAATATAATAACTATAATACAAATCAAAGAAATAATAGAGATTATAAAAACGAACCACGAAATTTAAATAACAATAGGAATTTCAATAACAAAGGTCAGAACTTTTATAGAAACAATAATCAAAACTATAGGAACCAAAATGAACAAAATTATAGGCAACCAAACAGAAGTGGAAAATTTTCTAATAATAATCGTAACCCATTTGCTATACAAAATAAAAAAAAATGATCCAGAACCAATGGAAGTAGATCACGTTACTCAAAATACAGCAAATTTTCAAACACCTGCCTCAACAGACCATTACCCTGCATAGATATTCATATTCTTAATAAAAAACTTAGATTTTTAGTAGACACAGGAGCATCTATTTTAAAAGAAAATATATTTCCAAGACATTTTGAAAATAAATTAGACAAACCAATTACAATTAAGGCATTATATAATAAAAAGCAAAAAAATACTAAAATAATTTTACCAATCGAATTTAATAAAAAAGAATCAACCATGGAATTTTAAATTACTCCAATTACCAACAGTTCATTTGACGGAATTTTAGGAAATATTATCCTTATAACATTAGAAGCCGAAATATAGTATATTACAGAACGAGCAAGGAAAGTGGAGTTTATCGTGCGAGGTCGAAGCTTGGCAATCTAACGAGCACGATGAGCACTTTTCTGCGAGTCGTGTACGCTATTTTTCACGCGTCCAAACCGGTTTTTTTGCTAAATCGAGAGAGAAGCAGAAATATGAGAATGTGTGTTCGCTGTGACTGCAGTAAATAACAAAGAAATGAATTTTTCACGCGCCCAAACCGGGTTTTCTGCTAAATCGAGAGAGAAGCAGAAATCACAAACGACAAACAAAAGAGAATTCTTGCTCATACGCAATGTGTTCGCTGAGATTGTAGTAAATAACAAAAGACGTTTATATCATAACATAACAAGTGTTGTTATGGGCTACTTTCGAGGCTAGTTTATAGCGTACGAAACAGTCACTTTCGTCTATGGGCGTGTGAAAACATATTATACTCATACATTGAAGATAAAAAATACTATTATCCGATTGCTCACAAAACCCATGGAATACCCTTTAGATAGGTACATTCAAGAATTATCAAATTCAAATAAATACAAATAAATGTATGTGGTATTGATTTAGCTTTACAAGATTTAACTGACAAATTAACTAAACCTTATATGAACAGAGAAGAAAAGATAGCTCTGAATCAAATATTAAAAAATAATAAACAATTATTCTATAGAGAAGGAGACATTTTAACTAACGTAAAGAAAGTAACGCATCGCATAAAATTGAAACTAAAAGTGATAAACCAATATATTCACGTCTATATAGATATCCAGAAGTACATATAAAAGAAGTCGATAAACAAATAATTGAAATGCTAGAACAAGGCATAATAAAAGAAAGCAACAGTCCATACAATGCTCCTATCTGGGTCGTTCCCAAAAAGATAGACAATTCAGGACTTAAGAAATGACGAATTGTTATAGATTAACAAAAACTTAACAAGATTACCGTGGAAGACAAGTTTCCTATTCCAAACATTGAAGACATTTTTAGTAAATTGGGAAGAGCCCAATATTTTACCACTCTTGATTTAGCGAAAGGCTTCCACCAGATATTGGTGAATCCTAAAGAGAAGCACAAAACTGCTTTCTCAACAGCAAAAGGTCATTACGAATTTAATCGGATGCCATTTGGACTAAAAAATGCCCCCGCTACTTTTCAGTGAATGATTAATCACGTATTAGAAGGTCTTGTAGGAAAAATATGTCTCGTCTATTTAGATGGTATTCTCATATTCAGTATTTAAAAAATTTAACCAGCACAACTTAAAAATACAAATAGATAACTGTAAATTTCTTAGCAAAGAAACAGAATATTTAGGTCATTTCAATACCTTACTACAAACGGAATAAAGCCAAACCCAGAAAAAATAACAGCAATTGAAAAGATACCCATTTCTTGTACAAAACAAATAAAATCTTTTCTAGGTCTAACAGGATATTACAGAAAGTTTATTAAAGATTACTCAAAGGTAGCAGTACCTATGACCAAATATCTCAAGAAAGGAGCAAAGATAAACATTAAAGACCCAGAATATAAGTTAACGACACATTATATTACAAAGCAAAACTCTACATTCGTGGGAAAGCACGTACAAGAAAAAGCACACGAGCATCCGTTCTGCCGACTCAGCGTCTGGACACAACACGAGCAACGATTTTGCAACATTGCACCTGTCGGTCGTCACCTGGGCTGATGCAATAGATTAAGCGTAGGTTATTTCTTTATTGTAATTCTTGTTAGAGATTAGTATTAAAGTGAACGTCAAATAATAAAGTTGCTTTTTTTTAAAGAGGAAAATCTATTGTTTCTTAATTGGCGCCCGAGCAGGGACCGGGAGTGTTGTTTTAATAGAACCAGTGTCCTTAAATTAAGTACCCGTGTCATTAGTTACCAGTGTCCTTAACATAAGTGCCCGTGTAACAGAAACAACTTAAAGTGTTGTTTATAACCTCTCGGTCCCACGTAAAAGTGATCGCAGCGAACGTGAAACTAAGGGCCCCTAAGTATCCGCTGGCAGCTAACCACTCGTCCAGTGGAGGAAAAGGAATTGTCAGGAGACAATAGCCGCACTGTTCCTGATCACCAAAGAAGATGAAGATCCTTACCCGGATATTAGTTTTGTAAGTTATAGTTAACCATACCCGATAAATTAATAGAAATAATAGTGCTAAACAAATTAGAGAAACAAAAGAAAAATGCTTGCAAAATATAGAAATTAAACGAATTTAATTGAAAAGTGAAACACAAGAAATAGAAATTAAATTATCTAACGAATACAAGAATATTTTTTAAAAAAATTTTAAACGATAAAAAGGTACGAAGAGTTTATGAAATATAAGTGTTTAAAGAAACCAAACAAAGGTAAAAGGTGATTAAACCTAGAATAGACAATACAAATTTTAAGTGAATTTTAACCATATTTTTTTCATATTTCATATCATATTCATATATTCCAAACTTTATAACATTCCTTAAATATTTTTTTAAATTTTAAACATATTTGGAGTTTTACTATTTCATTACGTTGATAAATCTTGTGCATCGCCACAATCAATATAAAGTTTTTTCGTGTTTTCCGCAACTGTAAATTTAAGATTTAAATATTCCTTTGAGAATATTAATATTTATATTTCTTATTTGCCACGACATTTATTCCTCCGGTTATTACCTCAATAATCGTAGAGTTAATAAATACCTTCTTGAATCCTTTATTGACCATTCAACTGTTTCCTTGTGATAACTTTTAATAATGGCCAATCCTGTCGACCAACCTCCGATCTTAAACCCTCCAGTTCCCCCAAATCCGCCACAAAATCCTCAAAACCCAAACATCGTTCCAATATCCTCTCCTGCTTTACAATGTCTTATTTCCTCGATCGTAAGCCAAGTCCTACAAACTGAGGGAAGAAGCTTAGTTCAATCAATTTTAAACCCCAACGCTGACCAGTTCGCAGGAACTGATCAAACGATTAACCAGGATCAGCGAGCCAACATAGCGGAATTAGACAAAATTCCGGATGTTATTCGTTGTTTGCGGGAATTCTCTGGGCAACTAGGAGAATTTAGCTCTTGGAAGAAGAGCGTAGAAAGGATACTGCGTATATATGAATCCATTAAAGGTTCACCAAAGTATTTCGGCATCATTAATGTGATTCGAAATAAGATTGTGGGACATGCGGACCACATTCTTGAATCATACAATACCCCACTGAACTGGGATTGTATCGCTCGGTGCCTCACGCTGCATTACGCAGATAAACGTGACTTAGGCACATTGGAGTACCAGTTGATATCATTAGTACAAGGTAACCTGTCCATACAAGAGTTCTACCAACAGGTCTATTCCCACCTTTCGCTCATTTTGAATAAGATTTCGTGCATGAGCATTGGCGTGGAAGCCCTTAATCTATTAATGCACACTTATAGGGACAAGGCACTCGATACCTTCATACGAGGCTTAAAAGGCGACTTACCCAAGCTCCTCGGTATCCGTGAACCTGCAGATCTGCCCCAGGCATTACATCTTTGCCTAAAGCTCGAAAACCAAACTTATAGATCTCAGTATGCTTATGCAAACAATCAGCATAACAGAAGAACGCATCATCTACCACCTCCTATACCACCGAAACGTCATCATCAAGGACAACACCCACATCAGCAATATAATCAGCAATTTTACCCGCAGCTATTCCATAGTCCGATGAATTACAATCAGTACCCAACAAACTATAACCCAAGGCCTCCAATGAATTTCAACCCCAGACCAATGGTTCCAGAATTCAACGACCATTCATTCCTTTCAATCCGCCGCAGAATCAAACCCCTAGACCTCAACCAACGCCAATGGAGACATCCACCATCAGGACGAACAACATAAATTACAACAACAGACCCCAGCAAAAGAACTGGCCACCCGCACAAAAAAGGCCATTTGCTGCAACATCGAATCAACTTCACCCCCATAAGATGCAGAGGAATTTCCACTTGAATACTATTGAGCCCGAACAATCTCCGTGTACATCTGAGGATCCCAATCCCACTCAATACGAGCAAGCGATTCAGTCAGAAGACAGCCAATACGATCAAAGCTTTCAGGAGTATTCTGAATCATTTCAACAGCAATGTGGAAATGATAACCTAGAAGAACTATCTGAATTTAACGATATTCATTTTTTAGACTAAACTGCTCCTCTCTTCCGTACTTTGAGTGTAAGGCGAAGAGCGGAGAAGTCCTAAAAATGTTGATCGATACTGGATCAAACAAAAATTACATAAAACCCACTCTTATTAAAAATCCCAAAACAAATGAAAAACCTTTTTATGCCAATTCCATGGGAGGAAACATAAAAATTAGTCATCTTACATTTTTAAACCTTTTTGGTCTTAATGACATCAAAATTAAATTCTTTCTTATGCCGGAATTAAAATCTTTTCATGCCATTCTGGGCAAGACACTTTAAAAGACCTTTCAGCTGTCATTCATACGAAAGATAACTGCATGGTAATTAACAATAGCGTCAAAGTAAGATTAAAACAGTTGGTTACCCAATCAGTTAATTCTATTAATATCCGAACCGAATACATGACCAGTGAGCAAAGATTTCATATTCAATCTGTTGTGAAGGAATTCCCTAATCTATTCAATGATCCCGATAATAAATTAACTTGTGCCACTAACGTTAAGGCAGAAATAAGAACAACTACAGATACCCCCGTCTACGCTAAATTTTATCCCTATCCAATGGCCCTTAAAGAAGAGGTTGAGAGCCAAATTGCCAAACTTTTAAATGATGGTATAATCAGACCTTCCAGATCTCCTTACAATGCACCAGTGTGGATTGTACCAAAGAAGCCTGATGCTTCCGGAGTAAAGAAGTACAGGATAGTTGTCGACTATCGTAAGCTTAACGATGTCACTATTCCTGAGAAATACCCGCTGGAGAATATTGAAAAACTTTTATCCGAGTTAGGTGAAAACAAGTATTTTACAGTCATTGATCTCAAAAGTGGATTCCATCAGATTCCTCTTAAAGAATCAGACATGGCGAAGACCGCATTTTCGATCAATAACGCCAAATATGAATTCACCAGACTTTCAATGGGTTTGAAAAATGCCCCTCCAACTTTTCAGAAGTCATTAGATGACATTTTTTGTAAGCACATTGGCAAACGATGCCGCGTTTATATTGATGATATAATCATTCATAGTAAAAGCGAAGAAGAACATTTGAAAGACATTCGCAAGGTCTTTGAGACTCTTAACGATGCTAATCTGAAAGTTCAGCTCGATAAATGTGAGTTCTTCAAGAAAGGGATAGAATTCTTAGGTTTTATTGTATCGTCAAATGGTATTACAACTAACCCAGGAAAAGTGAAATCTATACAGAATTTCCCAGCTCCTCGAACTTTGAAAGATTTAAGATCTTTCCTCGGTCTGTCAGGGTATTATCGCCGTTTCATTCGCGACTACGCTAAACTTGCTAAGCCCTTGACATCCCTCTTAAGAGGGGAGGATGGACGTGTGTCCAAGAATATTTCTAGCAAAAAGCTAATATATCTTAACGATGAAGCACAAGATGCTTTTCAAAAACTCAAAAACTCCCTTGTATCAGAAGATACCGTTTTAATTTATCCCGACTTTAAAAAACCTTTCGAGCTCACCACAGATGCTTCAAGTTATGCATTAGGTGCTGTTCTATCACAAGAGATTATTACCCTATTACCTTTATATCGAGAACTCTGACTAAAACAAAAGAAAACTATGCTGCCAATGAAAAAGAGATGCTAGCCATTATATGGGCTTTGAACTCTCTCTGAAACTACCTTTACGGTACGGCAAAGGTTATTATTTATAGCTATGCTAGAGGATTACAACTATGAGCCTAAGTATAAGCCAGGAAGGAGCAACATAGTAGCTGACGCGCTTTCTAGACCACCTCAGAGCATCCAAATTAACTCTTTGACTCCTACTATTCATAGCGATGAAAGCTCAGCCCATGGTTTGATCTACAGCGTTGAATATCCTATCAATGTCTTTAAAAATCAAATTCTTCTTCAGGAAGGTACACCAACTTCTGAAAAATTCGAAATTGTTTTCCCAACTATCCATAGACATACTATTATTGAACCTTTCTATGATGAACAAAAACTTATCGAAATTCTAAGAAAACGTCTTAATCCAACAGTCACTAATGGTATTAAAACAGCTGAACCCATCATGGGTATGATTCAGAACATTTATTCAACACACTTTAATAATTACCGCATACGTTTTACACAGATAATGGTTGAAGATATGAAAAATGAACAAGACCAAGAAACTCTTATTATTCAGACACATAATCGAGCCCATAGAAATGATAGAGAAAAATAGTTCTCACTGCAATAGACAAATTTTCCAAATACGCTATTACAAAAATAATAAAGTCAAAGGCTGTCGAACACATAAAGCAACCATTAAGAGATATTATCTTTGGATATGGAGTACCAAAAATTTTAGTTTTCGATAACGAAAAATCCTTTAATTCATCCCTTACAACCTTCATGATTGAAAATGAGCTTGGAATCAAGGTTTTTACAACACCTCCTTATACAAGTACATCATATGGTCAAGTGGAACGTTTCCACTCGACTCTTGCCGAAATCATGAGATGTTTGAAATGTGAAAAAATCTACCTGTCCTTTGCAGAACTGTTAGAAGCAGATGTTTATGCTTATAATTTCTCTATACATTCAGTCACAAACCAAAAACCCGTTGACATACTTTTTGGAAGAAACATAGGTACAGATTCTACACAAATTGAAACCGCACGTTTGGAAAATACAAACAAATTGAAATCAAAACAGCAAACCGATTTGGCATACCACAATAAAACCAGACCCTCTATTAAAAATTACTCTGTAGGAGATATAATTTATGTTAAAGTTAACAAAAGATTAGGTTCCAAAATATCAGACAGATATAAAAAGGAGACAGTTAAAGAGAACAAATCTACTACTGTAGTAACAGCATCAGGAAAAATAGTACACAAATCAAACATACGGAATTAAAGTACATTTTTATCCCAACAGATTTTTAATCGGAACTAGTCAAGGAGATGTAAATATTCTTGACTACACCAACTCCCCAATAATCATCCTAAATGATGGAACAGCTAAAATTATGGAAGGCTCCTTAAAATTAATGCACATCATCGAAATAGCACCATACGAGAAATTCATTGCAGAAGTTGTTCCCGTTATCCAAACTCGAGTTCCTCAATCCAATCCCTTCTACCCACTCCTACAATTCGAAATCCAGCAAATAAGGAATTATATTCAAAATTTAAAGGTTAATCGCGCAAAACGATCATTAAATTTCATTGGGTCAGCCTGGAAGTGGATTGCAGGTAATCCCGACCATGATGATTTTGAAATAGTAAAAAACAAAATTAATAACGTAATTGATAATGGTAACAGTCAAATCATAATAAATAAACAATATGAAGAAAGAATTAATGCACTCACTAACGTAACTAACGAAATATTAAATACAATAAAAAAGGATAGCATAATCCAATACGAATTAAATGTAATTTTATTATATAAGTTGAAACTAATAAAAGAAGAATTAAGTACCGTAATATACGCTATTGAACTGGCTAAAGCCAATATCGTTAATTCGAATATTCTTGATAAAAAAGAATTAGATTTAGTATTAGATACTTTGGAAAGAGATGTAATACCATATTCAAATATAGAGCATGCACTTAAATTTGCAGACATTAAAATCGCTTCCAATTCGAGAAGCTTAATTTACATAATTGATATTTCAAAAACAAAAAAAGATTTATATGAAAATTTATTATTAGTACCAATAAAAAGAAATAATGGGCTTATCCACAAACTTGAATTTAGAAATATATTAAGAAAAAACAAATCGGTGTATGGAATTAAAACCAAATGTAAGCTAATTGATGAATTGTCCTTATGTAAACTATCAAATTTAATAGATATAGATAATGATAATTGCATTATAAAATTATTAGAAAATAGGAATGCAGCATGCAACGCGACAAACAGCCAACACATCCCTCAGGTCGAAGAGATAGCATCCGGAATCATCGTGCTCAACAAATTCAACGGAACCATAGAAGCTCGCAATGGAAGCCAGTCACTACAAGGAACATTTGTCATCAAGTTCAGTAACAAAAGTATCATGATAAACAACCAACGATACATTTCCAAGAAGATCGTAAGAACGCAGGTTCTACCCCCAATGCTACACCCCACAGACGCTAATTCAATAGTCGAAGAAATACTCTCCTTGGAACTCATGAAAGAACTACATACAAGAAACACCAAATACATCGAGAAGATGCAAGCTGAGAAGAAGATGCACCAGATGGTAACATATGGAACTTTTATTGTATTGTTCCTAGCAATAGCAGCTATTGGATACAACAGAGCCAAAGCAAATCCCGTCAATTTAATACCAACACCACCAATAATTGCAATGACGACACAACCGGAGATCATTCTTCCAGAATCTCCTCAGAGGTATCCTAGAATTTACAACATTCCATTCATGTAAAAGTTGCGAGGACGCATCATTCTCAGAAGGGAGGAGTTAACGACACATTTTATTACAAAGCAAAACTCTACATTCGTGGGAAAGCACGTACAAGAAAAAGCACACGAGCATCCGTTCTGCCGACTCAGCGTCTGGACACAACACGAGCAACGATTTTGCAACATTGCACCTGTCGGTCGTCACCTGGGCTGATGCAATAGATTAAGCGTAGGTTATTTCTTTGTTGTAATTCTTGTTAGAGATTAGTATTAAAGTGAACGTCAAATAATAAAGTTGCTTTTTTTTTAAAGAGGAAAATCTATTTTTTCTTAATTTATATAACAGCTTTTGAAGTACTTAAATTACTCATATCTAATGACCCCGTTCTAAAATATCCTGACTATACAAAGGAATTCGTGTTAACAACTGATGCATCAAATTATGCAATTTCACAATCAAATCACCCATTATGCTATGCATCTCGCACACTCAATGAACATGAACGCAGATATAGCACTATTGAGAAAGAGTTATTAAGTATTTAGTATTGTTTGGTCAACAAAATATTTCAGACCATATCTTTACGGTCGCAAATTTAAAATACAAACCGACCATAGACCTTAAAGAACCAAATTCAAAACTCCAAAGATGGAAAATTAGTTTAAATGAATATGATTTTGATACTGAATATTTAACAAGAAAAGAAAATCGCGTAGCAGATTATCTTAGTAGACTCGAAGTAAACGCAGTCAATGGAAATGAAGATTCATCGTTAGCCACAAATCATAGTGGAATAGAAGAAATTATAGAGTCAGAAGATGAAGGTAAAAATATAATATATCTTTATAAAGGTATTAGAAGACTCACTATTAAATCAAAAGATGAAGGCGAACATTTTACTGAAGCATTAAGGGAATTTTTACCCGATCACGGAAAGGTGGCAGTATATTGTCGAAGTGATACCTTATTTTGCAAAATTCAGGAAAAATATGTTGAGCTTTACAGCAATCAAAGTAACCTAATATTACTAAGATGCATTACTCTTTTAAAAGATTTAAGTAATACAAATGATGCGTTGAACCTCATTCAAAGGATTCATGAACAATTTAATCACAGAGGAATACAAGAAACATATCTTGAAATTGAAAATGAATATTATTTTCCAAAATTAAGAGAATTAATTAGAAGATACATTAACAATTGTACTATGTCAATCAGCAAAACATGATAGAAGTTCAAAAAAATTAAATTTGAAATAAGCAAAACTGCACTGTCAAACGAGCTTACACACATGGACATTTCCAAGTAAAGATATTTACTTTTTAACAATTATAGACAAATTTACTAAACATTTGACAGCCTTTCCCCTAGCTAGTAGAAACACTCATAAAATTATTGAGCAATTTAAGCTTAGAAATTCTATATTAGGCAAACCCCAAGAAATAGTATGCGATAATGAATTTAATAGCCTAGCATTTTAAAAATATTGCAATGAAGAAGGAATTAAAATAAAACTCATAACCCCAAATCATAAGATGGTAAACTGAGATGTAGAAAGAGTGCATGGTACACTTAATGAACATATAAGAATATATAAAGCACAAGAAGAGAAAAAGAACATATTAAACTTAAAAGAAAAACTAATTAAAGCAGTTAGTATATATAGGGTGTTTTTTTAAGAGGTTGCCGATTTTTTTTTTGAATAAAACACATATAAAATTATGAAATGACCAAAATTTTTTTTTATTTGGTAGATAATTTTTTGGCATTTAACATTTAAACACAATTTCTGGCATATGGCTACCACGACTATTTTTCACAAATGTCATTCTGGAGGTCCAATTTTCCAGCACTTTTTCAAGCATTTGAGGGCGTATGTCAGCAATGACACGTTGAATATTGGTTTCCAAAGCGTCAATCGATTGAGGTTTATCCACATAAACCAATGACTTCACGTATCCCCACAAAAAGTAATCGAGTGGCGTCAAATCGCACGAACGCGGAGGCCAATTCACCGGACCATTTCTCGAAATAATGTTGTCGTTGAAAGTTTCTTTCAATAAGTCGATTGTTTCACGTGCTGTATGGCAAGTGGCACCATCTTGTTGAAACCACATTTCATCCATATCCATATCTTCAAGATTTGACAACAAAAACTCATTTAACATGGTTCTGTATCGATTTCCATTCACGGTAACGCGTCGTCCTTCCTCATTTTTAAAGAAATATGGACCGATGATCCCACCAGCCCATAGACCGCACCAAACAGTACATTTATCAGGATGCATTGGTAATTCTTGAACGGCGTGTGGATTATCTTTGCTCCAAATGCGACAATTTTGTTTGTTGACGTATCCATTTAACAAAAAATGCGCCTCATCACTGAAGAGAATTTTACGGTAAAAAAATGGATCTTCGTTCAATTGATTTAACGACCAATCACTGAATTCACGGCGCAAACGATGGTCGTGTGGCTTTAATTCTTGCACCAATTGAATTTTGTATGGCACCAAACCCAAATCTTTACGTAAAATTTTCCATAAAGTCGATGGACAAAGTCCAATTTGCTGAGCACGACGACGAATCGATAAATTGTCGTTTTCTTCGACACTGGCCTCAACGACAGCAATATTTTCTTCTGTACGAACTCTTCTCATTCTTGTCGGTGGCTTGGCATCCAAAAGAGTGAATGTAGACCGAAATTTGGTAATTACGTTCTTTATGGTGGTCTCTGACGGACGATTATGTGCACCATAAAATTCACGAAGTGCTCTATAAACATTTTTAATTGAACACTGATTTTGAAAATAAATTTCCACGATTTGAAAACGTTGTTCTGGAGTTAACCTATTCATAATAATTTGCCAAACAATACTGAGTAGAAATACCACTTTGAGCTGTCAAAACAACTGTCATAAAATAAAACGACATTTATCGGAAAAACAAACCTCCTAAAAAAACACCCGATATAATGTTAATTTTTTTTCGTAAAACTCTACCCCAGAATCGCGCTCGACCACAGAACTTTTCAAAAAGGAAATCGAACACGAAAGGTGAAAATCTTTTGTTTTCATTTTTTTGTTGCATGTGTTGTTGTTGTGCTAGTATAAAGAGGGGTAAATCTCCCAAAATATCAAGAGCTGTTTTAGCTCTACGGTAGAGTCATTTTGAAGGGGAAACAAATAACTTGACAGCCAAAAAAACATCTGGGGCAGAGTTTTACGAAAAAAAATTTAACATAAGAAAAGCAAGGTGGAAAAGATTGATAATAAATACTATGCAAATAATAAAAAATTACATAAAACCCATTTCAAAAGAAAATATAAATATCAAAGTAGCGATAATAATAACTTAATCTATTTACAGCCAATATGAAAACCATAAATATAATTACATTATTCACTTTAACCATAGTGAAATCAGAATTCTTATTACAAGAAATTCACAATCAAGCAGGATATATAATTATAAAACAAGAACCCATTGAATTAATTGAAAAATATGATAAAATACTCTATAGAAACTTATAATGAAATTATTAAACAAATTTAATTTTCTAAAGAAACAGGCTATAACAATTTTCAATACTTAAGATTATAAAGATTAATGACAGCAGCTTTAGGAGATTCTAAATCAAAATTACAAAGTATACTTTCTTATTCGAGACAAAGGAGAGGATTAATAAACATAGGAGGTAACGCACTTCATTTCTTTTTGGAGTGATGGATGATGATGAAATATTAGAGACTGACTGACTTTAAAAATAATAGAAGAAAACAATATGAATGCTATGACAGAATTAAATAAACAAGTAGGTATAAATACACAATTCCAAATAGAATTAGAAACAATGCCAGACCGTATAAACAAACACATTAACATATTAAGGAACTTTATCAATTCCACAGAAATAAAACAAGAAAGTCTAGCTAAAAGAATATTATCATTACAGATCAATACAGATATAATGTTAATGTTAAACAATGAAATAGAAAAATTACAAAATAACGTATTCTTTGCAATATAAGGAATTCTAGGGAGAAATATCCTGTCTAAAGAAGAAAATAAACGATTTAACATAACCATTAATAAATTAGAATATATTGAGAGTAGCTTGTTAACTAGAAAAAAACAATTAATTTTTGTTTTAAAAATACCAGCATTTACACATAAATGCTAGAGAAATACCAATTCCTTGATGGAGAACACCGATTACCGATCCACACGCTTTAACAGATTCTTCCCAACTGCCCTTAGTCCTCGCCATTCACATGAATGACTCTTAAGAGCGCAGATTCTTCTCTTTATTTCTTGTTCTGCGACTACAAGACTACAAAACAAAGCCAATCTCTCTTGGCTTGCCGAATTACTCATTCACTGAGTACAAAGAGTAAATATAAACAATCCTTTAACCATTAGCTCTTTATTTATTTATTATTACATTGAATTCTTTAAATTCATCTCTATCACGGCCTTCCTGACATCTTCATCGCTCTCGATAACGTGTCCATTATACGTTTTGGCTTCTTCCTTAATTCTCTGCAAATGAACCACAAAAGAGAAACAGAAGCAATCATTAACAGAAAGACTTCCTAACTATAGAGATAGTCAATAGAGTCAGTTGCATAATTCGTAAAAGTCTCTCATAGAATCACATCTCAAGACCTGTACAGAACATTTTATGTTCCTTAGAGAATGACATCTCAAACAGTATTAACAATATTGATTTGCATATCAGTCCATCAGAGAATCTCATCTCAAGACAAACAATAGTAATCTGTATAACAGTCTTCTAGAGGATCACATCTCAAGACAAGCAATAATAATTTGCAGAATAGTCTTCCAGAGAATTACATCTCAAGACCTGTACAGAACATTTTATGTTCCTTAGAGAATGACATCTCAAACAGTATCAACAATATTGATTTGCATATCAGTCCTTTTGAGAATTTCATCTCAAGACAAACAATAGTAATTTGCATAACAGTCTTTCAGAGAATCACATCTCAAGACAAGCAATAATAATTTGCATAACAGTCTTTCAGAGAATCACATCTCAAGACAAGCAATAATAATTTCCATAACAGTCTTCCAGAGAATCACATCTCAAGACAAGCAATAACAATAACAGTCTTTAATATCAAGCTCAAAATTTATTATAAATTCTTGAACACGTACCAATTGCAATCTGCATTAGAACCCAAACCTTCGCTTCCTGTAGGGCGAATGATTTCTCTTGCTGCGATGATTAGTTCCATTCTTGGGCTTGTATCTATCGTTTAGTAATATACCAACAACTTCATAAGGTCCTCGAAAGTGAGCATTTAGCTTAGGTTCTCGTATTTGATTTCTTTTGTACATAACCTTATCTCCAATAGCGAGAACTGTTGGCTTACATTTGTCTTTGTCAAAACGAGTTTTCATTCTATTTGCCTACTCTCGGATTCGGTTTGCAACCAACATCCGTATGCCTTCGATATCTTCATACTCTGGTTCAACAACCAACTGTGCCAACAGCGCACTAATCTCCGGAGTTCGACCATCTATTCCGGTTAAAACTTTCATGGGTGAGAGCCCCGTGGTCTTGTTTACCGTCGTATTAAGTGCCAACTGAATTCGACTTACTTAATTCGGCCACGTTAGATTTACATCCAAATTTGTTCTCAACAAGTTGGCAACGGTATCCACGTAGCGTTCAACTTGTCCATTAGCTCTACTTATGCCAGGAGCAATTGTGTGATGATCAATCCCATAGGACTTACAGAACTTCTGAAAACGCTTACTAGTAAAGTTGGTACCCTTATTACTGATGATACGACAGGGGATACCAAACATTGTTGTACATGGTGAAAGAGTAACAAACTTCGTAAACGAGTCAACGATAATTAAAATATATCAATTATCAGCAGTATTATCCCCATCGAATGGTCCCAATGGTACAATCTACATGTACTGTATGAAATGGTATCGGCAACTTATCAATTGGATGCAACTCTGATTGTTTCTTGCCCAACGGCCTTTTTGCAACCAGACACATTAATCAGGAATTAACCAATTTCCTCACATTTCTCGACATTGTTGGCATCTAAAAATGCTGTTTCATTTTTGTTAACGTTTTTTCCCAACCAATGTGAAAACGCCTCATTAATGACAATCGGCACTGTTTTGGAACATACAGTTTGTAACATTATTTTAATTTGCGATATATTAACCCTCTCTTAACTATGTAATTCAACTCCGAGTCAGTATCACCCTCTCGAATCCGTTCAATAATTTCTTGAACTTTCGGATCCAAACTTTGTTCCATACTTAACCAATTTTCGGACACACTGTTCAACTGACAGCAACTTCGCACCGGCGGATTCCGACTCAGATAGTCCGCATGCTGCATAGCTTTTCCTTTTCGGTAACGGACTTAAAATTCAAAGTCCTGAAGATAGATCCACCATCTAGCAACTCTGGGTAAAAGGTTTTTCTTTTCCTTAGTAGACTTCAATGCATTACAGTCTGTGACTATTATAAACTTTATCCCCAGTAAATAAGTTCGAAAATGCTTAACAGCATTGACAACTGCTAGAGTCTCTAACTCATAACTATGATACTTGGTCTCATAAGGTTTTGTTGCCTGTCTGTAATAAGCTACCACATGATGCTGTCCATCTACACTTTGCAAGTCCAATAGAACTTGCAGCTGTGTGCAACACATCGAGTTGGATCGAAAACAAAGAGTATCGGTCTTTTGGTAAGCTGATCTATTATCCATATCTAACGAGGTATAAAAACGATTTCCAGACAATAGATCCAGTTGATCGTCAATTCTCAGTAGCGGATACCGATCTTTCACCGTAATACAGTTTAGGGCCCGATAGTCAACACAAAGATGGTTTTGGCCATTCTTATTTTTTACCAATATTACTGGACTAGCAACAGGTTACTCACTGTCTCTTATTATATTATGTACCCTTAAATCAGATATTATTTCGTTAACAACTTGTCGTTCCGACAATGACAATCGGTAAGGCCTATAATTGACGACGGAATTTGCCTGCAACTTGATGCTTAATTCCCCAGATGGGTATCCCCTCACAATGAAATTCTTATTTTTTTTGATTATTTCATGGATCTTTACCCTATATTCGTTTGGGGTGTTCTGAGCAATAATTGTTTCGCAGACATTAACGTGTGGTCTAACCGGTACTTTCCGTCGTATTGTCGATCCAACACTATAGACTCTTATTTCTATACCAGGGTCTTTTAGCACATCGAGTCCAATAACGATCTCGCTACTAAGGTGACTTGCTTCGATGATATGTAAGGTTATTTCAATTGCCAGGTCTTCGAACTCTACTAACAAATCTGTTTGTTCAGTGAGAAGAGAATATACCTTTCACCAATACCTTAGACAGTCAAGAAATGTGTCGCCCTTTTTGAACGCAACTTTTTAGCAATATCAGATCTAATCAGGGAACAATCGGAACCAGTGTCAAGCAGGCAATGACAAACAACGCCATTACTAACGGCAATAGTAAAATTTCTTGGACTAACAATGTCGCTACACAAGTTATTTTTCTTCCTGTCTGCTCGTTGTTTTACCCAACAGGTCTTTTCTTCGTGGCCCGCCTTGCCACAGAACGCACAGTTAGTCAAGGCCAACTTAGGCACCTCCGACGTTTGAAGATTTGTTTAGCACTATTGAATGTAAAATATTCTTTGTCCGCTGTGGAAAGTAACAAATAAAATACGAATGCCGGTGTTTGATTTAATATATATTGAAAATGGAAAAAACGTGTTTATTTGTTCGCTGTTGAAAAATTAAGTGACTCTGACATTTTAGTCGAGTCATACTAGAATGCTATACTAATGTAAAGTGTAAAACTTGAACTAAACCGCAATGAGTGCGTTGAACGAAATTCAATCCTCCCACTTTTAGTTACAAGTTACTTTATCAATTCCACAGATATAAAACAAGAAAGTCTAGCTAAAAGAATATTATCATTACAGATTAATACAGATATAATGTTAATGTTACACAATGAAATAGAAAAATTACAAAATAACGTATTCTTTGCAAGATAAGGAATTCTAGGGAGAAATATCCTGTCTAAAGAAGAAAATAAACGATTTAACATAACCATTAATAAATTAGAATATATTGAGAGTAGCTTGTTAACTAGAAAAAAAACAATTAATTTTTGTTTTAAAAATACCAGCATTTACACATAAATGCTAGAGAAATACCAATTCCTTGATGGAGAACACCGATTACCGATCCACACGCTTTAACAGATTCTTCCCAACTGCCCTTAGTCCTCGCCATTCACATGAATGACTCTTAAGAGCGCAGATTCTTCTCTTTATTTCTTGTTCTGCGACTACAAGACTACAAAACAAAGCCAATCTCTCTTGGCTTGCCGAATTACTCATTCACTGAGTACAAAGAGTAAATATAAACAATCCTTTAACCATTAGCTCTTTATTTATTTATTATTACATTGAATTCTTTAAATTCATCTCTATCACGGCCTTCCTGACATCTTCATCGCTCTCGATAACGTGTCCATTATACGTTTTGGCTTCTTCCTTAATTCTCTGCAAATGAACCACAAAAGAGAAACAGAAGCAATCATTAACAGAAAGACTTCCTAACTATAGAGATAGTCAATAGAGTCAGTTGCATAATTCGTAAAAGTCTCTCATAGAATCACATCTCAAGACCTGTACAGAACATTTTATGTTCCTTAGAGAATGACATCTCAAACAGTATTAACAATATTGATTTGCATATCAGTCCATCAGAGAATCTCATCTCAAGACAAACAATAGTAATCTGTATAACAGTCTTCTAGAGGATCACATCTCAAGACAAGCAATAATAATTTGCAGAATAGTCTTCCAGAGAATTACATCTCAAGACCTGTACAGAACATTTTATGTTCCTTAGAGAATGACATCTCAAACAGTATCAACAATATTGATTTGCATATCAGTCCTTTTGAGAATTTCATCTCAAGACAAACAATAGTAATTTGCATAACAGTCTTTCAGAGAATCACATCTCAAGACAAGCAATAATAATTTGCATAACAGTCTTTCAGAGAATCACATCTCAAGACAAGCAATAATAATTTCCATAACAGTCTTCCAGAGAATCACATCTCAAGACAAGCAATAACAATAACAGTCTTTAATATCAAGCTCAAAATTTATTATAAATTCTTGAACACGTACCAATTGCAATCTGCATTAGAACCCAAACCTTCGCTTCCTGTAGGGCGAATGATTTCTCTTGCTGCGATGATTAGTTCCATTCTTGGGCTTGTATCTATCGTTTAGTAATATACCAACAACTTCATAAGGTCCTCGAAAGTGAGCATTTAGCTTAGGTTCTCGTATTTGATTTCTTTTGTACATAACCTTATCTCCAATAGCGAGAACTGTTGGCTTACATTTGTCTTTGTCAAAACGAGTTTTCATTCTATTTGCCTACTCTCGGATTCGGTTTGCAACCAACATCCGTATGCCTTCGATATCTTCATACTCTGGTTCAACAACCAACTGTGCCAACAGCGCACTAATCTCCGGAGTTCGACCATCTATTCCGGTTAAAACTTTCATGGGTGAGAGCCCCGTGGTCTTGTTTACCGTCGTATTAAGTGCCAACTGAATTCGACTTACTTAATTCGGCCACGTTAGATTTACATCCAAATTTGTTCTCAACAAGTTGGCAACGGTATCCACGTAGCGTTCAACTTGTCCATTAGCTCTACTTATGCCAGGAGCAATTGTGTGATGATCAATCCCATAGGACTTACAGAACTTCTGAAAACGCTTACTAGTAAAGTTGGTACCCTTATTACTGATGATACGACAGGGGATACCAAACATTGTTGTACATGGTGAAAGAGTAACAAACTTCGTAAACGAGTCAACGATAATTAAAATATATCAATTATCAGCAGTATTATCCCCATCGAATGGTCCCAATGGTACAATCTACATGTACTGTATGAAATGGTATCGGCAACTTATCAATTGGATGCAACTCTGATTGTTTCTTGCCCAACGGCCTTTTTGCAACCAGACACATTAATCAGGAATTAACGAATTTCCTCACATTTCTCGACATTGTTGGCATCTAAAAATGCTGTTTCATTTTTGTTAACGTTTTTTCCCAACCAATGTGAAAACGCCTCATTAATGACAATCGGCACTGTTTTGGAACATACAGTTTGTAACATTATTTTAATTTGCGATATATTAACCCTCTCTTAACTATGTAATTCAACTCCGAGTCAGTATCACCCTCTCGAATCCGTTCAATAATTTCTTGAACTTTCGGATCCAAACTTTGTTCCATACTTAACCAATTTTCGGACACACTGTTCAACTGACAGCAACTTCGCACCGGCGGATTCCGACTCAGATAGTCCGCATGCTGCATAGCTTTTCCTTTTCGGTAACGGACTTAAAATTCAAAGTCCTGAAGATAGATCCACCATCTAGCAACTCTGGGTAAAAGGTCTTTCTTTTCCTTAGTAGACTTCAATGCATTACAGTCTGTGACTATTATAAACTTTATCCCCAGTAAATAAGTTCGAAAATGCTTAACAGCATTGACAACTGCTAGAGTCTCTAACTCATAACTATGATACTTGGTCTCATAAGGTTTTGTTGCCTGTCTGTAATAAGCTACCACATGATGCTGTCCATCTACACTTTGCAAGTCCAATAGAACTTGCAGCTGTGTGCAACACATCGAGTTGGATCGAAAACAAAGAGTATCGGTCTTTTGGTAAGCTGATCTATTATCCATATCTAACGAGGTATAAAAACGATTTCCAGACAATAGATCCAGTTGATCGTCAATTCTCAGTAGCGGATACCGATCTTTCACCGTAATACAGTTTAGGGCCCGATAGTCAACACAAAGATGGTTTTGGCCATTCTTATTTTTTACCAATATTACTGGACTAGCAACAGGTTACTCACTGTCTCTTATTATATTATGTACCCTTAAATCAGATATTATTTCGTTAACAACTTGTCGTTCCGACAATGACAATCGGTAAGGCCTATAATTGACGACGGAATTTGCCTGCAACTTGATGCTTAATTCCCCAGATGGGTATCCCCTCACAATGAAATTCTTATTTTTTTTGATTATTTCATGGATCTTTACCCTATATTCGTTTGGGGTGTTCTGAGCAATAATTGTTTCGCAGACATTAACGTGTGGTCTAACCGGTACTTTCCGTCGTATTGTCGATCCAACACTATAGACTCTTATTTCTATACCAGGGTCTTTTAGCACATCGAGTCCAATAACGATCTCGCTACTAAGGTGACTTGCTTCGATGATATGTAAGGTTATTTCAATTGCCAGGTCTTCGAACTCTACTAACAAATCTGTTTGTTCAGTGAGAAGAGAATATACTTTTCACCAATACCTTAGACAGTCAAGAAATGTGTCGCCCTTTTTGAACGCAACTTTTTAGCAATATCAGATCTAATCAGGGAACAATCGGAACCAGTGTCAAGCAGGCAATGACAAACAACGCCATTACTAACGGCAATAGTAAAATTTCTTGGACTAACAATGTCGCTACACAAGTTATTTTTCTTCCTGTCTGCTCGTTGTTTTACCCAACAGGTCTTTTCTTCGTGGCCCGCCTTGCCACAGAACGCACAGTTAGTCAAGGCCAACTTAGGCACCTCCGACGTTTGAAGATTTGTTTAGCACTATTGAATGTAAAATATTCTTTGTCCGCTGTGGAAAGTAACAAATAAAATACGAATGCCGGTGTTTGATTTAATATATATTGAAAATGGAAAAAACGTGTTTATTTGTTCGCTGTTGAAAAATTAAGTGACTCTGACATTTTAGTCGAGTCATACTAGAATGCTATACTAATGTAAAGTGTAAAACTTGAACTAAACCGCAATGAGTGCGTTGAACGAAATTCAATCCTCCCACTTTTAGTTACAAGTTACTTTATCAATTCCACAGATATAAAACAAGAAAGTCTAGCTAAAAGAATATTATCATTACAGATTAATACAGATATAATGTTAATGTTACACAATGAAATAGAAAAATTACAAAATAACGTATTCTTTGCAAGATAAGGAATTCTAGGGAGAAATATCCTGTCTAAAGAAGAAAATAAACGATTTAACATAACCATTAATAAATTAGAATATATTGAGAGTAGCTTGTTAACTAGAAAAAAACAATTAATTTTTGTTTTAAAAATACCAGCATTTACACATAAATGCTAGAGAAATACCAATTCCTTGATGGAGAACACCGATTACCGATCCACACGCTTTAACAGATTCTTCCCAACTGCCCTTAGTCCTCGCCATTCACATGAATGACTCTTAAGAGCGCAGATTCTTCTCTTTATTTCTTGTTCTGCGACTACAAGACTACAAAACAAAGCCAATCTCTCTTGGCTTGCCGAATTACTCATTCACTGAGTACAAAGAGTAAATATAAACAATCCTTTAACCATTAGCTCTTTATTTATTTATTATTACATTGAATTCTTTAAATTCATCTCTATCACGGCCTTCCTGACATCTTCATCGCTCTCGATAACGTGTCCATTATACGTTTTGGCTTCTTCCTTAATTCTCTGCAAATGAACCACAAAAGAGAAACAGAAGCAATCATTAACAGAAAGACTTCCTAACTATAGAGATAGTCAATAGAGTCAGTTGCATAATTCGTAAAAGTCTCTCATAGAATCACATCTCAAGACCTGTACAGAACATTTTATGTTCCTTAGAGAATGACATCTCAAACAGTATTAACAATATTGATTTGCATATCAGTCCATCAGAGAATCTCATCTCAAGACAAACAATAGTAATCTGTATAACAGTCTTCTAGAGGATCACATCTCAAGACAAGCAATAATAATTTGCAGAATAGTCTTCCAGAGAATTACATCTCAAGACCTGTACAGAACATTTTATGTTCCTTAGAGAATGACATCTCAAACAGTATCAACAATATTGATTTGCATATCAGTCCTTTTGAGAATTTCATCTCAAGACAAACAATAGTAATTTGCATAACAGTCTTTCAGAGAATCACATCTCAAGACAAGCAATAATAATTTGCATAACAGTCTTTCAGAGAATCACATCTCAAGACAAGCAATAATAATTTCCATAACAGTCTTCCAGAGAATCACATCTCAAGACAAGCAATAACAATAACAGTCTTTAATATCAAGCTCAAAATTTATTATAAATTCTTGAACACGTACCAATTGCAATCTGCATTAGAACCCAAACCTTCGCTTCCTGTAGGGCGAATGATTTCTCTTGCTGCGATGATTAGTTCCATTCTTGGGCTTGTATCTATCGTTTAGTAATATACCAACAACTTCATAAGGTCCTCGAAAGTGAGCATTTAGCTTAGGTTCTCGTATTTGATTTCTTTTGTACATAACCTTATCTCCAATAGCGAGAACTGTTGGCTTACATTTGTCTTTGTCAAAACGAGTTTTCATTCTATTTGCCTACTCTCGGATTCGGTTTGCAACCAACATCCGTATGCCTTCGATATCTTCATACTCTGGTTCAACAACCAACTGTGCCAACAGCGCACTAATCTCCGGAGTTCGACCATCTATTCCGGTTAAAACTTTCATGGGTGAGAGCCCCGTGGTCTTGTTTACCGTCGTATTAAGTGCCAACTGAATTCGACTTACTTAATTCGGCCACGTTAGATTTACATCCAAATTTGTTCTCAACAAGTTGGCAACGGTATCCACGTAGCGTTCAACTTGTCCATTAGCTCTACTTATGCCAGGAGCAATTGTGTGATGATCAATCCCATAGGACTTACAGAACTTCTGAAAACGCTTACTAGTAAAGTTGGTACCCTTATTACTGATGATACGACAGGGGATACCAAACATTGTTGTACATGGTGAAAGAGTAACAAACTTCGTAAACGAGTCAACGATAATTAAAATATATCAATTATCAGCAGTATTATCCCCATCGAATGGTCCCAATGGTACAATCTACATGTACTGTATGAAATGGTATCGGCAACTTATCAATTGGATGCAACTCTGATTGTTTCTTGCCCAACGGCCTTTTTGCAACCAGACACATTAATCAGGAATTAACGAATTTCCTCACATTTCTCGACATTGTTGGCATCTAAAAATGCTGTTTCATTTTTGTTAACGTTTTTTCCCAACCAATGTGAAAACGCCTCATTAATGACAATCGGCACTGTTTTGGAACATACAGTTTGTAACATTATTTTAATTTGCGATATATTAACCCTCTCTTAACTATGTAATTCAACTCCGAGTCAGTATCACCCTCTCGAATCCGTTCAATAATTTCTTGAACTTTCGGATCCAAACTTTGTTCCATACTTAACCAATTTTCGGACACACTGTTCAACTGACAGCAACTTCGCACCGGCGGATTCCGACTCAGATAGTCCGCATGCTGCATAGCTTTTCCTTTTCGGTAACGGACTTAAAATTCAAAGTCCTGAAGATAGATCCACCATCTAGCAACTCTGGGTAAAAGGTCTTTCTTTTCCTTAGTAGACTTCAATGCATTACAGTCTGTGACTATTATAAACTTTATCCCCAGTAAATAAGTTCGAAAATGCTTAACAGCATTGACAACTGCTAGAGTCTCTAACTCATAACTATGATACTTGGTCTCATAAGGTTTTGTTGCCTGTCTGTAATAAGCTACCACATGATGCTGTCCATCTACACTTTGCAAGTCCAATAGAACTTGCAGCTGTGTGCAACACATCGAGTTGGATCGAAAACAAAGAGTATCGGTCTTTTGGTAAGCTGATCTATTATCCATATCTAACGAGGTATAAAAACGATTTCCAGACAATAGATCCAGTTGATCGTCAATTCTCAGTAGCGGATACCGATCTTTCACCGTAATACAGTTTAGGGCCCGATAGTCAACACAAAGATGGTTTTGGCCATTCTTATTTTTTACCAATATTACTGGACTAGCAACAGGTTACTCACTGTCTCTTATTATATTATGTACCCTTAAATCAGATATTATTTCGTTAACAACTTGTCGTTCCGACAATGACAATCGGTAAGGCCTATAATTGACGACGGAATTTGCCTGCAACTTGATGCTTAATTCCCCAGATGGGTATCCCCTCACAATGAAATTCTTATTTTTTTTGATTATTTCATGGATCTTTACCCTATATTCGTTTGGGGTGTTCTGAGCAATAATTGTTTCGCAGACATTAACGTGTGGTCTAACCGGTACTTTCCGTCGTATTGTCGATCCAACACTATAGACTCTTATTTCTATACCAGGGTCTTTTAGCACATCGAGTCCAATAACGATCTCGCTACTAAGGTGACTTGCTTCGATGATATGTAAGGTTATTTCAATTGCCAGGTCTTCGAACTCTACTAACAAATCTGTTTGTTCAGTGAGAAGAGAATATACTTTTCACCAATACCTTAGACAGTCAAGAAATGTGTCGCCCTTTTTGAACGCAACTTTTTAGCAATATCAGATCTAATCAGGGAACAATCGGAACCAGTGTCAAGCAGGCAATGACAAACAACGCCATTACTAACGGCAATAGTAAAATTTCTTGGACTAACAATGTCGCTACACAAGTTATTTTTCTTCCTGTCTGCTCGTTGTTTTACCCAACAGGTCTTTTCTTCGTGGCCCGCCTTGCCACAGAACGCACAGTTAGTCAAGGCCAACTTAGGCACCTCCGACGTTTGAAGATTTGTTTAGCACTATTGAATGTAAAATATTCTTTGTCCGCTGTGGAAAGTAACAAATAAAATACGAATGCCGGTGTTTGATTTAATATATATTGAAAATGGAAAAAACGTGTTTATTTGTTCGCTGTTGAAAAATTAAGTGACTCTGACATTTTAGTCGAGTCATACTAGAATGCTATACTAATGTAAAGTGTAAAACTTGAACTAAACCGCAATGAGTGCGTTGAACGAAATTCAATCCTCCCACTTTTAGTTACAAGTTACTTTATCAATTCCACAGATATAAAACAAGAAAGTCTAGCTAAAAGAATATTATCATTACAGATTAATACAGATATAATGTTAATGTTACACAATGAAATAGAAAAATTACAAAATAACGTATTCTTTGCAAGATAAGGAATTCTAGGGAGAAATATCCTGTCTAAAGAAGAAAATAAACGATTTAACATAACCATTAATAAATTAGAATATATTGAGAGTAGCTTGTTAACTAGAAAAAAACAATTAATTTTTGTTTTAAAAATACCAGCATTTACACATAAATGCTAGAGAAATACCAATTCCTTGATGGAAAACACCGATTACCGATCCACACGCTTTAACAGATTCTGCCCAACTGCCCTTAGTCCTCGCCATTCACATAAATGAAATGAACCACAAAAGAGAAACAGAAGCAATCAGTAACAGAAAGACTTCCTAACTAAAGAGATAGTCAATAGAGTCAGTTGCATAATTCGTAAAAGTCTCTCAGAGAATCACATCTCAAGACCTGTACAGAACATTTTATGTTCCTTAGAGAATGACATCTCAAACAGTATTAACAATATTGATTTGCATATCAGTCCTTCAGAGAATCTCATCTCAAGACAAACAATAGTAATCTGTATAACAGTCTTCTAGAGGATCACATCTCAAGACAAGCAATAATAATTTGCAGAATAGTCTTCCAGAGAATTACATCTCAAGACCTGTACAGAACATTTTATGTTCCTTAGAGAATGACATCTCAAACAGTATCAACAATATTTATTTGCATATCAGTCCTTCTGAGAATCTCATCTCAAGACAAGCAATAGTAATCTGTATAACAGTCTTTCAGAGAATCACATCTCAAGACAAGCAATAATAATTTGCATAACAGTCTTTCAGAGAATCACATCTCAAGACAAGCAATAATAATTTCCATAACAGTCTTCCAGAGAATCAAATCTCAAGACAAGCAATAACAATAACAGTCTTTAATATCAAGCTCAAAATTTATTATAAATTCTTGAATACGTACCAATTGCAATCTGCATTAGTACCCAAACCTTCGCTTCCTATAGGGCGAATGATTTCTCTTGCTGCGATGATAGTCGTCTTATTAATTCTATTCTTGAGCTTGTATCTATCGTTTGGTAATATACCAACAACTTCATAAGGTCCCCGAAAGTGAGCATTTAGCTTAGGTTCTCGTATTTGATTTCTTTTGTACATAACCTTATCTCCAATAGCGAGAACTGTTGGCTTACATTTGTCTTTGTCAAAACGAGTTTTCATTCTATTTGCATACTCTCGGATTCGGTTTGCAACCAACATACGTATGCCTTCGATATCTTCATACTCTGGTTCAACAACCAACTGTGCCAACAGCGCATTAATCTCCGGAGTTCGACCATCTATTCCGGTTAAAACTTTCATGGGTGAGAGCCCCGTGGTCTTGTTTACCGTCGTATTAAGTGCCAACTGAATTCGACTTACTTAATTCGGCCACGTTAGATTTATATCCAAATTTGTTCTCAACAAGTTGGCAACGGTATCCACGTAGCGTTCAACTTGTCCATTAGCTCTACTTATGCCAGGAGCAATTGTGTGATGATCAATCCCATAGGACTTACAGAACTTCTGAAAACGCTCACTAGTAAAGTTGGTAACCTTATTACTGATGATACGACAGGGGATACCAAACAACATGACGAAATCACCCATGAGGCGTACAGTCTCGGTGGCTTGCATTGTTGTACATGGTGAAAGAGTAACAAACTTCGTAAACGAGTCAACGATAATTAAAATATATCAATTATCAGCAGTATTATCCCCATCGAATGGTCCCAATGGTACAATCTACATGTACTGTATGAAACGGTATCGGCAACTTATCAATTTGATGCAACTCTGATTGTTTCTTGCCCGACGGCCTTTTTGCAACCAGACACATTAATCAGGAATTAACGACTTTCCTCACATTTCTCGACATTGTTGGCACCCAAAAATGCTGTTTCATTTTTGTTAACGTTTTTTCCCAACCAATGTGACAGTTGTCCTTATGAAAACGCCTCATTAATGACAATCGGCACTGTTTTGGTACATACAGTTTGTTACATTCTTTTAATTTGCGATATAGTAACCCTCTCTTAACTATGTAATTCAACTCCGAGTCAGTATCACCCTCTCGAATCCGTTCAATAATTTCTTGAACTTTCGGATCCAAACTTTGTTCCATACTTAACCAATTTTCGGACACACTGTTCAACTGACAGCAACTTCGCACCGGCGGATTCCGACTCAGATAGTCCGCATGCTGCATAGCTTTTCCTTTTCGGTAACGGACTTCAAATTCAAAGTCCCGAAGATAGATCCACCATCTAGCAACTCTGGGTAAAATGTCTTTCTTTTCTTTAGTAGACTTCAATGCATTAAAGTCTGTGACTATTATAAACTTTATCCCCAGTAAATAAGTTCGAAAATGCTTAACAGGTCTTTTCTCCGTGGCCCGCCTTGCCACAGAACGCACAGTTAGTTAAGGCCAACTTAGGCACCTCCGACGTTTGAAGATTTGTTTAGCACTATTGAATGTAAAATATTCTTTGTCCATTCGCTGTGGAAATTAACAAATAAAAAACGAATGCCGGTGTTTGATTTAATATATATTGAAAATTGAAAAAACCTGTTTATTTGTTCGCTGTTGAAAAATTAAGTGACTCTGACTCATTTTAGTCGTGTCATACTAGAATGCTATACTAATGTAAAGTGTACAACTTGAACTAAACCGCAATGAGTGCGTTGAACGAAATTCAATCCTCCCACTTTTAGTTACAAGTTACTTTACTCTACTTAATGCCGAAATAAAAACAAAACAAACTCTAATTAAAAAAAAAAAAAAAAACTACGTTAATTATTATTATTCTTTGGCATAAGACCCATCAATTTACGAAAATATTGATGCTTTTTCTTTGGCAAGGCCTTCGTCATTATGTCGGCCGCCTGTTCATCCAACGCCACGTATTCCAGATCGAAGATCCCGTCTTCGTATTTCTCTCGGATGAAATGATATCGTACGTCGATATGCTTTGTTCTCTTATGGAATTTCGGATTCTTCACGAGTCGAATCGCACTTTGATTTTCCATAAGAAACTTTGGTTTGTCCAAATCCATCGACAATATTTCGGACAATAATCGATGCAGCCACACCCATTCTCTCATCGCATGCGCCGCCGCCATGTATTCGGACTACGTTGTTGATAGCGCCACTGACTTTTGACGCTCCGAGGCCCAACTGATAATACTGTTGCCAAACATGAATACATATCCGGACGTCGATCGCCTGGTTTCGATGTGTCCTGCATAATCTGCGTCGCTGTATTCGCACAGATCCAAATTGATGCCACTTTCGAAAAGAATGCCCATGTCCGTTGTTCCCTTGATGTATTTCAAAATGCGTTTAACCGTATTCACGTGCACCGCCGCCGGTTTTCCAAGTGTCGACTTGCGTTGCCAACAGCAAAACTGATGTCTGGTCGCGTCGCCACTGCCAAAAACATCAAACTACCGACTGCCTCACGATACGGAAAACTCGGGTCTCTGTCCGAATCAAAATCCCCAGGCCACAGCATTGCAGTTTGTCATATCAAAACGGTTGATTACCTTTTGCGCATAAGCCTGTTGATTTACATGAATCGATCCGTCAGATCGCTGATTTATTTCAAGCCCCAAGAAACAATTGAGCTCGAACATTTTCACCTCGAACTCCTTGCGCAAATGCTCAATTACCGGTAAAATGGCTCCTTTTTCCTCTGCTGCGATTAATCCGTCATCGACATAAATCGCGAGTATCATCATGCCATTTTTCCCATTGCACACAAAAACGCACGGATCCGATTCACTGGGCTCAAAACTGAATTTGCCACTGAATTACGTAAATTTCTTGTTCCTGTTTCAAACCGTACAAGCTCTTAACCAGCTTGCAAACTTGTCCGCTGACATCGTCGTATCCGTTCGGTTGACTCATGTAAACTTTTTCTTCTAAATCGCCGTTTAGAAAAGCTGTCTTTACATCGAACTGTTTTATATGCATTCGTTTTGACGCTGGCAGCGCCAAAATCGCCCGAATCTATGTAAATCACACACAATCACCACAGGGCTGAACTTGGTAATTGACGCCATATTCCTGTGTGAATCCCCGCACTAGCAATCGCGCTTTGTAGTGTAACGAGGTTTTTCCCAGCCGGGGTAAAACTCAGTGTGACCAGGGTTCCTTCTTCTACTAGGGTCGTTACAATAAAAAGAATTTGTTTGTTTAGGGAATGGAATTCAATTGTTTTTTATTTATTACTTCCTTTTCTTCGTTTAATACGTAAACTTAAAACTATTATTGGCTTAAAACTATGTATAAGATTAAATTTTGTTTGTAAGGCAAGGATTTCACTCTTGCACTCTCGATCGTGAGGATAGTTGTACTAGCGTAAAGCGTGGATGTGAAGGCAAGGATTTCACTCTTGCACTTTCAAGCGTGAGGATAATGATACTAGCGTGAAGCGTGGGCGTGAAGGCAAGGATTTCACTCTTGCACTTTCAAGCGTGAGGATAATGATACTAGCGTGAAGCGTGGGCGTGAAGGCAAGGATTTCACTCTTGCACTTTCAAGCGTGAGGATAATGATACTAGCGTGAAGGCAAGGATTTCACTCTTGCACTTTCAAGCGTGAGGATAATGATACTAGCGTGAAGGCAAGGATTTCACTCTTGCACTTTCAAGCGTGAGGATAATGATACTAGCGTGAAGGCAAGGATTTCACTCTTGCACTTTCAGGCGTGAGGATAATGATACTAGCGTGAAGGCAAGGATTTCACTCTTGCACTTTCAGGCGTGAGGATAATGATACTAGCGTGAAGGCAAGGATTTCACTCTTGCACTTTCAGGCGTGAGGATAATGATACTGGCGTAAAGCGTGGATGGGAAGGCAAGGATTTCACTCTTGCACTTTCGATCGTACACTTGTTGCCGGGAGGAGGGATCACTAGGAAAGAAGGCCGATTGTTAGGACTGCTGGCCTTTTATACTCTTCCGTCGAGTGAAGGAGTCCCGTTAAATGCTACGATCGAAGAGTCCGTTAAATCGTATGATCGGTCGATGGTGTATTGTTGTTGCTTCCTTTGTTCTGGCATTGTTGTTGTTGTTTGTTGTTGGCCGGTTAGCATTGCTGCGCTTGATGGCTTGTTGTTGGCCGGTTAGCATTGCTGCGCTTGATGGCTTGTTGTTCCCAGGTCCCGTTGATACAACGATAGGGAAATCCGTTAAATCATACGATCGACCAGTGGTGTGGCGTTGTTGTTGCCTCCGTCGACCCTATGTTGTTTGTTGATTTTTCTGGTCACCATGCATTGCGTGCTGTTTGTTGTTGTTCTATTTGTGATTCGGTGCCGTCTTATAATACATGCTCGTTGTTGTTGTCATCGATCGGATCTTCCGAGTCTGCATTGCCTGTTTGTTGTTATTGTACATCTCTGCTTGTCTAGTGATGCTGCGAACTGTGGAATGTACGCGGCCATGTATGCATATTATTTGTTGTTGTTTCCTTCCTAAGTCTGCCCCGTTTTGTAGTGCATGCTTATTGTTGTTGTTCTCTTGAATCGACATCGATCGGATCTTCCGAGTCTGTGTTGTTTGCTTGTTGTTGTTGTACCTCTCTGCTTGTCTGATAATGCTGTGAACTGTACGCGTATTGCATATTGTTTGTTGTTGTTTCTTGAATCGACATCGATCGGATATTCTATGTCTGTGGTGACTCGTACTGCCTGTGTGTTGTTGTTGCTTGAATCGACATCGATCGGATATTCTATGTCTGTGGTGACTCGTACTGCCTGTGTGTTGTTGTTGCTTGAATCGACATCGATCGGATATTCTATGTCTGTGGTGACTCGTACTGCCTGTGTGTTGTTGTTGCTTCCGAGTGTATTGCGGGTGCGTTTACTCCTTAGTCATCGATTTGGGTATTCCCAGTCTGTGTGATCTCGTATCATGTTGTTGTTGTTTCGCTCAGCCGCTTGATGATGATGCGTACTAGCTATCTGTGGTGAGTTTACGAGAGAAGAGAGGTAAGGGGAAACAATAGAAATCTGGAGTTTCCTGAACCATAAGACGAGAGTATTCTTTTGGTGAGTGTTTTTACAATTCACTCAAGGAGAGTGGGCAGCATGTTGCAATCCACTTAAGGAGAGTGGGCAACAAGTTAAATGAGAAACAAAATACTATGGTGTCTGTTTGTAATGGGTATACAAGTTTACTTTTATTCAAATTAAAAATGTATATATACGAATAGTGTGGGAAAAAATTGTGTGGGACAATTTTTTTCCTCACACCTCCCCCTCACTTCGGCGGATGCTGACTTTCCCTTTCCAAGTTACTAGTACTCCAAACCGAGTTTTCCCTTGTGTGTGGAGGAAATGTATTCGCCGCATCGTTCCAGTTGCCACCCTTTCCTTGGCTTCATTTATTTTGGCCTGGAGTTCTTGGGGCAAGATTTCAGCCGTGGTCCCGCCGTCGTGCACCGTGTCGCTTCCTGTGAGTGGCAGGACGTCGTTATGCTGCCTGGGCGCCTCTGGGTTTGGGGGGTCACATTCATCCGATATGAGCTTGGTGGGGTCTTCCTGGTGGTGGGCGGTCGTACGGGTGGAATTTCCTCTTTTCCTCTTGTTGTCGGTTTCGCTGCTGTTGCTGCTACTGCTGCTGCTGCTGCTACTGTTGCTACTGCTGCTGCTACTTCTATCTTGTCTGCAACGGCTCCGGTAGCGATGGCGAGTACGGCGCGGAGTTCTTTGCCTACTGCGATTGTTCCTCTCTCGTCCTAGGTCGTCGTCGTCTAATTTGAGGTCTGGGAGTTTTATCGTTCGTTCGGCATTGCCCCGGATAAAAGCTGCGAGCATCCTTCGTTTCTTGTGGGCGCTGTCCACCGACATCTTCTGTCCTGGCGATTCGGGTCCTGATAATCCCCATGCGAGGACCTTTTCTGCGGCCTCCAGGAGGAATGCGCCGCAATCCACCCCGTTTTGTTGCTGTGGCATCTCCATATGACGGCCTGGATAGCAAGTTTCGAATTCGGCCCAGGTCCACGGATGCCCCTTCGCTAGGTGCTGTTGTCTGACATACCCGCGGATAATTTGGATGGTTTCCGTCCTCGGTGATTTGGCCCACGAGTCATACACGTCGATGGTGGCGCGGAGTGGTCTGCCCGGGTTGGTAACCACCACGAGGTACCAATGGTTGCCATCACAGATGGGCACTAAGACCAGGTCCTTTTCGATGAGCTCCTTAACGCCGGTCCCACCTACTCACCAGTGCGTGTCGCCTGATGGCTGTCCTCTCAGGGTCCTCTTGCTGCTCTGGTCGGTACTGCTGCATGCGTGAAAAGAGGAACGTGCTACAAACCATGATCCTGTCCCTGTATTCTCCCTCCATCCTTCCTCCTAGCCACCTTAGTCCGACTTCTACCAGGACGTCGTTTAGATAGACTCCCCTCTTCAGTCGGCAGTAGTCGGCTATTCGTACGTCGACGCCGCCTGGCCCTGGGGGAAAACTCCCGATCACTTGGCTTAGATCGAATTCTTCGGATGCGGGTGCAATACCTGTGCCCTTTTCGATGATACGTCGTACGGCTTCGTTGTCTTCCTTTAGTATCCTCTGGTTGTTCATCATGTTTGCTTTCTTCTGAATTTTTGGTTTACTGTTCGGGTTTGATGTCTGACTGGATTCAGTAATCACTTTAGACTAATTTTTACTTGCTGAGTGCACTTGAAACGAAAACAAGTTGCGGGACCTGTGTTCCGTTGTTTTCTCCTCTGGCGCAGTTCACTTCGTTGTTATTCCAGTGTGTTTTGATCGGTTACAGCATTTAAGCGTCGTGGCGTTGATTTCGATGTTTTCGAGTTGTTGTCACAGCTTTACAGTAGTTCCAGATGAGGTCGTCAAATGCCGTTTTTATTTTAAGTGTAAGTGTGCTGTTGATGTGTTGTGCTGGATTTCGTGGATGAGGTTGTCGATCGCTGTCGTATTTTCAACATGCATCTGGCTTCTCTTTTCGGCTTGTGCTCTGTGGTGTGGTTGCTTGAGGTTTGTTGCTGAGTGTTTTGGCCTCGTGGTTTTAATGGACAGGCGTTTTGCCCATGGCTCTTTGCTTGCAAGTTATGTGGGTAGCTATACCCTTTATTCTGCCGTTTGCTACTGTAATGTATTTCTGTTGATTCCTGAGGGTGTTCCACGTGAGGTGGCATTGTTGTTGCGATGCGGTTTGTCTTTTCTGGCTCGGGTGGGGGGTTTCCGTGAAAGTCCTTTAGTTCACTGACATGGGCTGTGCGCTCCTTACTTTGTCCATGTTTCCTCAGCCTTACGATGACTGGCGAGATGAAGTCCATCACGTAGTATGGTCCATCGTATCGCGGCGCTAGCTTACTGGCGAACCCTTCTACTGCTTTCGATAAGTGGTGCTGTTTGACCAGTACTAACTTCCCGATTTCTGGCTTCCAAGTACGTCGCCTGAGATTGTAGTGGCGGGCTTGGTCCTTTGCGGCTCGTTCCAGGTTCTGTCGCACGATCTCGATTTCGATTCTCTCGGGTCTCGCGGTCCTCGGGGTCTTTACCTAGCGTACCTGTCCCCGGAGTGGTCTCGTCATATAGTGTGTGTGGGAGGCGTGGTTCTCGGCCTTGTGTCAGAAAGGCTGGGCTGTACCCCGTTGAGTCCTGAACGCTTGAGTTTATCGCCAACATGACTTCGGGCAGCCTTTCGTCCCAAGTGCGTTGTTGTGACCCTGATAGTTGTGCAATTATCGTTTTGATGGTGCGGTTGGCTCTTTCCGTAGGGTTTTCCTGGGGAGTGTACGGTGCTGTAAACTGTTGGCGTATGCCCATGGTCTCCAAAAATCGACGAAACGCTCTGCTGCTGAATTGTGCCCCGTTGTCCGTTATCAGGATTTTGGGCACGCCGTATCGTGCCAGTATACGTTCGCGAAACGCCCGTTGAACTCCTTCCGTCGTTGGTGGATTTTCTTCTGCAGCCAGTGGCACTTCTGTTGCCCGGTGTGTTCTTCGGAGGTCGTCATCAGCGTTTCTTGAGGTTGTCTTGATAGCGCGTCTGCGACGACGTTGAGTTTACCCCGCCTGTATTGTATGTCATATGTGTATTGTTGTAGCTCCAGTGCCCATCGTGCGATCCGACCGGAGGGGCTGGATATGGAGTTGAGCCATTTGAGGGAGAGGTGGTCTGTTACTACCGTGAACCTATACCCTTCTATATACGCCCGCATCTTCCGTATTCCCCATATGATAGCCAGGCATTCCTTCTCGGTCGGCGAGTAATTCCTCTCTGCAGGGTTTAGGTGCCGGCTGGCGTAAGCTCCTGGGTGAGGACTACTCCCAAGCCGTAATCGCTGGCATCTGTCTGAAGTGTGAATTTCTTAGAGAAATCGGGGCATGCCAGGATTGGGGCCTCGGTAAGTTTAACCTTCAGTGTTTCGAATGCTTCCTGTTGCTCCTCTCCCCACTTCCAGTGCTTCCCTTTCTTGAGTAAGTTGTTCATCGGTCGTACGGTCTCGGCAAAATCTGGGACAAACCGTCGGTACCATGAAGCGATGCCCAGATACCGGCGCACTTCTCGTACATTCCTTGGTGGTTGGAGTTCTTTGATCGCCGCCACTTTGTCGGGGTCAGTGTGTATGCCTTTGTTACTGACCACGTGTCCTAGGTATCGTATTTCTGTTTTGCAGAATTCACACTTTTCCGGGTTAATTTTTAAGTTAGCCATTTGCAATCGCTTGAACACCTTGCGCAGATTTTCTATGTGTTCGTCAAACGTCCTCCCGATGACAACTATGGGGTATCCAGGTATGCAAACGCATGGGGCTCCATCTCTGGTCCGATGACTCGATCGAGCGCTCGCTGGAAGGTTGCGGGGGCCGAGTGCAGTCCAAACGGCATAACGCGCCATTGAAACAGTCCACGGCCGGGTACCGTGAAGGCGGTGTACTGCTTACTCCTCTCCTCCATGGGGATTTGCCAATATCCATTTCTCAGGTCCAAGCTACTGATGAATTTTGCGCCGCGAAGCTTTTCTAGGATGTGTTGGATTAGTGGTAAGGGGTATGCGTCGGGCACCGATCGTGCGTTCAGTTCTCGATAGTCGATACAGAGTCTCCATTTGCCCGTCTTTTTTCGCACGAGAACTATGGGCGCGCTGTGGGGGCTATGCGAAGGCTCGATACATCCCTTTTCCAACAACTCGTCGATCTCTGTATTTATTATTTCCTGCATGGCTGGATTACGGGGGATGTAGCGTTGTTTTATGGGACACTCGTCGTGCATGACGATTCTGTGTTCCGCGATGTTGGAGACGGCGGGTATTTGATCAAATTTCTTGAATTCTTGTTGCAGAAACGCTGAAAGCTGTTCCTGTTCTCTCCGCGGTGTTTCCTGCGTGGTGGTGCATTGTCGGATGTGTTCGGCGGGCGTTGTTCTGTGTTGTAATTTTATGGTCTGGCCACCGCAGCTTAGACGGGCCTCCACCCGTGACAAAAAGTCCAAACCTAATATTACTTCGTCCATTGCATCGGGGAGAATCAAGAATGGAAACTGTATCTCCCTATTACCTATCTTGACATCTAGTTGTAGGGCTTCTCGGATCAGCTTGGCTGTCCCTTCGGCCATCCGCACGGTCACATCTACGGGTAGGCCCTTTGTTGTTCCTCTTTTGTCCTCCGCAAAACGTTCGCTCACGAAACTCCTAGTAGCCCCTGTGTCGATCGTAGCTTTTACCGGTGTTCCTCCTAGGGTGATGGTGGCGAATATCCGGTTGGAATCAAATGCGAGGAAGTTTACTGAGTCCGGGGTGTCGGCCTTGGGGTTTCCGTCGCACCACGGTTTCGACGGTCCCCTTGCTTGTTTCCCGATCGTTCGACGCGTTTCCGGCAGCATTCCACGGTCCGAACATTTCGCAAGCCGCAGTCCCAACGGAATATGGTTTGGGGGTTACGACAGTCCCGCTTCATGTGTCCGTCCTGGCCACATCGCAGGCAAGCTGTCCTTACATTTATTCGTCCTTCCAGATTTTGTGCTACCATGAAACTCCTTTCGGGTTGTCTGGGCCGAGGCGAGGGTTTGATAGGTTCTACTGCTCCAGCGATGCCTTCAAAGTCTTCCGCTAGGCTGATGAGTTCGTGGAGGTCTCTAAAGTCCTTCCTCCGGATATAGTACTGGTACTCTTGACGACAGTTCCGGAAGATCCTTTCGACCTGTTGTGTAGTGGTGTAGTTAGCGTGCCTCATGAGATTTTGCATGACGATGACGAAATCCTTGTAGCACCCTTTGGCTTTTGTTGGCGTTGACGAATTTCGTCTTCCAAGTGTTCCCAGTACCTGGAGGGCAGGAAGAACTGTAAGAAGTCGGTCGTGAAGGCGTTCCAGGTCTCCCATTTTCGGTTGTTGTTGCGGAACCATAATAACGCACGGTCACGGAGCAGTTCCGGCATGGTTCTCGGCAGGAGGTCCCTGTTTAAACAGTAGGCATCCGCCAGTTCTTCTAGCCTTTCGATGAACAGAAGGGGCTCTTTACCCCCATCGTATCTCACTGACCACTTCCTCACTTGGTCCATTATTTGAGCGTACGACGTAACTGTCGTGCCCGTCCTGTTTCGCGTTGGAACCAGTTCCGGTGGTGTCGGAGATGTTGCCCTGATGGTTGTCTTTAGTTCGTCGCGTGCCGTATCTTCAGACGGGTTTAGAGTTATCACGGGCACTGGTGACGAGCTGCGTCTATGCTTCTCCTCGAGCTCACTTAGGCGTATCTCGTCCTCCGACGTAACGTCTCGTCCCGAAACATAGCTGGAAAACCTTTTCCTTAACTCTTCCACTGCGCCGTTGCTGTCGATTCGGAACTCGCTCATGTAGCTCTTCAGCTCCTCTCTCTCTCGGCCTTGTGTCAGAGAGGCTGGGCTGTACCCCGTTGAGTCCTGAACGCTTGAGTTTATCGCCAACATGACTTCGGGCAGCCTTTCGTCCCAAGTGCGATGTTGTGACCCTGATAGTTGTGCAATTATCGTTTTGATGGTGCGGTTGGCTCTTTCCGTAGGGTTTTCCTGGGGAGTGTACGGTGCTGTAAACTGTTGGCGTATGCCCATGGTCTCCAAAAATCGACGAAACGCTCTGCTGCTGAATTGTGCCCCGTTGTCCGTTATCAGGATTTTGGGCACGCCGTATCGTGCCAGTATACGTTCGCGAAACGCCCGTTGAACTCCTTCCGTCGTTGCCCTCCTCATTGGGATCAGTTCAACCCACTTTGAGAACCGATCAAAGAAGACATGGTATTTCCGTGTTTCGATCTGGGGAGTGGCCCAATGAAGTCACTGCACAACGTGGCCCATGGTTCGTCGGCCACCTGGGTTAGCATCTTCCCTGCTGCTTGCTGTTGACTGGGTTTGTAGCACTGGCAGCTTTCGCATCTCTTCACGTGCTGTCGGATGTCGCGAAACATACCCGGCCAATAGTAGCGACCACATATTCTCGCCGTGGTCTTCCGGATTCCTAGGTGTCCTGCTGACGCGCTGTCGTGGTTCTCTTGTAATACTCGACTTCGCAGGGTACTCGGCACACACAGCTTCCATGGTGCGTTGTCCTCGTCTCCGGCTCGATGCCATATGTGTCGACACAGTTGTTGACCTTCGATCACGTAGTCGGGGAATTTGGCGGGGTCCTCTGCGACCTGGTGGATTTTCTTCTGCAGCCAGTGGCACTTCTGTTGCCCGGTGTGTTCTTCGGAGGTCGTCATCAGCGTTTCTTGAGGTTGTCTTGATAGCGCGTCTGCGACGACGTTGAGTTTACCCCGCCTGTATTGTATGTCATATGTGTATTGTTGTAGCTCCAGTGCCCATCGTGCGATCCGACCGGAGGGGCTGGATATGGAGTTGAGCCATTTGAGGGAGAGGTGGTCTGTTACTACCGTGAACCTATACCCTTCTATATACGCCCGCATCTTCCGTATTCCCCATATGATAGCCAGGCATTCCTTCTCGGTCGGCGAGTAATTCCTCTCTGCAGGGTTTAGGTGCCGGCTGGCGTAAGCTCCTGGGTGAGGACTACTCCCAAGCCGTAATCGCTGGCATCTGTCTGAAGTGTGAATTTCTTAGAGAAATCGGGGCATGCCAGGATTGGGGCCTCGGTAAGTTTAACCTTCAGTGTTTCGAATGCTTCCTGTTGCTCCTCTCCCCACTTCCAGTGCTTCCCTTTCTTGAGTAAGTTGGTCATCGGTCGTACGGTCTCGGCAAAATCTGGGACAAACCGTCGGTACCATGAAGCGATGCCCAGATACCGGCGCACTTCTCGTACATTCCTTGGTGGTTGGAGTTCTTTGATCGCCGCCACTTTGTCGGGGTCAGTGTGTATGCCTTTGTTACTGACCACGTGTCCTAGGTATCGTATTTCTGTTTTGCAGAATTCACACTTTTCCGGGTTAATTTTTAAGTTAGCCATTTGCAATCGCTTGAACACCTTGCGCAGATTTTCTATGTGTTCGTCAAACGTCCTCCCGATGACAACTATGGGGTATCCAGGTATGCAAACGCATGGGGCTCCATCTCTGGTCCGATGACTCGATCGAGCGCTCGCTGGAAGGTTGCGGGGGCGGAGTGCAGTCCAAACGGCATAACGCGCCATTGAAACAGTCCACGGCCGGGTACCGTGAAGGAGGTGTACTGCTTACTCCTCTCCTCCATGGGGATTTGCCAATATCCATTTCTCAGGTCCAGGCTACTGATGAATTTTGCGCCGCGAAGCTTTTCTAGGATGTGTTGGATTAGTGGTAAGGGGTATGCGTCGGGCACCGATCGTGCGTTCAGTTCTCGATAGTCGATACAGAGTCTCCATTTGCCCGTCTTTTTTCGCACGAGAACTATGGGCGCGCTGTGGGGGCTATGCGAAGGCTCGATACATCCCTTTTCCAACAACTCGTCGATCTCTGTATTTATTATTTCCTGCATGGCTGGATTACGGGGGAAGTAGCGTTGTTTTATGGGACACTCGTCGTGCATGACGATTCTGTGTTCCGCGATGTTGGAGACGGCGGGTAGTTGATCAAATTTCTTGAATTCTTGTTGCAGAAACGCTGAAAGCTGTTCCTGTTCTCTCCGCGGTGTTTCCTGCGTGGTGGTGCATTGTCGGATGTGTTCGACGGGCGTTGTTCTGTGTTGTAATTTTATGGTCTGGCCACCGCAGCTTAGACGGGCCTCCACCCGTGACAAAAAGTCCAAACCTAATATTACTTCGTCCATTGCATCGGGGAGAATCAAGAATGGAAACTGTATCTCCCTATTACCTATCTTGACATCTAGCTGTAGGGCTTCTCGGATCAGATTGGCTGTCCCTTCGGCCATCCGCACGGTCACATCTACGGGTAGGCCCTTTGTTGTTCCTCTTTTGTCCTCCTCAAAACGTTCGCTCACGAAACTCCTAGTAGCCTCTGTGTCGATCGTAGCTTTTACCGGTGTTCCTCCTAGGGTGATGGTGGCGAATATCCGGTTGGAATCAAATGCGAGGAAGTTTACTGAGTCCGGGGTGTCGGCCTTGGGGTTTCCGTCGCACCACGGTTTCGACGGTCCCCTTGCTTGTTTCCCGATCGTTCGACGCGTTTCCGGCAGCATTCCACGGTCCGAACATTTCGCAAGCCGCAGTCCCAACAGAATATGGTTTGGGGGTTACGACAGTCCCGCCTCATGTGTCCGTCCTGGCCACATCGCAGGCAAGCTGTCCTTACATTTATTCGTCCTTCCAGATTTTGTGCCACCATGAAACTCCTTTCGGGTTGTCTGGGCCGAGGCGAGGGTTTGATAGGTTCTACTGCTCCAGCGATGCCTTCAAAGTCTTCCGCTAGGCTGATGAGTTCGTGGAGGTCTCTAAAGTCCTTCCTCCGGATATAGTACTGGTACTCTTGACGACAGTTCCGGAAGATCCTTTCGACCTGTTGTGTAGTGGTGTAGTTAGCGTGCCTCATGAGATTTTGCATGACGATGACGAAATCCTTGAAGCACTCCTTTGGCTTTTGTTGGCGTTGACGAATTTCGTCTTCCAAGTGTTCCCAGTACCTGGAGGGCAGGAAGAACTGTAGGAAGTCTGTCGTGAAGGCGTTCCAGGTCTCCCATTTTCGGTTGTTGTTGCGGAACCATAACAACGCACGGTCACGGAGCAGTTCCGGCATGGTTCTCGGCAGGAGGTCCCTGTTTAAACAGTAGGCATCCGCCAGTTCTTCTAGCCTTTCGATGAACAGAAGGGGCTCTTTACCCCCATCGTATCTCACTGACCACTTCCTCACTTGGTCCATTATTTGAGCGTACGACGTAACTGTCGTGCCCGTCCTGTTTCGCGTTGGAACCAGTTCCGGTGGTGTCGGAGATGTTGCCCTGATGGTTGTCTTTAGTTCGTCGCGTGCCGTATCTTCAGACGGGTTTAGAGTTATCACGGGCACTGGTGACGAGCTGCGTCTATGCTTCTCCTCGAGCTCACTTAGGCGTATCTCGTCCTCCGACGTAACGTCTCGTCCCGAAACATAGCTGGAAAACCTTTTCCTTAACTCTTCCACTGCGCCGTTGCTGTCGATTCGGAACTCGCTCATGTAGCTCTTCAGCTCCTCTTTTGACAGTGTATAAATCCAACTGGTCTTAACCATCGTGGTTATCTAATTGTGTTCTGTCTTTATTGGTATACTTTCTTTTCTCTATCAAATTCCAGGGTCCCTGCTCGGGCGCCAATTGTAACGAGGTTTTTCCCAGCCGGGGTAAAACTCAGTGTGACCAGGGTTCCTTCTTCTACTAGGGTCGTTACAATAAAAAGAATTTGTTTGTTTAGGGAATGGAATTCAATTGTTTTTTATTTATTACTTCCTTTTCTTCGCTTAATACGTAAACTTAAAACTATTATTGGCTTAAAACTATGTATAAGATTAAATTGTGTTTGTAAGGCAAGGATTTCACTCTTGCACTCTCGATCGTGAGGATAGTTGTACTAGCGTAAAGCGTGGATGTGAAGGCAAGGATTTCACTCTTGCACTTTCAAGCGTGAGGATAATGATACTAGCGTGAAGGCAAGGATTTCACTCTTGCACTTTCAAGCGTGAGGATAATGATACTAGCGTGAAGCGTGGGCGTGAAGGCAAGGATTTCACTCTTGCACTTTCAAGCGTGAGGATAATGATACTAGCGTGAAGGCAAGGATTTCACTCTTGCACTTTCAGGCGTGAGGATAATGATACTAGCGTGAAGGCAAGGATTTCACTCTTGCACTTTCAGGCGTGAGGATAATGATACTAGCGTGAAGGCAAGGATTTCACTCTTGCACTTTCAGGCGTGAGGATAATGATACTGGCGTGAAGGCAAGGATTTCACTCTTGCACTTTCAGGCGTGAGGATAATGATACTGGCGTAAAGCGTGGATGGGAAGGCAAGGATTTCACTCTTGCACTTTCGATCGTACACTTGTTGCCGGGAGGAGGGATCACTAGGAAAGAAGGCCGATTGTTAGGACTGCTGGCCTTTTATACTCTTCCGTCGAGTGAAGGAGTCCCGTTAAATGCTACGATCGAAAAGTCCGTTAAATCGTATGATCGGTCGATGGTGTATTGTTGTTGCTTCCTTTGTTCTGGCATTGTTGTTGTTGTTTGTTGTTGGCCGGTTAGCATTGCTGCGCTTGATGGCTTGTTGTTGGCCGGTTAGCATTGCTGCGCTTGATGGCTTGTTGTTCCCAGGTCCCGTTGATGCAACGATAGGGAAATCCGTTAAATCATACGATCGACCAGTGGTGTGGCGTTGTTGTTGCCTCCGTCGACCCTATGTTGTTTGTTGATTTTTCTGGTCACCATGCATTGCGTGCTGTTTGTTGTTGTTCTATTTGTGATTCGGTGCCGTCTTATAATACATGCTCGTTGTTGTTGTCATCGATCGGATCTTCCGAGTCTGCATTGCCTGTTTGTTGTTATTGTACCTCTCTGCTTGTCTAGTGATGCTGCGAACTGTGGAATGTACGCGGCCATGTATGCATATTATTTGTTGTTGTTTCCTTCCTAAGTCTGCCCCGTTTTGTAGTGCATGCTTATTGTTGTTGTTCTCTTGAATCGACATCGATCGGATCTTCCGAGTCTGTGTTGTTTGCTTGTTGTTGTTGTACCTCTCTGCTTGTCTGATAATGCTGTGAACTGTACGCGTATTGCATATTGTTTGTTGTTGTTTCTTGAATCGACATCGATCGGATATTCTATGTCTGTGGTGACTCGTACTGCCTGTGTGTTGTTGTTGCTTGAATCGACATCGATCGGATATTCTATGTCTGTGGTGACTCGTACTGCCTGTGTGTTGTTGTTGCTTGAATCGACATCGATCGGATATTCTATGTCTGTGGTGACTCGTACTGCCTGTGTGTTGTTGTTGCTTCCGAGTGTATTGCGGGTGCGTTTACTCCTTAGTCATCGATTTGGGTATTCCCAGTCTGTGTGATCTCGTATCATGTTGTTGTTGTTTCGCTCAGCCGCTTGATGATGATGCGTACTAGCTATCTGTGGTGAGTTTACGAGAGAAGAGAGGAAAGGGGAAACAATAGAAATCTGGAGTTTCCTGAACCATAAGACGAGAGTATTCTTTTGGTGAGTGTTTTTACAATTCACTCAAGGAGAGTGGGCAGCATGTTGCAATCCACTTAAGGAGAGTGGGCAACATGTTAAATGAGAAACAAAATACTATGGTGTCTGTTTGTAATGGGTATACAAGTTTACTTTTATTCAAATTAAAAATGTATGTATACGAATAGTGTGGGAAAAAATTGTGTGGGACAATTTTTTTCCTCACAGTAGCGATCAATGCTCCCATCTGGATTCTGCTTCAATTTGAAAACCCAACGATTATCAATTACCTTTTGGTCTTTCAGTGGATTGACCAAATTCCATGTATGATTTTTGATGAGTGAATCGTACTCTTCGTTCATTGCTTGCTCCCACTACCTGTGATCGCCTGAATTAATTGCCTGCTCGTATGTTCTTGGCATATCGGGAACAGTGCTCGTCCCAGTTCGATTTAGCACATGCACTGCCAAATTGACAGCCTCCGCCCAGAATTTATAATCCATTTGTTTGGAATGAATCATCGTTCGCGCTGACTCGATAATCGTACGACTATCGCGTTCCACGCAACCATTCTGCTCCGGCGTGTACGGTACAGTTCGTTGATGTACAATGCCCATCTTGTTGAAAAAATTATTCAGCTCAGCATTGACGAATTCAGTACCATTGTCTGATCGAAAATAACGCACCTTGTGTCCGTTCTCTTGTTGCATTCGCATCACCGCTTCCTTGACTTTTGCTACAACTTCCGATTTTTGTTTCAGAAAATATGCAAAACGATAATGTGAAAAATCGTCTTTAAGAAGCAAAAAATACCTAGAACAGAATCGAATCGAATTCGTTTGCATTGGCCCGCAAACGTCCGCATGATTAATTTCTCTTTGATTTTTCCTCTCGAAGTTTGTAGCTTCCCCGATGATGCTTTCCATATACGCACGCTTCGCACGCAAAATCCTCATCCACAAAATCAATGTCGTTGCTTCGCAGAAATTTCCTTACATGTGCAACGTTTTGATGTCCGAGTCGTTCATGCCATGCACGAAGCGAAATTTTCTTGATCAACTTATTTGCAATAGCTCCATCGACTTCCGATGATTCCTCAACTTTGAACAGCATTTGAAAAAGCCTTTCGTGACGAACTCTCACTGCAAAAATGTTTCCATCTTTCAGCAATTCGCAGCGCTTGTTATTCGACTGCAATCGATAACCACGATCAATGGTCTTTCCGGACGAAAATAAATTCACATGAATTTCTGGCACAATCAATATATTCACCATTCGTCTACGGGTCCATTGATTCCCATCAAACGCAAGAAGATTGATGTCTCCCCTTGCTCTAGCCATGATTCTTTCGCCATTTCCAATCGTTATGTGTGACGATGCCTCCACAAAGTTCTCGAACAATTCACGTCGATGACACATGTGGTCACTGGCTCCCGAATCCAACACCCCAGGGTCTCTGTCTCCAGTCGATGTTGAGCCATGACACACGAATGCATCCATCTGTACAGTCGCGCTTCCAATGACCACTTTCGCCGCATGAAAAACAAACACCTTTTGACTTGCTGTTTCCGCCTGTCCCTTTTTGTTTGCTGCTCTGCCCCGACGAATGACCCTTTTTTGAATTAAAATTGCTTTTCTTCGAAAAATGTCGCTTGGCCATAAACGCTTCCACACTTTCAACCTGCCCCTTCGATTTCTATCGAAGCTCCTCTGCCATTAATCGCGCACGCAAATTTGCCATTGTTTGATTTTCCACACTCGTCGATTCCCACGCACTGTGAAAATGGGTATATTCTGCTGGCAAAGACATCGTTGTCATAACCATCGTGTCGGAAATATTCTCGTTTTGGTCGTTTAATTGCTGCACAACTTCCATGAGCTTTGAAATACACGTTGCAACATCATCACTCGGCTCCTTTGTGAAACTGTGGTATTTTTTTTGTAAAAACAAAATATTTGATTTCGATGCTTGCTCATATGTACTTTTGACCGTCGTCCACATCTCATTTGCCGTTTCACAATTCATAATTTGCAGCAATGGCTGCTTTTTACACGCCCTCGAAATTGCACGTCTCGCCTTGGCATCATTCTTTTTCCATGGCACAATCTTTGTTGCATACTTTTCATCTGCAATTGTTGGCTTCGAATCTGTACCATCCACTGTGTCGAACAATTCACTGGCCTCTAGCACTTGGCGCATTAGAAATTTCCATGTCAGCCAATTGTCGCCACCTTACAATTTTTCAATGTTCACTCGATCGCTATCCATTTTGTTTTTTCGCTTTGAATTTGTACCGAAAATTCCAGAAGAAAATCACAAAATTCGCCTTTTGTCTTTGCGCACCGAATTTACCGAATCGAAGATTTAAAATTCAAACGATGAAAATATTTGATTTATTTTCACTCGAACTCACTGTGTCTCAAAGAACCGATTGTCTACTTTCATACGATGACGAAATCACGACGTAATTGTTCTTTTCTCGACGCACTGCATACAACGACGCTTCTCGAAAAAACAAAACAACGACCACCGAAAAAATTTACCGTACGAATTATCGAAATTTTATTATTTCAATTCAATTCTCTTTTTTATATGTTGTTGTGGACTGGGCCCATAACCTATTGAATGTAAACTATTCTTTTTCCATTTGCTGTGGAAAGTAACAAATAAAATACGAATGCCGGTGTTTGATTTAATATATATTGAAAATTAAAAAAAACGTGTTTATTTGTTCGTTGTTGAAAAATTAAGTGACTCTGACATTTTAGTCGAGTCATACTAGAATGCTATACTAATGTAAAGTGTAAAACTTGAACTAAACCGCAATGAGTGAGTTGAACGAATTTCAATAAGCACAGACCGGAGATTTCTGAAAGAAATTTGCTTTAAAATGTCCCACTTTGCCACAACCAAAACATTTTTTATTGTTGGTTCCTCGCGAACGCATCTAATCCTGGGCCATCATGTCGCCCAGAAACCGAAAAATCTTTAAAGTCTTTGTTTCTTCTTTGATTTTTATCAAAGTCTCTTTTACGCCTTGGGGACTCAACTATAGAAGACAAATGATCAATCAAAGTCTGTATGGTGGGCGGCATAACGAAAGTCAACGAATTTCGCAAGCCAACGTTCGCAATACAACCGATAACGATCCTGATTACTCTGTCTTCCGGTATCTCAAATGGCAATCGATTAATTTGGGAGACCTTCTCCATAACGAAATCAGTATAGGTATCAAAGTCACCACTTTCGACATTAGCCACCTGCCTTAACTGTCCGACAATATCGGAACCGCTTGAAAAGGTGTGTAACAATGAAGCACGTAGATCGCACCAAGCATAGTGCTGATAGCTATATTTTTCATACCAGGTTTTGCCCTACCGCACAGCGCCGTACGTACACGCGGTAGTACATCAAAATTTTTCAATTCATCTCTTTCGATCCTTGCGTCTATATCAACGCACCACTGAACTATGCTGACCCGAGAGTGGTCCGGATCGAGTTCAGCAGACTTTTCGTGTTCCTTGGTAGCCTCAACGGCACCAGGATCAGTCGTTTCTTCCGACATAATAAAAAGTTTTCAAATGACTTACCAGTGCAATAAGGTCAATACAGAAAATACAAATTGACTGCACCCTTCTCACTTCTTTACGTGTACCAGTCAATTTTAAAACGAACAATCAGGTACACTTGCAATAGCGGCACCGAAGTAAAGGCAAAAGGCATGCACCTACAAGATAATTCCTGATTTTTTTTTTCTTCCCTTTCTCCTTCCAACAACGCACAACCGTTCAGACAGTGTAACTGTTCGACTGTCTCGCCGCGCAACGAGGCACCGATGCGTACTTTTTTTTTTTATTTTTGGCAAACAATTTTAAATTAATTATTATTAACGCGTTATGAGAATTAATCCCTCCTTCACGAGCACACCGACCGTTCGTAATTCCGTAAAAAAACACAACGCTAATTGGGACGAAAATATGAAACGGCGAATTGAGGAAAGATCCCACTTCTGATGCTAGAGAAATACCAATTCCTTGATAGAGAACACCGATTACCGATCCACACGGTTTAACAGATTCTGCTTAACTGCCCTTAGTCCTCGCCATTCACATGAATGACTCTTAAGAGCGCAGATTCCTCTCTTTATTTCTTGTTCTGCGACTACAAGACTACCAAACGAAGCCAATCTCTATTGGCTTGCCGAATTACTCATTCACTGAGTACAAAGAGTAAATATAAACACTCCTTTAACCATTAATGTGAAAGCATAATGATTTTACCTATACCGAACGATCAAGGACTTGAAGTCGAAATATCAAAATATCTACATCATTTGTAACGAAACATTATATGAAAACAATGAAATTAAATATGTAAAACATTTAAAGAAGAGTCGAATATGTATCCAAAAACTTGTAACGACGTTTTCTACTGCCGGGGTAATGCTCAGTAGTCGTCCAAGGTTCCGTTACAGAAAAAAGTCTTTGTTTTGATTTCTTTGTTTTCCTTTATTTTTAATCTAATTTATAATTTTTATATTTTGTAACAATTCAACCTACGAATCTTTATTTCAATTAGAATATACAATACTTTTACTTAAATTTTTAATCACCACTTTTATACCGATGGTCGTCGTTACCCTGCAGCGTGTTTCCCGTGAAGTTTTCATTAGTTGGATAGGACGGGGGAGGGGGTCTGCCTATATTAACTGCGCTTTCTTTCTGGCGTGCTTTGTTTATGTCAAAGCTAGAGAATCCCTTACCGTGGGTCGGGGGAAATTCTCGGCTTGTAAAAACTAAACGTAGACGTACGCGGCTAAACCAGTGTAACTTTGTGGAGAGGCGTCGTCACCTCTACCCCTTAAGAGAAATACGATTCAAGCCAGAAAATCCCTTACCGTGGGTCGGGGGAAATTCTCGACTTGTAACAGCTAAACGTATGTGTACGCGGCTAAACCAATGTAAATTGTGGAGAGGCGTCACCTCTACCCCTAAAGAGAAATACGATTCAAGCCAGAGAATCCCTTACTGTGGGTCGGGGGAAATTCTCGACTTGTAAATAGCTAAACTACGTTATAAGTAAAATAGTGGAATATCCTATGGTCAGAGAACTCCTTACCGCGGTTGGGGGGATGTTCTCGACACAAAAAAAACAAACAAGTAGACAGTGGGAATCAGGAGACACTTACCGGTCCGCACGCTATGCTGGCTTTCGAACGACTGACTGCTGACTGTACAACAGCCTCCTTTTATACCCGTCTAACGGATTATTTCTTTGCATCAGCGCGTATGTGCAGTACATAATTCTTTAATGCACATACGCGCCCTATTAAACATAATATTCTCTGTGTGGTGTTGTTGTTGTTTTTTTTTTCTTATCTTATGTGTTTATGTTTCTTTTATTGTTGTTGTTTCTTTTTTTGTTACTAGTTGGTGATCACTAGGCAGGCGTAAGCACATTTGACTTGTGATCATGACCAGTGTTTTGTTTTGTTGTTGTCTTCGGTTCGGTGCTATGGAGCAAAGACCGAGTTTTCGTAATTATAATAATTAAAATAGTGGTTTTTATTTGCTGTAATTCAGAAAAAAAAGGTATGTAATTGGTTTGTTTGTTTGTTATATATTGAAAAGAAACTTAAAGTGGATAATTCATGTAGCATGTAGGCTTAATTCAATGTTAATATACGTAAATAATATATATATAGTTCAGCGTCTTTTGTTTTTTCATTTATATATTGTTTTTTTTTCTTCGTGGATGGAAAATTTCTACTGTAATGGAAATTTTGTCGTCACACCCCCCTCATATTTTGGGGGGAAACGAGACTTGGACCTGTCCTGAGCGGTTGATCTGGACTCGGTAGCATTTTCCATTTACATCGTGTAAAAAATACTTTTGTTTGTTGTTTTTGCGGGTGCGTTGGGCCTTCTGTATTTCTTGCCGCAATTCCAGTGGCCAATTTTCTGAATTGACTTTTATGTTGAACCATATTTGGGGTCCTGCCGTTGGTTCAATGATCCGCGAGGGATCTTGGTGGATGTGTTCTACGTAGTGGAGGACAAACAAACCACAGTCGGTCGTGTTGCTTTGGCGTGGGGCTAGTACATTTCGTTCCGGTAGGTTTTCCGGCGTAAATCTTCTCGTTGGGCGTTCTCCGTTACCTCTTTCCGAATGACCTCGCAGGCGTAGTTGCTTGCTGGACTTTGTAGCGAGTCGAGAGTGAGGATGTCTCCATGTGGCCCGTCGGAGATGTTATCTTGGTTCAACCTTACCAAGATCGGGAACCAGTATTCGCCTTGATGACCTGGGATTATGAGATAGGTTTTCGTAGTGACGTCCTTCCCCTGGTCCACCGGCAAATGGCAGCAAATCGTCGGCCTTTCAACTCCTCTGGCGTCTCGGCTTCTCGTCTCTAGATGCTGGTTAATTTTTTTCAGGAAGAAGGTATTAAAGATATGCACCTCCTTTTGCATAAGGCGGTCGTTGAGGAACCGTCCGCTTCCGATTCGTTGGTAGTCTGAGATGGTGATGTTGATGCCTCCTGCTCCGGGGAATTTGGCATAAGAAGTCTTCTGGAACCGTGTCTTCTCCCTCGTCGCTAGACAGTAAAATGCTTTGGAGTCGCCGAGTTTTACACTGTGGTGTTTTGGTTAGATCGATCTTCGTAGGCCTCTTGATTCGGATTACCCCTGTCTTTGGATTACATTCAACCTCCGTGTGGTTGTTTACTACCGGTGGAATTTTTGTTGGTGGCCCAACATCACTAACTTATTGCTAAAATTCTGTTTGGTTTTCTTAAATTTTGTCTCCATTGTCCTTGTCAGTGGGGATGGGTGTCGACGATTGATCATTTCTCGTGTTTTGACCTTCTATTTATATCATGTGCTGGTGGTACACAATTAAACCTAGAAAAATATAATTTTTTTATTTCTATTTATTTGAATTTTTTTTCTTCTTTTTTTTTTTGATGTGTGGCATTGGGGCACTAGGCCAAGAGACTCTATTGGTTCTGTCCTGCCTTGGGTCCTTCGATACGGCACCCTTGGGTTGGGGTGGGTGCTTGGCTTGGAATCTGTGTTCTTCTTCTGGCATGTGGGTTTTCCTGTCTGGTAGTCGGTCTGGGTCGGGACCCCGAGATTTGGAGGGTCCTTTGGGCGCTGGTCGTCTCTTTGGGGGCCGGTGGAGAGCCTGGCTGTGTCTTGGTTGTGATAGTGCTTTCTTGCAGGGTTATAGTTTCCGGGCTGAAAATTTTAAGGTCACTAATGTGCGCGGTACGGTCCTTAAGACTCACGTGTTGACGAACCTTGACTATCACAGGGGATATGAACCCGGTGACTTCGTAGGGGCCATCATACCTGGTGGCTAGTTTTGCGGCGAAGTTGTCAGCGGCTTTAGACAAGTGATGCTGTCTTATGAGCACGGCTTGACCCACCGTAGGCTTCCATGGTCTTCTACGGAAATTATATAGGTAGTATCTGGACTGGTCTTGGGCCGCTTGTTCGAGTCTTTGGCGTACTAACTGGAAAATTGCCTGTAATCGTACTGCTTTGTCTTGTGGTGACTGCTCGATGCTCCCGGTTCCTGGTATCTTCTCGTCAAAAAGAGTTCTCGGTGGCCGGCCTGCGCTTCCCGGCCTTGGACAAGAAATGCAGGGGAGAAACCTGTTGATTCTGCTACGCTTGAATTTAGCGCTAGAGAGATCTCGGGGAGAAACTCGTCCCATCTTGTATGCTGTTCTCCTACGAATTGGGCCACCATGGTTTTGATAGTACAGTTCGCTCGTTAGGTGGGGTTCTCCTGTTGTGTGTATTAGGCGGTAAATTGGTGATTTACACCCAGCTGCTGTAGATACTTGCGGAACAAGCGGCTCCTGAACTACACCCCATTGTCGGTGACCAAAATCTTCGGTACACCATATCTGGCGAGGATCCTTTCGCGGAACGTTCGCCGGAGGGCTTCCGCTGTGGCCTTTCGGAGGGGTACGATCTCTACCCATTTTGAAAATTTGTCTAACAATACTAGTATTACTGTGTTTACGTGTGTTGACCTAGGGAGTGGACCGATGAAGTCCGCACATACGATGCTCCATAGTTCTTTTGCTATTTGTGTTAACATTGTTCCGGCTGGTTTCTGCTGGCTAGGCTAGAATTTTTGACAGGATTCGCAGTGACGTACGTATTGGCTTATGTCCCGGTACATGCCCTGCCAATGGTAGTGATTTATTATACGCGCTATTGTCGTCGTCGTGATTTTCTTTTAGGACTCGTTCTCGTTGAAATTTTGGGACACATAGTTTCCAAGGAGAAAAATCTTCGTCTGCTGTGTGTCTCGGTATGTTACGATAGAGCTCACCATTTTCTATTATGAAATCCGGGAATTTTTCAGGTTTATCCTGGACCTCTGCTGTCTTATTTTCACACCAATTGCATACTTCCGTCTATGTTTAATCCACCAGCGTTGTACGTAGAGTTTCTCTTGGTTGACGTGAGAGGGCGTCGGCAACCACATTCAATTTACTCGGTGGTACTGAATATCATAGGTGTACTGTTGTAGTTCTAGAGCCCAACGAGCGATTTGTCCTGATGGGCTTTCAATCGAGTTTAGCCATTTCAGTGCTAAGTGATCGGTGACGTTGGTGAAGTGGTATCCTTCTAAATATGATCGCATCTTGCGAATGCCCCACACGATGGCCACGCATTCTTTCACAGTAGGGGAATAATTGCGCTCTGCTTGGTTCAGGTGGCGGCTGGCTTAGGCAATAACTTTCTCTTGGCCGTTGATTTCCTTCTGGATGAATTTGCATATTTCCACATTGATTTTAAGGTAGGCTTTGTGTAGTCGATGTAGTACCTCGTTTAGGTGTCTCATATGTTCTTCCAAGTTTTCTCTGATCACCACGATATCATCGAGGTAGGCAAAAGCATGGGGTTCCATCTCGGGACCGATGACTTGGTCCAGAGCTCGCTGAAAGGTTGCGTGCACCGAATGTAGGCCGAAAGGCACAACTCGCCACTGGAAGAGTCCTGGAACTGTAAATGCGGTGTACTTCTTGCTTGCGGTGTAAATGGTGCGTACCTGGGGTTCTTCTGGTTTTGTGGGTGTTCTTTGTTGGACGAGATTTAGCTTGTGGCCTCCCACATAAATTTGCGCTCGCATATGGCTGAGGCCTAGGATGAATTTGTCGACGGCTTCGGGGAGTATGAGCAGTTGTATCGCACAACTACTGTTTCCGAAGTGGATCTTCGTCTCGAATGCTTGTTTTACCTGTCTCTTGGTCCCATTTGCCATTCGTACTGATGCCTTTGTATGTATTGTATGTCCTGTATGTCGTACCTTGTGTGCATAAGCTTTGCTCATAAAGCTCCTAGTTGCACCCGTGTCAATTGTTGCTATTACTGACTCTCCTCCCATATCTATAGTGGCCGCTATGCGATTTAGGCACTCGAAATCTTCCGCCAAACTCAGTAGTTCTCCTAGATGTACAGCTGATACTCCTGACGGCTGTTTCGGAAGATCCGCTTGAGTTTTTGCTCCTCAGAGTATTGAGCATGACGCATCCAGTTTTGCAGAGTTATCACGAAGTCCTTGAACACCTCACTTGGGCGTTGCACTCGCTGGCGAATGTCGTCATCTAGGCGTTCAAAAAATCTCGGTGGAAGGAAAAACTTCAGGAAATCGCTTTTGAATGATTCCCATCACTGTCAAGAACTATTGTTGTTGCGATACCAGATAAGGGCTTTGTCTTTGAGTAATTTGGGCATAGTTCTGGGCAAAAAATCTTTGCAGAGGCCGTAGACTTCCGATAATTCTTCGACTCGATCCACAAACGCCAGTGGGTCGTGGATCCCATCGAACTTCACCGACCATTTTCTGACTTGGTCGATGTCGGCAGGGTATGCCCGTAGGGGCAGCCGTACTGGTAGTGATGTGGTTGTTTGTGCTTTTGTCGGGGAGTTTCACAGCTGCCGTGATGGTTATTGCTGGGGGTGCGGGCGAAGTGCTTCTTGTGTGTAGGATTTCTAGCGTAAGTAGTCGTTCTTCTACCTCGGGTTTGAGTTCTCTTTCGTTGACTAGATTTGCGAATCGTTTAAGAAGTTCCTCCACTGTTCCCGTCTCATCGAACCCGAATTCTTTGGCGTATGAGACTAGGTCCTCTTTGCGCAGAGAATAAATCCAGGTGGTCTTCATTTTGGCAGCGTAGCAGTAGTGGTAACCGGTGTTCTTCTGTGTTGAGATATGCTTCCTCTGACGTGACGATCGGTCTTCTGGGGTGGCGTAGTCGTAACGTTGTTGATAAGATTGGTTTGCTTTCTCTGGTGATGAGTATGGTTTTCTCTGATCATATAGTCCCTTCTCGGGCGCCACTGTAACGACGTTTTCTACTGCAGGATCAGTAGTCCTCCAGGGTTCCGTTACAGAAAAAAGTCTTTGTTTTGATTTCTTTGTTTTCCTTTATTTTTAATCTAATTTATAATTTTTATATTTTGTAACAATTCAATCTACGATACTTTATTTGAATTAGAATATACAATACTTTTACTTAAATTTTTAATCACCACTTTTATACCGATAGTCGTCGTGACCCTGCAGCGTGTTTCCCGTGAAGTTTTGATTAGTGGAATAGGACGGGGGAGGGGGTCTGCCTATATTAACTGCGCTTTCTTTCTGGCGTGCTTTGTTTATGTCAAAGCGAAATATGACTAAGCTAGAGAATCTCTTACCGTTTGTCGGGGGAAATTCTCGACTTGTAAACAGCTGAACGTATATGTACGCGGCTTAACCAATGTAACTTGTGGAGAGGCGTCACCTCTAACTCCTTACCGCGGGTGGGGGGAAGTTCTCGACACAAAAAAACAATCAAGTAGACAGTGGGAATCAGGAGACACTTACCGGTCCGCACGCTATGCTGGCTTCCGAACGACTGACTGCTGATTGTCCAACAGCCTCCTTTTATACCCGACTAACGGATTATTTCTTTGCATCAGCGCGTATGTGCAATACATAATTCTTTAATGCACATGCGCGCCGTATTAAACATAATATTCTCTGTGTGGTGTTGTTGTTGTTGTTTTTTCTTTTCTTATGTGTTTATGTTTCTTTTATTGTTGTTGTTTCTTTTTTTTTGTTACTAGTTGGTGATCACTAGGCAGGCGTAAGCATATTTGTCTTGTGATCAGTGTTTTGTTGTTGTGCTATGTAGCAAAGACCGAGTTTTCGTAATTATAAGAATTAAAATAGTGGTGATTTTATTTGTTGTAATTCAGAACAAAAAAAAAGGTATGTAATTTGTTTGTTTGTTTGTAATATAATGAAAAGAAACTTAAAGTGGGTAATTCATGTAGCATGTAGGCTTAATTCTATGTTAATATACGTAAATAATATATATATAGTTCAGCGTCTATTTTTTCATTTATATATTATTTTTTTTTCTTTGTGGATGCAAAATTTCTACTATAATGGTAATTTTATCGTCACAACCTATATAAAACAATATATGAAAATTGTAAAATAAGATCAAATTAAGATCAAAAATTATTATAATTAGAAGAAGGACTTACTTTAACAAAAAACTTATTAGAAACAAGCTTAAATGAATATTGTAATAATATTGATTATAAAATTGTTAAAAATAACCTTATGCATTTTAAAGATTGTAACATTAAAATAAATACAACTTTATATATAAATCAAAAAAAAATTTTAAACAAAATATTATAATTCCATTATATAACACAGGATTTTATTTGTTGTAATTCAGAACAAAAAAAAAAGGTATGTAATTTGTTTGTTTGTTTGTGATATAATGAAAAGAAACTTAACGTGGATAATTCATGTAGCATGTAGGCTTAATTCTATGTTAATATACGTAAATAATATATATATAGTTCAGCGTTTTTTTTTCATTTATATATTGTTTTTTTTTCTCCTTAAACTTTACAAAAACTAATGTAACATTAGAAGATATACATATAAATCAAATTGAAAATTTAAAAGAATTGCAAGCTATAAGATACCAAAACAATATAAAACATGTTATATCATATACAAGTATCACAATCATAATTATTATAATTGCACTTCTACTAGTATATTTTACATGTCGAAAAGCCCAAAAAATGAAAAATGAAAATAGAATTATAGATACTCAGGAGAGCATCAAATTTAAGGAGAGAGGGGTTACATTCTTAGAACACCCTCACATCTCTTTATAATATCATAATGTATTTTCATAATATTATTCATAACGTATATTCATAACATTATTCATAATATAACAAGTGCGCAGTCCAACTACAAAATATAAAAGTAACGCACATAGTGCACATACATATAACAAATGCGCAGTCCTACTGGACAATATAAGAGTGACGCATCCTTATCCTAATTCAAGGACAAGATCAAAGTCCAAAAAGCTAACAAAGAAATTGGACAGCACACAAATAGTATATAAGCCGTATGCAAATCATACGAATAGTTTCAGTTGTATCCAGAGTTTTATAAAGTTCAGTTACATTTAGTCGTTGTAGAGTTAGTTCTCAGTTATAAGAAGCTCATGTAATAAAGAGTTTTAAAAAAGAAATACTTGCGTTTGATTTAGTTGTGGTGTTTTCTTTTGAAAACACAAAAAAAATTTTTTTTATATAAATAAGAATCGGAAACGAAACTACCCGTGATTAAACTGACGATCTATTTCCATGGATCCAAGCATCAGCAACACTGAAAGAAGAAGGTGGCGCTCAGGGAGACATGCAAAACATCAAAGTCCCATACTGGGAGGAAAACCAACATTCCCCGGTAAAGCGATACGGCAGCGGTGAAATACAGTGAGACGGCCACAGCGAAATACACAGCAGCAACGAAACACATGTGAACGGTGAAATACGACGTCACGGCGGCAGCAAAGAACGCAACAGGAGCGAAGTAAGCTGGAGTGAAACACGCGGCAGAAGCAAAGTATGCACCAGGAGCAAAGTCCTATGCAGGAACGCCGTACGTACTAGTAAACGAGATGGCATCAGGGGGCGGAGGAGACGGTACAGCGAAGGAGTCGCATGCAGGGGGCAACGGAGAAGACGGTAGCAAGGGCGAAAGAGACGGCAGCAGGAACGAAGGAGACGACAGCTGTGGCGAAAAGGACAGCAGCAGGAGTGAAGGAGACAGGGGCGAAGAAAACAGCAAAGGAAGCAATTTAAAGAATTTACGACCGCCCCAAAATAAAAAAAATTAAATTCTATTTATTTATTTGTCAAATATCCCGTTAGCCCACTATAAATAGGTGGAGTAAGATCAAAGAAGTCATCAACGTGCAACAGTAACAGCGACTAGAAAAAAAGTGTTACAAGTGCGCAAAAAAAAGAGTATAATAATAATGGACCAGAAATTGGAAGCAGCTAAGCAGCGGGAACTACCCCATCAAGGAATCTGTGTGTCTTTCCCTCGGGGCCTGGCTGTATCCCTATCACTCAAGAAGCCTATGGTCAGGTGGCTATAGGACGGTTCCTAAACGACCGTATAGTGGAATTCCAGCTCCAGTGGCTATGCCGGAGGATCCGGACGGGGCACCAACGTAAGAAAATCTATGTGACATTTTTTTCAGCGGCTTGCCAGGTCCAGTGGCTGAGCGGGAGACCCTATGATCTCGTAGTGTGCCGGCACTTCGCCGTGTCGAAAGTTACCAAGAATGCAAATCTCCTGGACATGGACGCCATCGTCATCCCAGTCAATTAGAACCTACATTGGGTTTTGATCATCGTTCGTCTTACATGGGAGGAGGAGTTTCCTAACGATGAGCTCCCCGTTTTCCGTTCCGATCACGTTTTCTATAAATATGTAAATATCATAGAAATACAATAGTTAAAATAAATGGAAAACACGTTAGTTAATAAAAATAAATTTTGAATTTAAAACGTTTAAAACGAGTATTTTGGGTAATAGTTTGCTTTGATCTAAAACAAATTGCAAATTCGCGTTGAATTATTATTTTTTGCGATTTGTTGTCTTTTTTGTGTGATTTGTCAATGTTCATTCATTCAATTTTGAGCTATGTTTGAAGTTTCAAGTCTCTAGCTCAATGGGAAGTTAGTTTAAAATCAATTACAAAATTCCACCCACACAGACAGACATAAACGAAAGCGAGCTAATAAAAACGTTTTAATAAAACAACTCATAAAAATTAAAATTTTTCATGTAAACTCTCCAATAACCAAAAGTATACTGAATTCCACTATAAATGCTGAAAAATAAAAATCCATGCGAAGCGCTGCCATCAAACAACAAAACAACAAAGCCAAGCAGCGGACCAACGTACACAGAATACAGTAATTATATTATGGCATGATCTTATGCCGCTATATGGACAATTTTTTTGTATGGGAGCACCCCAACCCCGAGGACCGATCAATACCAATTTTTAATAGAAAGGATTGTTATGGGAAATACACATGTGTGCAAAGTTTAAATAAAATCGGGCTTTAGGAAGTGGGTTAAAAATTGATCACAAGATTCTACCACAAAGCCAGCCAGCCAGCCACGGGCACGCGAAGTTAATATAGAGAATTCAAGAATATATACCTTGCTAATTATTTTTTTTACTCACACTTTGAAATTTTAGTTAAGAACAATTTTAATGGGCTTGGCTTCAGTAGCACTACACCGACAATCGCATAGCAACATACAACACACAGTTGAAATTAAATTACAATTCGTTACAATCTTTCAAGTCAAGTTTCGAAAACCTCTGACAATCTTGAAGACGCTGTAATAATTCCCCCACTCTAGGAATCGTATACTGCTCCACATTCAGTTGAGGATTAAAAGTCACCTTGAAGTCTCCACAAATTCTAATTGGTTTTGAGGTTTATTAACTACAACAATGGGTGTTGTCCAATTGCTGAATTTTACTGGTTTTAAACACCTATTGACACAAGTCTGTCAATTTCATTTCTTACTTTTCTCTGTTGCTCGAACGGGAGAGGTCGGACTTTGAACGATCGTGGACTAGCATTTTCTTTTAATGAGAAGTGCGCCTTAAAACTTTTTGTTGACATTGAACGGATCCATTTGAAATATGGCATGAAATGTGAAACCATCAATGCCTATTGAGTTGAATACATTTTTGTTCGTTCTTTCATCAACATTCAACCTAACAAGACGTGTTTTATTTATTATTGTAAATAATAAAAATACTTTCGGATTTTGGAGTAGTGTGTGAAAAAGCTGGTATTTTTTAAATTTCTTGCGTATATTTACGGATTCTTTTTTTGAGTTGAAGAAGTTGAGTTTAGAATGTATTTTTGGTGCAATATGACCACAACGTTAGCGTTTGTACCGTTAAAAGGCCGGGAAAATTACAACGAATGGAAAATTGGAGTCAAGACGCATTAAATTACCAAAGATCTATGGAAATGCTTATCATCAGAAATCAGAATCAATTCAACAGACAGTGAAAAAAGAGATGATGAGTACATTACATAATGAGCTAGGGGAAAGTGGACGTTATCCTGCGAGTTAGAAGCTTGAAGCAGCCCAGTGCGGCAATCTAACGAGCGCGATAAGCACTTTTTAGCGAGACATGTACGCTATTTTTCACAGACCAAAACTATTTTTCTGCTAAACTGCTCATGCGCAATGCAAAACTACTGTGGGACTGCAGTAAATTACAATAGTATTTTCTATGTTAACATACTAGTGTGGATAATGCCTACTTTCGAGGATAGATTTTGTCAAAATAAAATAAAACAAATTTCTTGCACCTTTTAACCATAATTGATTACAATGAGATTTGAATGCACGTTTATTGGCTATGCAACAACTCAAAAGGAATATAGTTTGTATAATCATTCGAAAAAACGGGTCATTGTTAACAGAGACGTGACATTTATTGAAACTGAAAATGGCAATAAGGTAAACGAAAGATTACTCTGCCAGAAATCGACTTAAAAGAGTCAACGATTGAACCGACTGCCGAGTCGACCAATGTTTCATCGAAAGTTGGATCGGCCGATGATGATACGATATTTGATCCGGAGAATAAATCGATTGACGTCGATGAGAGTACAAATTTGGAACAAACCATTGTACAGCTTTCATCGAATCGATTTGCTCAATTGCCAAAACCAAAGTACACATATATTGCGATTAAAAAAGTGATCCAACTACCGTTAAAGCAGCGATGTTGAGTGCTTCGAAAGATCGTTGGATGGAAGCAATGCATGAAGAAAGGGACTCGTTAGCCGAAAATAAAACATGTGTTATCGAAAATACTTAAAAATAAAAAAGCTGTGAAGTGTAAATGGGTTTTTAAAAAAGCCCAATGCGGACGGCAATATATTGCAATATAAGTCAAGGCTTGTGGCAAAGGCTTTACACAAGTTCTAGGTGTAGATTATAACGAAACATTCTCACCTGTAGTGAGGTAAAATTCAATGAGGTATCTATTGGCAATGGCTGTAAAGCTTAATTTAAAAGCTAGCCAAATGAACGCAGTGACGGCGTTTCTACATGGGAAATTGGATACCGAAATTTACACGGAACAGCCTTAATTATTTGATGATGGTACAAAGCGTTACTGTCGTTTGATAAAATCGATTTATGGGCTGAAAAAATAATCGGCATTATCGGAAGTTCTAATCGATTTGGACTGAAGCAATCACAAGTAAATCAATGTACTTTCTACTGTGTAACAGGATCACAATGAGCTTAGACATCACATACAGCAAATCGTCAAATGAGTTACCTGGTGATTCAGACTGGGCTAATGATCTCGACGAACGAAGGTCAACGACCGGTTATTTATTTGTGATGCAAGCGGTCACAACTTCATGGTGCACACACAGACAAAAAACATCTGCGTTATCTACGACTGAGGCGGAGTACATGACCATGACTGAATGTATTCATGAAGCTATGTGACTGAAGAGTCTTAACAACGAACTGAATCCAACTGCACCAAATACAATTATGATTCATTGTGATAACAGTGGAGCTGTCGATCTAGCCAAGAACCAAGCCAATACACCGGCCATCTTTAAATTGATCTTGTTGAAAATAAAGTAAATTGATTCTTGCTATTTATTTAGTTCTTGGGCCTTCAGACAAATATATTTTAATCAAATGAAATTGTTATAAAACGAAAATGTTTTATTTGTGTGGTTTTCTCAATAAATATCCACGTACTTAAAATATAACAAGTAAATGTAAAAAAACTTCGTTTATCGGGAACAAAGTTACATCGCCACACAGTCGTTTATTATTTGGTACTAATCGTCAAAATATCTGTTTTTGTGGTCGGAGCTATTTCAAAGAATTCTCTTTTTTCACGCTTCACACGCGACTCGCGACACACGTCATAAGCGGGATATCAAAATGGGCCCTGGCATTGAGACGCTCACAAAATTTCAGTCCTCTAGGTCGTGTAGAAGGTGGTTAAAAGAGACCTCAAAAAACGAGAAAATGGCGTGATTTGAAACCATCACATGTGCAACACGCGAAACGTGCCACGCGTCATACGTGGAATATAAAAATGTTATTTTGGACTTAGATACTCACAAAATTTCAACACTCTAGATGTAGAAGATATTTAAAAAGGACCTCAAAGAAGTCGAAAAAAATGTCAACCCATCACACGCGCCATACGCTACATGCGTCATACTCGAAATAAAAAAATGCTATTTTGGACTTACCCTCACAAAATTTCAGATCGCGTGGAAGGTGGGTAAAAAAGACCTCAAATAGGTCAAAAATACAGACAAAAATGGGTCAAGTCAAGTTAAATAAAAGTTTTTAATAAGGAATAGTTCTGAAAAATTAATTCAGGGAAGATGTGGACATTGAACGCATCCATTTGAAATGACATGAAATGTCAAACCATCAATGCCTATTGAGTTGAATAATTTTTTTGTTTGTTCTTCTTTCATTAACATTCAACCTAACAAGACGTGTTTTATTTATTTTCCACAAAAATCTATTTCCATCATCATCACTTTTACAGTATCCCAAACTTTCCTCGAAACCGATACTGTACTTGGAACACAAGTCATCAATTTGTTTGACACCATTGTCTGATATGTGGAATAAATGTTCCCAATTCAATTAATCGTTCATGATTCGAAATTTCTTGTTAGTTGTATACTATGAGCTGCGGACTGAGAATCCACACTAGAAATCGCTAACAATCCTCTCTGTGCAACATTATTCTTGGATTTGAACAATCATAGACTGTAATGCTGATTGTTTTTGTTTATTTGCAGTTTCAACTTCGTCCGATACTGGCGATTCTAGATAGTCAAATAAATCAATACTGAACGAGTCCTCTAATTATGGACTTCGACGCTGACTTATTGATTTTTTAGTAAGTTGACAATTTCCTTTGGTACCTTTGTGTTGACTCTGATATCATGAACAACTTTTGCAAACAGACGCAATGTGTCCCTTTTTCTTACATCAATGACACTTAAAAACTTATGACTTTCACGGTCATGATGACTGAAACATCCAAGACAAGATCGAAACTTAGTATGCGAGGGTGTACGACTACGCCTGTAGTGTGAGCAACTCTTATTCATTGAACGACGGTGAGCAGTGTTATTTTCTTTATGTGAGAAGCTGTTATTTTGTAATTTTGAATTTCTTCTCATTAGCTGGCGAAAGTTTGATGATTTCCTCCAATTTCCGGTTAACAAGCTGAAAAAAAGTTCTAACGGGATCATGAATCGTGTGTAATGCTATCATACACCTAATAGCTATAGCTGTATAAGATTTCTTGGACTCGCACTTGAACTCACATTTAACGGCAGCATCACGTAAATCCGCAATATACATGTACGATTAAAATTTGAAACGGACTGACAAAATATGGACACATTTGGTATAAAATTCAGTCAACTTCTTCTCAGTAGCATCAAAAGTTTCTCTTACCAGACATAACAGGGTGAAACTCGGATGAGTCCTTGGTCATCAAGGAATTGCAAGTAACTTCATCTGCAGATGAACAAGCTAGTGCTGAATCTGAACCCTACTGTGGTGTCATGTGGGCTGAAGCCACAGCCCTGCGTCAAACAGCGGCTACAGTGCATTACAGCTTTTACTCGCTTAGGGCTTTATGACACTTCTCTCCTGAAAGCCCTCATTGAGCAGACCTCGAAAACCGCAATCTTGTTTGAGGGAGACGCCCCCTTTAGAAAAAAGGATCTTCCAATTTTTTTTAAAATCCATTTTTCTAAGTGGTTTGATGGATGTTAGGCTGTTAATTGGTATCATATGAAAGGTAATATAAATAACTTATAAATTGTGTTCAATCCAACCCCCCTCGACAGAGTTAGAGCCAAAAACTGACTTTTTCATGAAAGTTCAGCAGGGGGCGTTTTTTAAAGGCAGTGGGTCTACATATTAGTATCAAATAGAAGGTGGAAATTAATCCTTAAACAGCCGTACTATTTTTAGGGGCGTGGCCCAATTTTAACGAAAGTTTGATCAATGTGATCATTTAGTATTTTATATAATTGAGTTATATATCATATTGTTACAAACTTTAGGCTTTCGAGTTCTTAAAGGATATTCCAAATAAAACACAAAACAAGTTTGTTAATTTATAAATTACAACTTTATTAAACAAAGAGTAAAAATAACAAAAGCTCACAAATTACACTGGTGATAACTTTTCTAAGTACACAAAAACCCTTATTGCAACATTACTTGTATTTCACTAATATTCCTTTAGCTGGTAACTCTTCAACTGGTCTGTTTGAATTCCAAATAAGAACTGAACTGCTGGTTCAAAACGCCGTACTATTTATACTCATTGAAAAGTTTCCAAAAACTTCTAAACTTATAGACAGAAATATCGAGACATTGTGGCAACTTCCTTATTTACAACTAACCATACTCATGTGTAATGATTCATCTTCTAAAAATAAAGTCCATGTGCAATCAGCTCCCTACACACAAACCGGACAAACCAGTTTAAATACATTTTTGACAGCACCAGTACATAATAATATAAACTAATATTCGGTTAATCTTACAGCCTAAAAGTATGCAACTTATTGATTCTAACTGCTCGTATTCAATAATCGATCGGGGAACGTATAGTTCCATTTATACACCAATGGCGACATCTAGTACTAACTACTTTTCGTAACATTACTCCCACCTTAATTCTGTTCATCGCGAACAGATTCATCACTCCTTCCTGATGTTGTACCTTGTCAATCTGTCTATGTGAACCACTTTCATTGTACATCTCGGATTTTGTTGAATCTGATATACTGCGTCGTTGTTTCTCTTGTAGTGATCTTCCCAACTTTGCTGTGGTTTCTTAAATTTACTTGTCTTGTCTTGGAATTGTCTAGCCAACCGAAATCTCCTTCCCGAAATTTTTCATAGTTTGCACGCAGGTGATTCTGTGTTTTCATCCCTTCACTACCCTTACAATGTTGTTGTATAGGCATTGATCATTCTTGGTCAATAATTGGCTTCCTTTGCATCTGGCCCAATTATTGGCGCTACACACTTGAATCGATGCGTTTTCCTTCTAGCGGTTAATTAAACTTCTCTTCTTGCAGCACATTTTGCACGCGTTCAGCACCAGTTTTTAACATCTCTGCGGCAATTGACCTAAAGGAATCGACCTCTTACTTTATCTAGTGTCCTCTTAATTCTCAAATGTTTTCCGGGTGTTTTGGTGTATGTTTTATGAAGAACCTTGTTCATCAAAATCCGTTAGTAAAACTACCTTTGATTTGGTTCACCGACCATCGGCAGATTCCCATTACCTTACCAGTAGTCCATCTTTCAACCTCAAAGACTGCCATTAAGCCCAGTAACTTTTTACTGTAGATTTTGCTGGTATAATCGTGTGATACTGTGGTCTTCTTCCTTGCTCCATCCATTGGGGCAATTAAATCATCCTGCTCTTGTCCTTCCCTTAGCTGCTTCTTTGTCAAATGATCTTTCATCTGCTGGACCGTGATTCGTGAACCAACTGAGCATTTCGGGTTTTCATGTCTTCGAATGTTTTTGTACTCTGGGACACAAAACTTCCTGAATGATTCACCATTGTGATTGCCGGTAATTCTGAGCGGAACTTCTATATTACGTTATCTTAGTACTTGCTTCCTCAAATCAAGTGACATTTGGAGCGCCATCATAAAGTCCAGACCCAGTATGCATTCGTCTTCCACACGGGCAACAATAAACCGATGTCGAAACCTTAATTCTTCAAACTTGACTTCTCCTGTAACTGTCCTCAACTTGTAGTGATGTACTATCTTTACTTGCTCTAGAGACACAATTTCAGGACTAACGATTGATCTGGAAGCTCCTGTATCTAAAATAAAATCGCAAGGTCTTCTTTCCAATACGCCACTAGCAACCAGACTGTTGCAATCCCTTCCAAGATTTGTAGTGCGTATTGTGACCCTGGGAGATTCCCTTGTCTTCTTCAGCCTTTGCCCTGCAAAGCTAGTACAAGACGATTGCTTCATCTTATTCTATCCGCCGTAATCTTTTCAGATCATTGACACCATTCACAAGTTGTCTTATCATTTTTTTTAGCGTTTTTATTAAAACTAGTTATCGCCCATTGGTCCAAATTCGACCGTCTCTCTGTACTCTATGCGACCCTCCACACGGTCACTGATCCACCCCACCCACCATCCACCCACTCCCTCGCCCTACACCACCCATCCCCAACCACCCAACAACCTCACTCAACCCCTCCACCACTGTATTTCTGTTCTATCAAAAATTTGAACGTTGAACTCTTAGCAACTGCTCTTAACGCTAAAATAAACGATAATAGATAACTTTTTGTTTCCAAATTTTTTTATTGATAACACTAAAGCTCATTAATAGCTACAAAAAAAAGAAAAAGAAAAGAAAATCGGTTGACAAACAGAGGAGAAAATGGTTCTTAACTGTTTTGCCTTTGCCTATTTATATATAGATCCCGACCAAAATGACCAGGTTTTTGTTCATTCATTGTTTTTCCTCTCGATGTTGTCCTCAAATAAAGTTTTAATTGCTCATCTCGGATAGCATTGATGAACCCATCCACTGCCAATCCGTTCTAGATAACAACCGGAACCCCACAATAGGCTTGTCATGCTAACTGAGTTATTTCCCGCTCTAATTCTTGAAGTCGTTCTCCTTGCTGTTGTTTCTTCAGCTGTATTTTTCTAGCTCCTGGGTGTGAGCCTATCTATAACGCAATTCCAACTCTTTCAAGATTCTTCCGGAACTCATCTCGGCATTTGGAATCATTTGCAATACGTCTTCTGCCTTGCCCCTCAATGCTAGGATCACAGAATTTAGCTGTTCCTCCACACCTCATCCACTGTGTTGTACAGTAGCTCCAAACCAGACATAGAAATTTTCAAAAGCTGTGTCTCCATGAACGCAGGTAGCTTCAAAATTCCTTTCTGGATAATAGAAGATTTTGGAATGACTTTGGTAAGGTTTTGTTATGTGTTTTTCTCAAACTCTCTAATTTTGCCTTCCAGACCACTACCTTTTCCTGTCAAGTTTGTCTCGACAGATTTCACTTCTTCTTGAATTTCAGTTTTTTCTCCTTTCAGCGTTTCTTAAATTTCGCCCATTTCACCTCTTAGCTTTTCATGAATAACATCCAGCTTTTGATTTTGCTGATCAAATGTGGAGTTCAATTCCTGCTTCAGTTCCTGGGTTTGTTTCTGCGATTGTGCGATTGCTGTTCAAACTTAACGGTCAGTTTGGAATTTAACTGCTAATTTAGCAGATCCAATTCGTTCTTCAGCTTTTGGCTTTGCTGTTCCAACTTGTCACTAATTTGAAAATTCAAATCTTTCTTCTGCTTTCTTTCTTTGCCGCTATATTTGTTGCATTAAAGCATTAAACATCGTTTCCATGTTTGGTGGTTCCTTACCTTCTGAAGTATCCGATTTTAGCTCCACTATATCCGTCTCAGTTGAGAACGCTTCACCAGCCTGCTGTTTTTCCACTTTAACAACTTGTTACAATCGGACAAATGCTTATTTCTATCTAAGCACTGCATAGACCTCGCCTTCCTAGCTCTTCTTTAAGCTCCTGGGAACTATAGATTTTTGTATTTTAATAAATGGCTTAGTCCAACTTATTGCCGTGGCGCAGGTCATTCAGGGAGATCTCTCTTGGCAATAAGTTTTAAAAAATAAAATAAAAATAAAAAAACAACCCATAAAAATAAAATTTTTCATCTAAATTCTCTAATCGCAGAAATTAATATGGGAGCCCCTCGATCCTGGGCCATTTTTTTTATTGTAGGAGAAAATCATCGAAACAGACATTTGACATCAGATGTTAAAATTGAAAATGCTCAGATCATTTTATTCTGAGCACTTAGAGCACGCTCATACTCTGAGCAAATAAGAAACACGAACATTTATCTTAAGAACTCTTTGACTGCGCTGAACTAATTTATGAAAACGCGAAATGACAGAATATTGTGAAAACTTGTTATTCTATCTGAAAGTTGATATCGACAACAAAAAACGACATCAATAAAAATAAAATTCAGTAAATAAAAATGTAAGTTGAATTAAGCATAAAAGATTTATGTCTCGTTTCATTTGCTGGGTTCATTTGTGCGTGAGCTAAGATTTCTCTCTCTCTGTACCACCAAAACCATGCAGCGCAGCCGACTGCGCAGCACACACCGCACACAGTCCATAAAGTGCGACGAATATCTGATGCCAGTATAGATATTTAAAAAATGTATAAGAAATTGTTTGTATGGGAGCCCCCCGACCCCGCAGCCCGAGGGGCCTCAAAATTTAATAGAAAGTGTTGTCTCCGGAAATACACATGTGTGCAAAATTTCCCCAAATCGGACCATGGGGAAGTGGGTTAAAAATTAATCGCAAGAATTCACGACAGACGACCCACGGGCAAGTGAAGTTAATATAGAGAATTTAAAAACAGGATTTAATGTTCACTGCACTTTCCATTTTATTATTTACTGTTTAACGAAATTTAAAATTTCACTTAGTTTATTTAATGTTTCAAGATTTGAAAATCACCAATTAATTTGTTTATTGTTACACGATATGCAAAATTGTACTATCTCACGATTTGCAAAATCACCAATTGTACTATTGTTCCACGATTTGCAAAATTTTAATATCTCACGTTTTACAAAATCCCACTTCTGACACCAATTGTGGCGAAATTCAGGCTTTCGAGTTCGTAAAGGATTTTGGAAATACAACACAACACAAGTTTATTAATTTATAAATTATAACTTTATTAAAGAATAAAATAAAAGAATAAAGAAAAAAATAACTAAAGTTCACAAATTACACTGGTGATTACATTTCTAAGTACGCGCGTTGCTGTTAACTTAATCCGAAAACAGCAAAAAATATAGTGTTGTGTTGGCGCAAAAAAAAATTAAAGACATAAGTGATATCATTTAAAATAACAGCTCGCGCGGTCGCTCGGTCACCAAGTGCAAAGTGCAGTGTGTGTGTCCGAAGCCCCCACTTAGACAGTGTTTCAACCCAGAGTGAGTTTGATGCACTGTCTGATTCAATCTCAAGAATTGACACAAAACATGAAATTGTTATTGCGGGCGATTTCAATGTACACAATTCTGGGTGGCTTCGCCATTATGGCCAGACAACACCCGAAGGAAGTTGTGTTGAGTTATTCCCTGAGTTTAATCACCTTACTCAGCTTTTAAATGAGCCTACCCGAATACCTGACATTGCATATGATTCCGCTAACACCCTTGACTTGTTCCTTACCTCTCGTCCTGATAAATACTCCATCAATGTATTATCGCCTCAAGGCTAGTCCGACCATTGTGTAGTATCAGCTAATTTCTCGTTAATAAACCACGTAGTTAGAGAAAAAACTCAAAAAAAAAAATAGTATGGCAATACGAGAAAGCCAATTGGGACGGCCTTAACAACTTCTTTGGGAGAACTAACTGGTCGCTATTTTTTCGTAATAGCAACGTGGATGCCGTCGCTGATGCAATCACAAACATCATTCTTATTGGTATGAGAAAGTTTATGCTTTCGGTTTTACAAAGCAAACACTACCGAGGAAAACCGAAAAAAGTTTAAACGAACAAGAAATGATTGCACTGCCCATCTTCGGCGAGTCAAATTCACCTACGACCAAAAATTAAGGCAAAAAATACTACATTGTCCCAAAGGTAGTAAAAATTTCTGGTCTTTCGTGAAAAGAATCAAAAATACAGCCTCGTCGTCGATTCCAACGCTCATTTATAATGACTTTCCAGTTGTCAGCTCTATAGACAAGGCCAATCTGTTTGCTGCGCATTTCGCAGCTAGCTCTACGCTTCCAGATTGTGCATTGCCGCCTCCTGCACCTCAGAGTATTGAACACTCTATGGGACAGATATTTATTCGTACTTGTGCAGTTGCTAGAGTTTTAAATGATCTCAACACTCACAAATCCGCTGGGCCAGATGGTATTTCTCCATTAGTTCTGAAGAGGTGTTCTTCCAAGCTGGCATTACCATTACGTAAGCTTTTCCATCTATCCTATTCTTCTGGACTCTTCCCGAGAAGTTGGAAAACAGCATTCCTCCGCGATTATTCCTTATGCGAATAACTCATGCGTGAAATTTTTGATAGTACAAAAAAGGCGAGCCGTCGTCTCCTTCTTCGTACCGACCCATAGCAGTTACATCCATTCTTTCCAAGGTCATGGACACGTTGATCAATTACTAGCTTAAGAAATATCTTGAAACCAACGAAATCTTTCGTGACCAGCAGGATGGATTTCGTGGGCAACATTCTACTGGTGATTTTATGGTATATCTCACCGAACAGTGGAACCGATCTTTGCACCATTTTGGAGAATGCAAAGCTGTTGCACTCGATATTTCTAAGGCATTTGACAGAGTTTGGTATCAAGCTCTTTTGTTTAAAATGCGTTCTTATGGAGTCGATGAAAAACTGCTTCATTGGATTAGAAGCTATCTTTTGGACCGCTCAATTCAAGTTGTTTTGGACGGATTCAAGTCTGAAATACACAACATAAATGCTGGCTTTCCCCAGGGCTCTGTTCTGTCCCCGACACTCTTTCTCATTTTTATTAATGATCTCTTATCTGTGACTTCTAATTCAATTCAATCTTTCGCTGACGACAGCACTCTCAGCTTCTCATATAATTTTGAGGATCGTCCCTCCACCTCTGATGTGGAACTCAAACAACTTCGTATGTTAAGCACGTTAAATTCTGACCTGGACAGCATAATACAATGGGGAGAAATCAATAGAGTAGAATTTAACGCTTATAAAACCCAATGCTGTCTCCTGCCGTCCAAGCGAATCCTAAACCCTATGCCAATTGCCATATCTGGTCTGGTGCGCCTAAGACTACTTTACATCAGCTAGATAGAATACAAAACCGCGCAATAAAACTTATCGGTGACGAAAATATAGCGAAATCAATAGATTCGCTTGAACACCGCAGGAACGTTTCATGCTTGTCACTATTTTCTCGCTTCTTCTACCAGCGGCTTCTTCAGTTTACCCTCAAGCCCATCTTCGGCGTACAGTTTAACTCAGGGATTCGTTCTTCAGCCGTACAACACTTATGTGGAATGCTCTGCCAAGCTCTGTCTTCCCACCTCACTATGATCCACAGGCATTCAAAATACAAGCTCATAGACATCGCATCTTTTCTCCTCCTCTTCCTTAACGCCCACGCTGTGCCAAGCATTTAGCCAAGCATTATAAGGGTGCGAACCCCTTGAAGCGTGCGCGAATTATAAAAAAAACTTGTATTTCACTACTATTCCTTTATCTGGTAACACTTCATCTGCTCTGGTTTAATTCCAAATAAGAACCGAACTGCTCATTAAAAATTTCCCAGAAACTTCCAGTCTTATAGACAGAAATATCGAGAAAAGACCAAAAGATTGTGGCAACTTCCCTTATTTAAAACTAACCATACTCATATGTAATGAGACATCTTCTAAAAATAAACTTCATATAAACAATGTGAAACAATATGATTGAGTTTTTCCCATACAAAAGCAGGTGTTAGCAAAGTGGAATATAGCTTTTTCACACGACCATACCCGAAAGTGACTGTTTCCAACGCTATAACCTGCCCTCTAAAGTGGCATTATCCACACTAGTGTTAACTTAAAAAATACTTCTGTTATTTACTGAAGTCTTAGCGAACATACATACCTAGAGTAGTTTTGCATTGCGCATGTGTAGTTTAGAAAAAATGGGACGTAGTCGATATTAGGTAATCCGCTTACAACATTGGTTATGTTGAAAGACTTTAGAGTAAATCCTAGTATCGTTAAAGCATATGATTCGCAGTTGAAGCTAGACTCATCTCTTACGTGGAATTTGCGGCATATATCTTCACCCATATCATTCTTATTTTCATTCCAAAGCAATAAAGGGTCAGATGACGAGAAAAAAGCACTAATATATGCAAAAAGCTGTCTCATATGCAGACAGGTATAGCGTACGATTTGGCGTCTTCTAGAGTTTTTTCCAAATCATCCAAAAGGTGTCCTTTTTCCTTTGCTGCTTCCTGGTACGTTTTACAACATTCGCTAACTGCAATCGTTCTTATGTCTTCAAATGATTTAGCTACCGTCTAAGATAAAATCTTTCAGAATCCTTGATACTAACAGTATACATCATTCCAATTATTTTATTGCCACCACGTTGTAGCTTTTTCCAGAAAGTGTTTTTGTCGTTCCAAACATATTAAACGTGGATTTCCCAATATTTCCACTGGTTTATTTTGATTGAGTGCACTGACGCAGCGCGAATCCACATACAATAAAGATTAATCGTGAATATTTTTTTCGGATACCAAAACATTAGCACAATCATGTCTTTTTACACATATTTAAAAAAAATTCGCACTCTTTACATATTTAAACATTGATGTGGAAGTTATATTTTAGACAACGGTATGGGTTGTATGGGACCACCCAACTGTTGTCAATGTGATGGCCGGGAAAAATTCTATTTCGTCTGTTTCTCTTCTTCTGTACATGGGATAACGGTTGACATTTCCTAATGTAACATCTTGAAATTGTATTGAAAAACCTTTGGAACATTTCCCTTGTACTATGCACGGACTGTTTGGATTACGGTTACCACGAGATGTTTTTCTAACTAACAATGATATCAAAAAGATGAGGCGATAACTTATGGTCAGGAATTTCAGCATTAACAATTTTATCGATGTCTTCCTCCGTTCGTAATTTTGAACCATCATCCAGAATGAATAACATGTGAGCAAGTGGCAATCTTCACTTTTGAAATTCTATTACATTAACGATTGCCTTCACGGTTCCAAAAAGAGACATTTTCACAATGTCCGTTATGAAATTATTTAATTTGAGCCGAAAAACTCTAGCTACCAAGTCTGGTCGATGTTTTATTTTTTGCCAGGGCTTAAGATTTTTACGATTTCTTTTCATTTTGGATTGCAGGTCATGGTGACAAAAAGATCCGGTTTTCCATACTTTCTAACTATTGCAATAGCATCCTGGTAATGCTGTTGCATATTGCGGGGGCTACCCTGGAAGTTAGATGGCAATATTACAGATGTTTCAACCTACTTGTTTTAGATTTAGATATTCCATTAAAGATTTATAACTATCTGCTCTCAGTACCGGTTGATTGTTTCGGAGCCATTGAAGATCGTTTGACTCTGTGCGAAAATCAGCATCAATTACGTACTGTTGGGTTAAACGTCCTGAGTTTAGCAACTTGCAAGCTAACAAACAACTCCAACAAACTAACACACGCGAAAGCAATATGGACCGTTTCTTTGAGGTGGATTTGATTAACGCAAATGAACTATTGTACGATCGTATACATGTGTCAAAAGATCTTTTAAATACCATGAATAATTATCAAGTGTAGATACTTTAATTTGGCATTTTTCGCAACATCGGGTAAACTCATCAATACTATTTCCACTTTTTTCTTTTGCAAAGTTAAGGGTTCGCACCCTTATAATGCTCAGCTATATGCTTGGCACAGCGTGGGCGTTAAGGAAAAGGAGGAGAAAAGAGGAGATGTCTATGAGTTTGTGTTTTGAATGCCTGTGGATCATAGTGAAGTGGGAAGACAGAGCTTGGCAGAGCATTTCAGCTACGTGTTGTACGGCTAAAGAAAGAATCCCTGAACTTAACTGTCCGTCCGAAGATGGGCTTAAGGGTAAACTGATGAGTATTTAGAGCACCACGAGAATAGCGCCACGAGTATTGCGGTTGAATTCAAGGAGAGGTGTCATACAACTGGCTATTTCTCTTGAGCACCGCTGGTGGAAGAAGCGATAAAGGAGTGCCAAGCAGGTGATTTTCCTGCGGTGTTCCAGCGAATCTATTGATTTCGCTATATTTGCGTCACGGATAAGTTTTATCGCACGGTTTTGTATTCTATCTAGTTGATGCAAGGTGGTTTTAGGCGCACCAGACCAAATATGACAATTGTACTCAAGTTTAGGGCGAATAAAAGCCTTGTAGATAGTAGCCAGATCAGAGGGAGTGAAATATTTCTTGCATCGGGTTAGAACACCTAAATTTTTAGCAGCATTTTTGGCGACGGTAAATATGTGGTCATTCCAACGAACGCACATACCGAGAATTGCGAGATTTTCAGTTTCCTCGATGCAAGTGCCATTCATGGATAATGGCATCGGATTTGGGATTCGCTTAGACGACAGCAGACAGCATTGGGTTTTGGAAGGGTTAAATTGTACTCGATTTTATTATGCTGTCTAGGTCAGAATTTAACGTGCATAACATACGAAGTTGTTTGAGTTCCACATGATCCGTAGAGGGACGTTCCTCAAACTTATATGAGAAGCTGAGAGTTCTGTCGTCAGCGAAAGAGTAAATTGGATTAGAAGTCACAGATAAGAGATCATTAATAAAAATGAGAAAGAGTGTCGGGGACAGAACAGAGCCCTTGGGAACGCCAGCATTTATGTGGTGTATTTCAGACTTGAAACCGTCCAAAACAACTTGAATTGAGCGGCTCAAAAGATAGCTTGTAATCCAATGAAGCAGTTTATCATCGACTCCATAAGCACGCATTTTAGACAAAAGAGCTTGATACCAAACTCTGTCGAATGCCTTAGAAATATCGAGTGCAACAGCTTTGCTTTCTCCAAAATGATGCAAAGATCGGTTCCACTGTTAGGTGAGATATACCATCAAATCACCAGTTGAACGTTGCTGATGAAATCCATACTGCCGGTCACCACTAAGGATTTCGTTGGTTTCAAGATATTTCTTAAGCTGATAATTGATCAGCGTGTCCATGACCTTGGAAAGAATGGATGTAACTGCTATGGGTCGGTACGAAGAAGGAGACGACGGCTCGCCTTTTTTGTACTATCAAAAATTTCACACACGAGTTATTCGCATTAGGAATAATCGCGGAGGAATGCTGTTTTCCAACTTCTCGGGAAGAGTCCAGAAGAATAGGATAGATGGAAATGCTTACGTAATGGTAATGCCAGCTTGGAAGAACACCTCTTCAGAACTTATGGAGAAATACCATCAGGCCCAGCGGATTTGTGAGTTTTGAGATCATTTAAAACTCTAGCAACTGCACAAGTACGAATAAATATCTGTCCCATAGAGTGTTCAATACTCTGAGGTGCAGGAGGCGGCAGCAAACAGATTGGCCTTGTCTATAGAGCTGACAACTGGAAAGTCATTATAAATGAGCGTTGGAATCGACGACGAGGCTGTATTTTTGATTCTTTTCACGAAAGACCAGAAATGTTTACTACCTTTCGGACAATGTAGTATTTTTTGCCTTAATTTTTGGTCGTAGGCGAATTTGACTCGCCGAAGATGGGCATTGCAATCATTTCTTGCTCGTTTAAACTTTTTTTGGTTTTCCTCAGTAGGGTTTGCTTTGTAAAACCGAAAGCATACCTCTCTAATCCTAGAAGCCTCTTTACAGCTGGAGTCGTACCATTCATTTTCCTTTGGTTTGATAGACTTATTCCTGAAAGGTTAAACTTTCTCATACCAATAAGAATGATGTTTGTGATTGCTTCAGCTTCGGCATCCACGTTGCTATTGCGAAACAATAGCGACCGGTTAATTCTGCCATTGAAGTTGTTAAGGCCGTCCCAATTGGCTTTCTCGTATTGCCATACTGTTTTTTTTTTGAGTTTTTTCTCTAACTGCGTGGTTTATTAACGAGAAATTGGCTGATACAACACATTTCAATTGTATACATTGAGATGGCCCGCAATAACGATTTCAGTGTTATCATCATTTGTGACAATTCTTTCAGTTGAATCAGACAGTGCATCAAACTCGCGAAGAAATGAAACTCTGTCCCATAGAGTGTTGGGGCTTCTATAAAGAAAACAGTAGTGTATGTTGCACCCTTGTACCATTACTCTCAGCCATATGAAATTAAATTCCGCAATGGAACATTGGCTTGATTGAGTTAAAAGTTAAATTAGGGCTTTATGGTGAGGGTGTCAAGAAGGCCAAATCGAATGCCCGACGTACCGGTGTTTAGCCACGAATTCCATATAAAATGTATGCTAAAAACTTATCCGCTCCTTATACACAAAATTCGGTGAGTTAAGTTATCCACTCGTTGATAAATTAATGAAAATTACCAGTTAACAGTATTAGTACTAACACACTGCTACAGTGTTTATTAATAAGGGGGTAAAAATTATTTCGTTATTTTTAATCACTAAAAATTTATTTCACAAAATTTTCACAGAATAATCACAAAATAGGTCCACTGCAAAACGTGTCACTATGAAATAACTGTCGTTGTTTTATTTGCATAACGTGTTTATCACGAACGAAATGAACTTTTGTTTGTGAGGTACCCGAAATCTTCCGATGATGCATGTTAATTATATACAAACTTATTGATAGTATTATTAAACTGACCTTGACAAAATATGATACAAATCAGAATCCGAGTTATCATGAAAAACCAGAAAATTTAACGAACTTTTGTTCGGGAGGTACCCGAAGGAAACGATATTTTTAAAAACTATCTTAGATTTGTCCTCGGCATGCAAATCATACATGGTAAAATTTTCATGACCATAGGTTTACTGGCTGAGGCGTCCATTCGAAACATACATAAATACATACATGAACTTGTCTTTTAGTAATATATATACTATTAATCGGTTAGGGCTTTCGAACACACATCTTCTGAAAGCCCTCATTCATCAGACTTTGAAAACTACAATCTTGTTTGATGGTGACGCTCCTATTAGAAGAGAGGGGCTTCCAAAGTTTTGATTTTTATGGAAAAATGAATTTTTCTAAGTGATTTAATGGGTGACAGGGGGTTAATTAGTATCACATGAAAGGTTATAAAAATACCAATCATCTTGATTGATTGGTGTCAATCAAACACCTCTCGATAGAGTTGGAGCCAAAAACTGATCCCTAAAACACAAACACGCTTCAGCTTCGGCTTCGCCTGACGTTTACGAGTTCAGCCATACGATTGCAATGCTTCCTATCACAATGTCGCTTCGGCTTCAACGTTTCGTTTGGCAATCGTAATGCTACGTTACGAAGCTACATGAGAAATGTCATTCAAAGCAAATTCAAAGCGGCTGCTCGTAACGCAACAAAGCTGAAGCGTGTTTGTGTTTCAGGCATAAGAGTGGCGGGCCTACATATTGTTATCAAATAAAAGGTGAAAATTAGTTCTACACAGCCATACAATTTTTAATGGCGTGGCCTGATTTTAACGAAAGAAGGATCAATTTAAATTTTATTACTAGCTGTTCAGGCTTCAGGGGCGCTTCGCTACCCGCACAGATAGGGGTTGTAAGCGCTATTGCGCACAACTGCACAATTACATGCAATGAGAGAACTTTGTGTTCTCGATCGTTTGAGCCAAAGATACCGTTCAAAAGTATGACGGGTTCGTATAAAATTGTTTTCAAATAAGGCACCGTGTAAAAGCGCTTTTGGTATATTTTTTAAATATATCTTTATTTATCTGCTATATTGCTTTGGCAAAGCCGGCTTGCCTTTACAAAGTAACAGCTTTTGATTTTACCGTCTTATGGTGAGCACCTTTAAAATGGCTTTAGTTTCTTAATCCTACAATTTTTTGGATTTATTTTCGGCTTTATGCTATTTGCTGTTTTTCGGCTTTATGCTTATGCGATTTTGTTGTAAGCCAAGCTGGATTAGCCAAAGCAAAACAGCAATTGTTGTTGTAAGCCAGGCCGGCTTTGCCAAAGCAATATAAGCCGTATTTTATATGCCGAGGAACAACAACAATTGCACTGTCGAATTCCTTCTTTGGAATTGTGAAAACCTGCTGTTTGGCTGGTTTTGACATTCGAAATCCGAACTCGCTCGGCAGATATAATGCACCTTAAGCAATCATACACTAAAATCATTTTCTCGGTCACTCGAATATAATGTGTTTTTTGTCTAAGCTTGCTAAGTCAATTTGTCTTAATAAACTAACTGATTAAAATGATTGTTCGCAAAATATAATTAAAGTCGCTTTAACCAAAATCCACTACATTTTTTTTAGGAAAAAACTATTTTAAGTCTATTAGATTTCACAAACTCTCGCTGAAATGATTAAGCATAATCGAATCAGTAGTATGGACTGCATTGCACATTCAAACGATAGGTTAGGTCCACCACCAACGCCATCTATATAAAGATATCCAAAGTAGCTATATGAATTGATTTTACTTCTTTTACGTAGTAAAATGAAGTACAGTAATCATGAAAATTTTCGAATTTCTACAGATTTACCTATTACCGTACCTCCTGAGTCAGAAAAAGCGAAAATAAAAAAATCTGTCTGTGTCCACTCTACAACTTATCGGGATGAAAATTCATATTTAAGCTTTTTACATAAATTGTGAGGCCAGATAATTTTGACGGAAATCTGACAGCCGGAAGTAACAGTTTCCTTAGAAAGTTTTTCTAGTTTTTGCAAATAACTCAAAAAGTATAGCACTTAGGAGAAATCTGTTAAGTGCAAAACAAATTTAATCAAAAAACAAACAAAAAAATTTAAAAAAATAAAAAAAATTCTAAGCTTAGCCTGTACTGTAAGCGCCTTATCTAAGTTATCACAACCAAATACCCAACCGCAGTAAGATTCGCGCATGGCCTGTATCAGCGAATTTTACATTGTTGCTTGCTTAGTTATCACAACCAAATCCACAACCACAGTAAGCTTCGCGCATTCTTGTTTATTTACTGATCATTCATCATTAAAAATCAACGATCGACAAACCGCTGACGTAGCGTCTGCGACTCTTCCGCTAGCAGCGACTCATACAGCGCCGTATCGTCACGTACACCATAGAATGGGTAGTTTTAAGATATGTTAGGATTTTTAGTGTAGTTCTTTTGGATAACTCAACGGGCACAGTATCGATCGGCTTGCCAGATTGAAAAGTAACTTTTAGTATTATTCAATAAAGTATTAATCAGTTAATTTCAATAAAGAAGAAATCAGTTAAATTCAATAAAGGATAAATCTATTAATTTTAATAAAGGTTACATTTGTTAATTTCTACGAATCGAATATTAAACCAATTTGAACGTATGGGATCCAACTCTGGGGCTGTACTAAGCAAACAAATCGTTTAATCATTCAACGTTGCCAAAATAAATTTCTACGTGCAATAACGAATGCTTACCGCTACGTAACCAACGAGGAATTACATGAAGATCTAAATGTTAAATGGGTTGCTGAAGTAATCCAGGAATTTGCCATCAAACATGAAAGAAGATTACTGCAACATACCAATACTGAAGCAATACAACTTATTGACCTAACACAAGAACTAAGACGCCTTAAATGAATTAAACCGCATGAGCTAGCTAGAATTGAAGATTCGTTGCTGGGAGCAGAATATTGATTCGTTGTAAACCCGTACTCGTTCCACTTATTTGTTACAAATAAGTGTGTATCATCATAAGTAAAAATATGTGATAAGATTGTACTATTATAAATAATAAAAAAAAATTTACAGAAAATTCCGGTCCCATTCGTAAAAGAAAGTCGTGATGTGCCTACACTTCCATTTTTTATATATTGAGATGATAAAAACTGATTTCCTCGTTCATTTGGTTTATATTCAGTAATGATTTTTTCCTTTTAAAAGGCTTTTTATTTTTAAATTATGGACTCACTATTAAATACAGTGTGGTCAATTAATTTATATTTTTTTTTATAATTCGCGCACGCTTCAAGGGGTTCGCACCCTTATAATGCTCGGCTATATGCTTGGTACAGCTTGGGCGTTAAGGAAGAGGAGGAGAAAAAAGGAGATGTCTATGAGCTTGTGTTTTACAGTGATGTGGGAAGACAGAGCTTGGCAGAGCATTCCACATACGTGTTGTACGGCTGAAGAACGAATCCCTGAATTTAACTGTACGTCCTAAGATGGGCTTGAGCATTGATCATGATGAGCATTTATAGCGCTACGAGTATTGCGGTTGAATTCAATGAGAGGTGGCATGCAGCTTGGCTAGGAGTTTCCTTATTAAAAAGCTTTTTGGAAAATTGCATCACTGTATTTCATGTAATTAAGTTTTTCAAAACAAAAACAGGTGTTATATAGCAAAGTGGATTATATCTTTTTCACTCGCCAATAGACGAAAATGACTGTTTCATCCACTATAAACTAGCTTCGAAAGTAGCCTTTATGCACTCTAGTGAATTAACATATAAAATAATTTTGTTATTTACCGCAGCCACAGCGAACACACATTCTCAGAGTAATTTTAAATTGCGCATAACCGGTTTAGCAGAAAAACCGGTTTGGTCGTGTGAAAAATAGCGTACATTACTCGCAGAAAAGTGCTCATCGTGCTTGTTAAATTGCAGCACTCTGATATAGCCGCGTGCTTCTAACTCGCACGATAAACTCAACTTTCCTCGCTCGTTATGTAATATACTATTTACCGGTTAGAGCTTTCGGACACCCCTCTGAAATCCCTTAAGTAGACCTCGAAAACCGCATTCTAGTTTTTTTTGTTGAAAAATGCACTTTTCTAAGAAGAATTACCCCAATATACCAAAAATATAATGTATTTCGCGTTCGGTAGAACACGGTTGGAAACTATTTTCAAAATACATATACTTATGGATATTACTAAGATACAAAAATATATAAGTAAATCATAGTCGTTACAATAGATTAAAAAAAAATTTATTGCTTTTACTTCCTAAACGGAAATTGTAAGTAATTTCTCAAATATGGCTATTAAATTCTGCAAACCAAATAAGTAATTTGTGTCCACGGATTGATCCTCAATAGGAAAAACATGTGCGAAATCTATCATTTTAACTTGGATCCATGATTCATGTAAATTTGTATCAGAGTTTGTGTTGACATTCTGAAAAATTCTTTTTTAACTTTCTGTGAAAATAAGAAAACAATATAATAACCATTTCATGGACACGCCCTTGAAAACATGCATCTCTTTTAGCTTTCTTACTACAATAAAATTGATTTTGAAACCAATTTTTGAATAGAAACATTAGTCAATGATTGAACTGTTATTAAAATTAACAAATGTACTTACATACTACGTTTACTAAGCCTTTCGCATTGTGCAATTATTGTTTTCAGTCTTTGACAATCATAAGCTATTAATATTGAGCTTGAATAAAATTGGAAATAAGTTTGTTTTTTAAACCAGTTTTGTATATTATACAACTGTCTTAATATTGATTGAATTAAAGGAGGGTAACATTTCCGTTGTGCATTTAAATACAAAATAATTGTTTCGAATAAAGTTTTTTCATTTAATCGCTTTCCATAATCTTTTCCAAAACGTAAAAATTCATTAGTATCGACGGAATAAACTTGCAATCCGGGAACACACAATCCCAGAGTTTGCTTGGAAGCTGCATATTTTTGCTCTTCTGCAGCTTTTTTTTCAGGTGTTGCTAACGGATCCCAAGTACGTTTTCCTATTTTTATATCTATTATACAGGGTTCTTTCATATGACGTGTAATATTCTCCATTTTTAAAAATTCTTGCTGCAAATAAATAAATTGCTTTTAAGACTCGATTTTGGCAAATATGATAGTATAGCGGCAAGGGTATTTACGCCATCTGTCCCGCACCAATAAGCCCACACGGCTCCAAGTAAGGAGGAGTCTAGTTTTAAATGATAGGTAATAAATTACCTTTTAATAAAATACAAATGTGAACCAATCGATACCAATAAACAATTTAATACCAATTGTAAAGAAACGTTTTACGTTTTTTTTACTCTGCCAATAAAGAGGTCTGATTGTTTCCAATTTGTTTTTAACTGGAATCTATTTTCATTATCTTCATTTGATATCAATTAACAAACAATAATTAAACCTATTTAAAACACATCCACAAAAGTTCTTTTCAACACTCAACGAGGCGAGGGCTTTCAAGCCCGCTATACTATATTTAGCCATTGACGAGTTGTATCTAAATGACGTTATTTTGTTGCTTACGTTTCTACCGTTCACAGTTATTTCTACTTTTTCTTTAAAGACCGGAACAAATTGTCTTATCTTTAAAAAGATGGGGTCGTTCGTCGTTTGTAGTGCCTGATAAAATCCAAACTCACGTAAACCACAGGACGGCTTCCCAAGAGGTTTTAATACATATCCACTGTTTCTGTCTTTGAGCAATCCAATCGAGTTGTGATCCACTTTGAACGCATGCCCTGCTACCTGAGTCTCCAATGGACAAAATCCATGGGGGAGATGAAGACCTTCCATAGTAAACTTCGTAATTGAGTAAGAGTTACGCTCAAATATACTAAAATAAAGTTAAATCCCACGTTCAAAAATAAACAAGGTTGAATTGAATATACACACAATAACATAAGGCGTACTTTAATTGCCGAGGAATTATCATTTGAAATTTAGCAAAACAGCAGGTTTTCCTGTTCCAAAAAAGATAGTGCAATTGTTGTTGTAATTCTTTATTCCTCGGCAAATCAGCTATAATTAGAAATATAATCTAAAATATACTTACATTTTACGCCAAAGGTGTTATTACATTATGAAAAAATTTAAATTGATATATGCTATATTGCTTTGGCATATACGGCTTGGCTTTACAAAAAAACAGCTTTTGGCTTTACCGCCTTACCTTAATCCTGAAAATTTTTATTTACTTCGACTTCATGCCGCTTTATCACCGCCTTACGGTGAGCGCTATAACTATAAAATTTTTGGATTTATTTTCGGCTTTATGCTTATGCGATTGGTTGTAAGCCCAGCTGGATCAGCCAAAGCAACGCAGCAATATAGCAATATCTGTATTTTAATGGAATCCGAATCCGAATTCCAATTTCAAAACCAGCCAAAACCAGCCAAACAGCAGGTTTTCAAATTCCCAAGAAGGAATTCGACAGTACAATTGTTGTTGTAATTCCCAATTCGAATTCTATTAAATATAGCTGTATTTAGAAATTATTAGAAATTCAATTCAAAAAGAATTATAGCTGCATTTTATTGGTAACGAAATTACGAATAGTTTACAACTACAGGGCCATGCATTCGGATTTCGGAATACTATTCCAACTTTTTGTAGCTATGATAGGCGTATTTTATTTGGGCGAAATAGATCTAACTAAATCTTTTTAAATTGATCACTCAAAAGATCGAAATGACCCAACTGGTTAGCAAAAAATCAGGTTAAAAAGAAACAACTTGCTCATTCGTTCACTGAACAGGTTAGCAAAAGAACAGGTTTTTAAGAAGGACTTGCAAATTCGTTCACTGAACTGGTTAGCAAAAGAACGGGTTAAAAATGAACGACTAGCTCATTCGTTCACTGAACAGGTTCGCAAAAGAACATGTTAAAAAGAAACGACTTGCTCATTCGTTCACTTAAAAGGTTAGCAAAAGAACAGGTTTTTAAGAACGACTTGCTCATTCGTTCACTGAACTGGTTAGCAAAAGAACGGGTTTAAAAGGAACGTGTTGCTCATTCGTTCACTGAACTGGTTAGCAAAACAACAGGTTAAAAAAGATAGACTTACTCATACGCTCATTTCCTTTGTCTCGTTCTTATGTGCTTCGTTCGTGAACTAACCAATATCGAACTTTCGAACTAACCAACGTATGACTTTTCATGAAAGGGAAAAAGAATGGTTGCTACATAGAAAAACAACCGAAAATGAAATTAGATTTACAAGAATTTTCTTATTATATGGGTGTTTCAACAGGTGCGCTTCAACTTTTCTCCGATAGGGACGGCGAACGACGCCATATTTTTTATTGTTCTTTTGTCATTTGGAAACTTCATTAGTATACATTTCATCATGGAACGCTACACATGTATACAGCGATTGCAAATCGTGCAAATTTTTTATCAAAATAATAGTGAATTGGGCTCAAGAGCAAATCGAAAATGATGCAGATTTTCACCGAAAAATCATCTTCAGCGATGAGGCTCACTTTTGGCTAGAAGGATTTGTCAACAAGCTAAATATGCGTTACTGGGCAGAAAGCAGCCCACACGTGATTCATGAGGCACCGTTGCATCCCGAAAAAGTCACTGTTTGGTGCGGATTACATGCCGGCGGCGTCATTGGGCCATATTTTTTCATCGACGATAACGATCGCCACGTTACTGTTAATGGAAATCGGTACCGCGATATGATAAACGATTTTTTTGGCCGCAATTGAATGGAATGGACTTGGACGACATGTGGTTTCAGCAGGACGGGGCCACATGCCACACAGCACACGATACAATCGCGTTATTGAAGACTAAGTTCGATGAGCGTGTTATTTCGCGAAATGGGCCCGTCCAGTGGCCGCCGCGCTCGTGTGATTTGACACCTCTAGATTATTTTCTTTGGGGTTATGTGAAGTCATTGGTCTATGCCAATAAGCCGGCGACGTTGCAAGAGCTCAGAGCCAATATTGAACGTGAAATTGCTGGAATTTCGGCCGATTTATGCGAAAGAGTGGTCGAAAATTGGGTTCAAAGATTGGACTTCGTAAAACGTGCACGCGGTGGTCATGCAAAAGAAATCGAGTTTCATACTTAAATGTGTCATATGTATATGTTCAAATTCGTTAATAAAAAAAAAGTTAGTTCAAAAGTCGAAAAGTTTGTGTTTTATTCAACAAAAAAGTTGAAGTGCTCTTATTGAAAAACCCTTTATCATTTTCAACTCGCAATCACATGGCAAATAATGTCAAATCAAACTGTTTGACATCATAAAAAGTAAAATTGATTGCCAATTTTTTAACTGTGATTTAAAACTATTTTGGAACTTTTTATGTATTGTATATATAATTATATATGCAGATTATAGCCCATTTTAAATATTTGCGTAATTTTTATTTCGATCGGTTGCTTAGTTTTGGCTGTATGTGTTATAAGCAGAATCATACATTTTTAGGATCTCGGGAGAAAAAAGTATTTTTGCAATCCTTTTTTTTTTGTATGCAAAAAAAAATTTTATTTTCTGTTTAGGTGTTCAAAACTACTGCAACCAAACTGGAATTTATAATTTATTGCAAATAAATCGTTTTATGTGTTTGGTGTTGTAACGAAGCTATTCATCATATGAATAGCTTCGCCACATACCGTACAAGTAAATTTAACAAATTTGTAATAAAGACAACCCATGTCAAGACTATAGACGTTAACGTTAATACAGATAGAAACTTTTGACAAAGTACCCGACATCTTCAAAAGTCTACGCGAATTTTCAGGACAACCAGGTGAATTTGGTTCACGGAATAAAGTGTTGACAAATGACAACCCTCGTGCAAGGAAACAATACCATACCAGAATTCTATTAGATGGTTTATCAGCATATCTTCTTATTCCTAGAAGAAGAAATGATATTCTGTAAAAGAAACAAAGGAGAAGAAAGCACATATAACAGTAGGAAAATAAACCCGGTGGGCGCGATCTAAAAGCCTCTTTTAACCCATTCGTGGTTCGGGCGAGAAGTTCTCCAAAGATTGCACCTGAATTTGAACCCACCCCCTTCTTTTTCCTCTGGGCACGGCAACCCTCTGAGACACGAAAATACAGGAGAAATTATGACCACTTTGAAGGTTATTTAAAACTCCATTGTGTTAGGGTTTATGCATGAATAATTCGTTTAGTTTTAATTTCTTTATGAATCATCGCTTATTAAACTATACAATTGTTTAGATAAGGATATTTACAGGGGTAAATTACTTAGAACTATGCTTATAATATTTAACAACTTCACAGTGGTTACATTTCTTATTATGATTGAAGTAAGTTCTCAATAAGACATTATATCGAGCACAGGATATCTATATTAAGGTAAGGCTAATTTACTTGGTCAATACCATTTGGATCAAGTGCTTTGTTAATCGATACTGGATCTCTGTGACAACGCTGCTATTTACAAAAAAAAACAAATTTTCTCTATATTTACCTCTAGCTTGAAAGAGAGAGAAAGACTGGCGCTCACCTTCTGGGTGTTTCCAAATTCCACAACTTTAATCTTTCTCCCTCAAAAAAATTATTTGATTGAGTTTTTCCCCTTTTAGGCGGTTTCTTCTGTCATTGGTTATTTCACCTGCCTTTGAAAATACTCTCTCTGAAGGTACAGACGATGCGGGAATACACAAATATTTTTGGGAGAGCTGGAAAAGTTCTGGGTGTACTGCTTTTTGAGAGTTCCAAAAAGTTAGTGGGTCTCGCGAACGGTCCAAATATTCGCAATGTAGATATTGCTATATATAAAGATTTCCCATAACGCTAGGTGCATTATTATGAGTCATCTTTCCTTCGGCTACCTTTCGATCAAGCATTGACTATAGCGATATTGGCTTTAAAGTATTTCCGACACTGGGTCATTATATTTCCATTTCCGTTGTGTTAACGCTTTTATTATTTAAGAGATATGTGACTTCCCTCCTCAACCACTTTTGCGCATTTTCAGCATTTGCTTGATTTAAAAAAAAAGAAAAAAATCTTCTTAAATCTGGTATCTGTACAGTTGCTTTCGCACAGATTTTGTCCGCTTCCTATTGACCAAGTCGTTTTTTAATTATATCGAGTAAAGTTGATTTAAGTTAATGTCCACAGGAACTTTTCTCTTTAACACATGTAATCGTGTACTGGAGTCCTCTTATCAATGGTCTTATCATCACCATTCATTTGCTGCAACCGATAGTCCTAAGTCCGAACAAATGAAAACTTCATTCATTCAAACGTAAAACCATGAAAATGAAAAAATCATTCGTTCACACTTAAACCCATTCATTTGTCCAAACGAATGAAAAAATCATTCATTCAAACGTAAAACAATTCGAATGAAAAAATCATTCCTTCACACGTAAAACCTTTCATTTGCTGCAACCGATAGTCTAATGTCCAAACGAATGAAAAATAATTCGTTCAAACCAAAAACTATTCATTTGCAACCGACAGAATGAAAAATCATTCGTTCACACGTAAAACCAAAACCATTCATTGGTCCAAATATTAATTAATAATTAGTATTATTGCGTCAACTGAGGTATTGATGTTGTGAAACAATTCTTTCACAAGTGCTGCTTTGCTTTGGCAAAGCCGGCTTGGCTTTACAAAGCAACAGCTTTTAGCTTTACCGCCTTATGGTGAGCACCAGTACTATAAAATGGCTTTAGTTTCCTTAATCCTGAACATTTTTATTTACTTCGGCTTCATGTCGATTTATCACCGCCTTACGGTGAGCGCTACAACTATAAAAAGGCTTTAGTTTTAAGTACTAAAAACTTTTTGGACTTATTTTCGGCTTTATGCTTATGCGATTGTGTTGTAAGCCAAGCTGGTTTAGCCAAAGCAACTCAGCAAAGGTGTAAAAAAGGCAAAATGTGCGAAAATGCATTATTTAGATTTATTGGGTCAATTAAACAAAAGTGCGGATATTCACGGAAATTGTTAAATTGACACAAAGAATTGCAACATGTGCGTACTTTAGATTTTTTTGATTGTGAATTCATTTGGTGAAAAATTATTTCACAATTTGATTATGAGAACGCGTGCAATTTACAATTTTCAACTTATAATATGTGCATGGGTTGTGATAATTTTTTTTTTTTTTTTTTTTTTTGTATGGGAACCCTAGTCCAAGTGACTGACACCGCGACCTAAAAGATCTATTGTATCAATAGGGCATTAATTGTCTAAAATACATACAACCTTCCTAATAAAGGCTAATATGTCCTTAGTAGCAGAGTTTTTCAACTCCGCTGTGGAGCACATTTCCTTATGGAATATGCGTTTCCTTAACCAAATAAGTGCTGGGCAATCGCAGAGAACATGTTCGGATGACTCCTCATCCTCCGCAGAATCTGCATTCTGTTAGAGAGCCCACACCTATTTTGTTAAGATGGTATCTAAGGCCACAGTGGCCAGTTAGAAAACCTACTTTATCAAGATTCAGGATTTCTTTGTATGAATATGGTCTGATCAGTTGTTTGGATTGCCTTAGCCCTGGGGTATTAATCCAATGTGCCAAGCGAAGTTCGCCCTCCCAACAGTTTAACACCTTTGTGGCGGCACTCCAGTTGACGCTACAAAAAGGTTCAGGTCCTATGAGTGCAGTTTCTGAGCCAGCTCTAGCTAGTTCATCTGCGGCTTCGTTGCCTGCGATACCTCTATGACCTGGTACCCAACCGAGCTTAACCCTGTTGTGTCTGGCTAGAGATTGCAATGCTTCGTAGCAGCTTTTTACTGTAAAAGAGTCCATTAAGTTGGACGACAGCGCTTTGATTGCTGCCTGGCTGTCTGAGTAGATATATATTCTAGCGCCTTTAACGCCTTTGCTAAGGTTTAACCTGGCACAGATCTCAATGGCATGGAGTTCGGCTTGGAAGACCGTTGGGCTGTCTCCCATTGGTATCGAGACCTTTGTATTAGGTCCGTAGACACCGGCTCCAACTCCAGATTCCATCTTTGATCCATCAGTGAACCAAACCAGACCAGTAGTGTCTAGTGTCGGAACACCATTTGACCAGCTTGCGCGGTCTGAGATCTCTACTTCAAATAACCTTCCGAAACAGTACTCCCTGACCATAACGTCCGGTATTGTGCAGAACATGTCTCTTTGGGGAATTGAGTTGAGGATACTCAGGTGTCCCACAAGGTCGCCTGGTTTATACTTAAATTCTAGTTGCAGCTTGATAGCGCATCTAGCGGCCGTCTTCCTGAAGAATACCTGAAGGGGCGAAAGACCTACGATAGCTTCTAATGCTGTCGTTGGGCAGGTGCGCATAGCACCTGTAATACCTAGACAGGCAATTCTTTGGAGCTTCTGAAGCTCGTTTGCCGTTTTTCGCTTGAGTACCTTGGGCCACCATATTATGGCTGCATGCGAGATTATGGGTCTCACCATCATTGTGTAAATCCAATAAATCATCTTAGGATTGAGGCCCCAAGTACTGCCGTAAAGTCTCCTGCAGGCCCATAGGGCCCTTGTAGCGCGTTTAGTAGCAGTCTTGATATGAGCATTCCAGTTAAGTCTTTTATCAAGGATAACACCGAGGTATTTGACCTCGCTGGAGTACTTAAGAGTGGTGCCTTTAATGGTGATTGGGTTTAAGTCAATCGAAATTCTTTTGGTGAAAGTCACTAGAACAGTTTTGCTAGGATTGATGGATAACCCTTCCCTGCTACACCAGTCTAAAACTTTTAAGAGCGCACATTGCATGACAGCAGAGATAGTCTTGCAGTGTTTGCCTCTTATTATAATTGCCAGGTCGTCAGCATAACCAATGGCGGTGTAGCCTGATCTGCGTAGATTGGCCAAGAGATCATCTATGACCAGTGACCACAGAAGGGGAGAGAGAACTCCTCCTTGGGGGCATCCCTTAACTGCGGTCACAGACACTGACACTCCTCCTGAGGAAGATGTGATATCCCGACTCTCGAGCATAGCCCTAATCCACAGATTGGTCGAGGTTTCGATACCCTTGTTGCTAATAGCTCTCTCTATAGAGTCATAGCCAGTGTTATCGAAGGCGCCTTCAATGTCCAGAAATGCACACAAAGCAACCTCCTTGGATCGAAATGTTCCTTCTATCTTTTTAACCAGATAGTGGAGGGCACCTTCTGTGCTTTTGCCTTTTCTGTATGCAAACTGGCTTGAGTGCAAAGGAGCAGACACCTCTAGTCTGCTTCTAATATGAACATCAATGAGTCTCTCCATGATTTTTAGGACAAACGATGTTAGACTGATTGGTCTGTATGATTTAGGTAGTTCACTAGGTCTATTGCCTGGTTTGGGGATAAAAATCACGTTTACCTGTCTCCAGGCAAAAGGAATGTATCCCCAGTTGAAGCTAGCTCTAAATAATAAAATTAAACTCGGAAGGATTGCATCAATCGCCTTCTGTATAAAAGCAGGAAAAATGCCATCCCCCCCTGGGGCTTTGAATGGTTTGAAGGAGCCTACTGCCCATCTAACCTTATCAGAGGCAAATATTTTACCAGATAAACTATTGGCTCTACTAGCGATACTAACCCTTCGGTCATTCGTGTTCGAATTTGTGTGAGGCACACTGTTGTACGAGCCGGGGAAATGAACATGTAGAAGCGTTTTTAGTGTGTCCTCCCGGTCCGTCGTGTAGGTGCCGTCATTCTTTTTCAACAGACCCACACTTTTTGTCTGATCCTTAATAAGTGCCTTGTGGATTCGCGCGGCTGCTGGCATTTCAGCGATATTCTCGCAGCACTTCCTCCACGTGGCCCGCTTAGATCGTCTTAATTCAGAGTTATATTCTGTAAGGGCGGACTTATATTCGTCCCACCTCTTTGTGTGTTTAGCTGAGTTGAAGAGCTTTCTAACTTTCCTCCTGAGCTTCGCCAATATGTCACTCCACCAAGGAACTTTGCGTTTACAAAGATTAGTTTTGCCGACACAACTGCCATGGTAGGAAGTAAGTAGTAAATCATTTACTTGGTAAGCTGCCTCGTCTAGTACCTCTATTGAGTCAATAGGTGAGACAAGCATATCTGATTTGGAGAGAACTAGTCCTCGATAAAGATTCCAGTCGGTTGACTTAGGATCGTATCTGGGAGAGGTATGTTCCAACGCGACTGGAATGTCAAACCTGATGTGTTGGTGGTCTGACAGCGAGGCCTCATCGGACACATGCCAATTAAAAATGGAATTTGAGATAAATGGACATATGGGATATGGGATAAATGGAGTGTGAGATCTAGTACCTCTTCGCGAATCGCATTTACGAAGGTTGGTTTAGAGCACTTGTTTGCGATATCTACATTATTGCTAATAAGATAATCTAAAAGACACTCACCCCTTCGATTGATACCGCTGCTTCCCCAAACCTCATGATGAGCGTTGGCATGACATCCTATGATGAAATGGATGTTTCTTTCTTTACAGTGCGTTATCATATCCTGCACCTCTTTGGGCGGAATGGTGTCTTCATCGCCGGGGAAGTATGCCGAGGCACATACAATATTTTGTATCCCTCTCTCGGTCGGAACCTCCACCAGAACGGCAACCAGGTCCCTAGTTGTAAATTCTGGAATGGGAAGGAAGTTAATGTTAGATCTGATAAGGCAGGCGGCTCTTGGAACCGCCTCCCAACGTTTTACTATTAACTTACCTTTCCCGTCCTTTAGACCCTTCACCTGTCCGCTAATAGCCCAAGGCTCCTGTATGAGGCCAAGGGCTATGTTCTCTTCGGCGAATCTTTTGCTAAGTGTAGCGGACGCCCCCTTAGCATGATGTAGATTCGCCTGTAGCACCTTTATGGTGCTCATCCTTCCTCCTTCTGAGAAAGAGCCTGCCGGATTAGAACCGCTTTTTTGGAGCCCTTACCCTTACGGCAGGCGGTCTGGCTCGGTTGGCCCGTTGGTCTGCCATTGCCAATCCTACTCCTAGGAGTAAGTGCAGCTCTTGCTGCGTTTTTACCATTTCTGGAAGGAATTGAACCAGATGGCTTGGTAGCCTTGCTGGACGATGGAGCTGGTCGTATTACCAGCTTTGATGTTTTGGTTCCAGACCCGCTGTGGTCAACCTGCCCGGAAGAGCTGGTGACCGAAGAGACAGTCTTTTGTTCAGCTGGCGCTGGGTCGGAGCCACTCAGACACGCTGGCTCAGTGGTATTTTGAGCAGAGCTGTCTGTGTTAGAGGTGCATTGGTCAGATGCCGAGTTCTTATCGGTGCTCTTAAGAATCAGCCTAATCTGACCAAAGCGGTACCCTATAATGCCATTGTTGGCACTTAGTCTTTTCATGGAGGCGTCGTCAACCGCCATTACGAGATGAAGGAGCGCACCTTCCTTCCATGAAGTGGCATTTAAGCCTTCGTTCTGGGCCTCGATTGTGGCCAGAACCTTCTCTGAAGGGAGTTCAGTGCTTTGTGGAAAGAACCCACGGACGATGTGTGTCTTCGGGAAAGATCCCTCTTCCACTAGCATCACGTCCAGTCCACTTTTTTCCTTAATTTTTTGGAAATTGGAGCGCATCCACCCGGCAGTAGAGCTGTCATCCATCCTGTTTTGGGATACGTTCCAGTGAAGCGCGGCCAAACGCCGCAGCCGGTCATCTCAATCGAGGTGTCGATTACCGCTTCTTGAATGTGAGCGATTTGCTCCTTTTGGACAACCCTCAGTCTGACAGCACTGGTCACTTGACTGAAAGTGGGATTGTCAGGCGAGGGTCCTGCTCTGGCCTTCTTGGCAGTCGATGAGGGCGGTGTCTGGTCTTCCGACCTGACGCGTTTGACAACGCTCTTAGTAGGAGGCGCCGCTTTGGCAAAAACAAGAGCACTGTCTCTGTCTTTCCCTATGCGTAAAGCATGCTTAAAGCGTCTTTTCTTCCTCGAAGTTAGCTTAACATAAGCCTGTTGTTGGATCTGCATTCCCCCTAATGCGATCCCAACCGAGGAGCATATGGATTTCTCCGAGATGACGCTGATGGTGTCGACAACTTCGGATGTGTCAGACTCGGATGAATTCGAATCCACACCCTTGTTGCCAACATCTAAAAGTGACGTTGTGTTCAACACGGGGTTGATCTTGGAGAGCTTATCCCCCACCGACGAAACAACGGTCTGCATTTGAGCAGGTTCCGCGTTTGCTGTCAACGCTTGATTGACCGTCGGAAGGGAATCAGTTCCTAACGAGGTTTCAAGTGGCCCAGAAGCACATCTCGATATTTGTGTCACCACTGGGATGACTGTCAGGGGCACAGAAGCCTCTGACACTACAACGGGCCGCTCTAACGCAGGTCCCGAGGTTGATGCGATTGGAGATGCATCGGTCTCATAAATGATGTTTGGATTCTCAATAATTCCCACGAGTATCCGGGAAAATATGTCACCCATGGTAGAGCCCGGTATACCACGAGAAGACCGGTTAAAATCGGAGGTTGCCAGGTATCCGAAGTCCCGTGCTAGCGACCAACAACTCATGGCCATGCATCCCTAGGCGCACGTGTCTCACCACTGGATTTAGGATTTTTTAGTCTGTCGAGGTTTTCTCCTCCACTTGCTTTATTGAGGATAGGGTTGCCCCGTTACCCCACACCCTCCTCCTTTACCCGGGCTTGGGACCTGCATGCTGTCTACGTACTAGGAGAGGTAGTCGTCTCATTCTCTTGCCAAAAATCACACCTACTCATCTCTAAAGAGTGAACAGCTGTGATCCGTGACCAACTCAGAGACCACCCCCACTCCCACACGACGGAAAGCAAGGCGGAGTTAAAATATACTATAACACTCCCACCGTTTGATTGAGGCTCCTGCAAAATATAAATTTTTATTTTATTTTTAAAGACAGAAGTATTACAAGGGTTGTTATTGTATTGTTATTAATATGTATATTTTTAAACTAATTGCTTTTGTTTTTTTAGATTGGAACAATATCTGGTAAATATTTTCATCGTATTTTATCTGTTTTAAATATAGTGTTTCCAGTTTTAAATCTGTTATTGTCGTATTGGAGTTTTCTTTAATTTTTGTCATGAAATTTGGTAGAATAAATTTATCATGTGTTTTTATTTGTACATTTGAAAAAGTACTATTGTCTACTTTGATTTTACAATTTTCAAATTAAAGCATAAAGTTTCCTTTGATTTTCAGTTTTGATTTATTACAGTTATATGCTCTAGTACTATTAGAATTTCTAAAAATTATAATTCCTGGTAATATTTCTTTTATTTCTTGGTTTTCTAATGGCTGCATTTCACTATTTCCATTAAAACTTAGGGTCGCTCGGGCCTCGGGGCCGGGAGGCTCTTTTTTTCAAATTTTATATACATGTGTAACTCCGATTGACAACACTTTTGTAAAAATTTTGGCGACCCTGGGCCCCGGGGTCGTGACTCGTGAGGCCTTATACAAATTTTTTAAAAAAATTAGACCGACTTTCTTTAAATTTTATACACGATGGACAACACTTATTGTAAAAATTTTACAGACGTCGGGTCCCGGGGTTTCATCATCATCATATTTGGCTCTACAACCGGGGTCCGGTCCTGGCCTCCCGCAAAAAGTCTCTCCACCGGTCCCGATTTCGAGCCGATGTCATCCAGTTTGGCATCTCTAAACTCTGGGCATCCTGGTCTACGCCATCCTTCCAGCGTAGGCTTGGCCGGCCGTGTTCCATAAATCCTACCGCAAAGGACTTTCCAAGCAGGATCATCTTCGCTCATGCGAGCTAGGTGGCCTGCCCACCGGAGCCTACCGAGCTTAATTTTCTTCACGATGTCGACATCGCGGTAACGCTCGTAGATCTCATCATTATAGAGTCTCCGAAACCGTCCTTCCTCACATACGGGGCCAACAATTCTCCGCAAGACTTTTCTCTCGAACGCGGCTAAGAGGTCAGAATGCTTTTTGCTAAGCACCCAAGTCTAGGATCCATATGTACGTACTGGTATGACCATTGTCTTATATATCAGCAGCTTGGATGTTATGGTTAAGTTCCTGGATTTAAAGAGTCTTGCCAGGCCATAGTAGGCTTTGTTGGCTTTAAGCAACCGTGCGCGTATTTCTGGTTCCATGCTGTTATCGGCTGCTATAGTTGACAAGAGATAGTTAAAGGATGGCATTACTGCAAATTCGCGCTCCACTATCTGAATTGAGGGACCAATGTTGGATCTGCTACTCGCAGACGTGGCCACCATGTACTTTGTTTTGCTCTCATTTATGTGCAGCCCAAGATTTCGTGCCGCCTGCTCTATCTGGATGAAAGCTCCCTGTACAGCTCTTTGGTTTCTACCAACGATGTCGATTTCGTCTGCGTAAGCCAGTATCTAAATGGACTTATAGAGGATTGTTCCTCTCGCCGTTACGTCAGTGTCTCGGATCACTTTCTCCAACGCCAGGTTGAAGAGGACGCAGGCCAGTCCATCCCCTTGCCGGAGCCCGTTATAAATGTTGAATGGGCTTGATAATGATCCGGATACCTTTACTCGGCTTATAACATTGGTCATGGTCAACCTACATAGTCGTGTCAGTTTATTTGGGATGCCGAAATCTCTCATGGCTTCATAAAGTTCTACTCTGGCTATGCTATCATAGGCGGCTTTAAAGTCTATAAAAAGATTGTGTAGTGAGTTTTGAAACTCTAGACATTTTTCCATCACCTGCCTTAGGGTGTAAATCTGATCAGTTGTTGATTTGCCTGGGATGAAGCCACACTGGTATGGACCAATGATGACTTTAGCGTATGGGGCTATCTTGTCTTGAAGGATAGAGGAGAAAATCTTATACGCGGCACTCAACAACGTTATACCGCGATAATTGCTGCATTTTGTGATATCTCCCTTCTTATGTATGGGGCACAGGATGCCTCTTCGCCAGTCTTCTGGCATAACTTCTTCTTCCCATACCTGCACTATTATTTCATGAATTGCTTGGTGTAATGTGGGCCTCCTATTTTTATCAGTTCCGCTGGGATCCCATCAGATCCCGGGGCCTTATTATTTTTGAGCCGATTTATCGCTCTGCTAACTTCGACTATGCTTGGTGGCGGCAGCATAGTATGATCTTCGGTCATTGGTGGAGCCTCCAATTCCTCAGTAAGCTGGCCATTTAGCAACTCATGAAAGTGCTCTTCCCATCGCTCTAAGATGCCTTTAAGATCGGCGATCAGATTACCCTCTTTGTCCTTGCAGTATGTGCAACGCGGTGTATATTGCGTCATACCGCGGACTCTTTGGTAGAACTTCCGCGCCTGGTGCGGTCCTTACTCTCTGTACTGTTCCAGTTCATGGACGAGGTTCTTCTCCATTATTGCTGCCTCTATGACTCGTTGTCCATTGTCATTAGTGTTCTCGTGTAAGCTATTGGTGCCAATGTACTGCCTGAATACTGTCTCCCTACCTATTTTAGCATTCATATCCCCCAGAATGATTTTTAGATCATACTGAGTGCAGGCATGGAGTTCCCGTTGGACTGATTCAAAGAATTCTTCTTTTTCATCATCTGGGGAATCCTCTGTAGGTGCGTGAACAATTATGAGGCTTATGTTTTAAAAATTTGCCCTGCACGCGAAGAGTGCATAGCCGTTCATTTACTGCATTAAAAGCCGATAACGGTGGGTTTCATTCTTTTGCTGACTAGAAACCCCACCACGAGCACATGATGTCTTGCATGACAGCTGTAATAAATGTCATATTCTGATTTTTGCAAGACACCATTCCCTGTCCACCGCATCTCCTGAATTGCTGTTAAGTCAGCATTATATTTGGACAGGGTACGTGGTCGTCGTCGTTCATCAGTGTATCCGAGGCTGATTTTGGGTTCCGTAATAATAATTTTTTTACAGGCGAGGTTATTGGCCTCGCGCCAACCTTACTTTGAAGGGACTAACCCGATCATTCAGCTTTTCCTGCATTGGAGGAAAATTACCAGCGGCCACCACGTGGAGGTTGGATCGCATTTCCACCAATTCATACAAATTTAAAATAAAAATAAACTCGAAGTTCTTAAAATTTTAAGCACATGTGTATCTTTGATGGACAAAACTTTTTGTGCATTTTTTTTTGGAGTGATCGGGTTCTAAGGCTCGAGGGGTGCCTCTATAAGTTTTTTAAGAATTAACCCTATTTTCTTCAAATTTTAAACATATGTGTATTTTATTTGTATTTATTTGTATTTTATTACACATGTGTATCTCCGGTGACAACAGTTTTTAAAAAAAAATTTGAAGTGAAGGGGCTCTAATTAACCCGGTTAAACTTTGCCAACATAACTATATATCTCCTATTCTTCGTTTGAGGTGTGGGTTGTAAATTTTGTGTGTTAATTCTTCAAAAGTTGCATTTATTCCTGTCTTATTTTTGACTTGGTGTTCTTTTTCTATTAACACAGTTTATTTGACCTTGTCTTCTATATCTTCTAACAGCGTGGTGCATTTTAGAATTTTGAATTGTTTATTATCTGAGAATATTTCTTCGTACGTGAGTTTAAATATGTCAAAGATGATATATAGATATATAGATGATGAACATCTATTATGAGTGACTTTTATGACGTCTATGTGTAAAATTGCGCGTGGTCTGTTGGGTTATCTAGTTATTTTGTAGGGTATTTTTGGTGGTTTTCAGTCGTACATTTCTAAGGTTTATACTTCACAGTTATTCGTAAATTGGGTTATTCTTCGTTTGAGCTTTGAGGTGTGGGTTGTAAATTTTGTGTTTTAATTCTTCAAATGTTGCATTTATTCCTGTGTTATTTTTGTCTAGGTGTTCTTTTTCTATTAACACAGTTTATTTGACCTTGTCTTCTATATCTTCTAACAGTGTGGTGCATTTTAGAATTTTGAATTGTTTATTATCTGAGAATATTTCTTCGTACGTGAGTTTAAATATGTCAAAGATGATATATAGATATATAGATGATGAACATCTATTATGAGTGCGTTTAGCTTAGTGGGATTAAAATGGTTTTATATTATTATGACTGCGGTTTGCCTGTCTAAATCTTTCATGTAAATAGTTTTACTTGCGTTATTGAAAATATTTTTGCTTTAAATTTTAGCTGATCCAAAGTTTAACTCTATATTAACTTCTCGTGCCCGTGGCTGGTGGACTGGCTGGCTGGCTGGTCAGATCTTGCGATCAATTTTTAACCCACTTCCCAAAACCCGAGTTAACTGAAATTTTGCACACATGTATATTTCCGGTGACAACATCTATTAAAATTCGAGAGTGATTGGGCCGCGGAGTCGGGGGGCTCCCATAAAAAATTTTTCCCCATTTAGCGGCATCAGATCATGTCATACTATGATGACTGTGTTATGTGTGCGCGATTCACTGTGAGTAGCGCTGCTTGCTTTACGATTAGGGTTGTTTTGTTGGGTTATAATGCAGTGTTTATTTCTCTATATTAACTTCGCGTGCCCATGGCTGGCTGGCTGTCTGGTCAGATCTTGTGGTCAATTTTTAACCCACTTCCTAAAGATCGATTTGATTCAAACTTTGCACACATGTGTATCTTCCATTATTAAAATTTGGGGCCCTCGTGGTTTTACAAAATTTACCCGATTTTCTTAAAATTGTATACACATATGTATTTCTAATGGACATCACTTTTTATAAAAATTTGGGTCTGGAGGCACCCAAATTTTATAAAAAAAGTAAGCGATTTTCTTAAAATTTTATACGGTTGACGAAATTTTTTGTAAAAATTTTGAATTGATCGGGACCGTGGTCGGTGGGGGGGGGGTGCACCTATACAAATTTTAAAAACAAATCTATAAAAAAAATTGAACGAGTTTCTTCAAATTTTATACGTATTTGTATCTCTGATGGACAACACTTTTTATGAAAATTTGGTGATCGGGCACCAGGGCTGGGGGCACTTATAAAAATTTTATAAAAAAATGTACCCGATTTTCTTAAAATTTTATACGCATGTGTATTGTAACGACGTTTTCTACAGCCGTGGTAGGCTCAGTAGTTTGTCCAGGGTTCGTTACAGAAAAATTATGAATTATGATACGTGATCTACTTTCGTTTATTAATAATTTTATGTTTACAATATTTTGTTCTTTTTTTCTCTTTAAGTATACTTTATATAATGTTCTATGAACTATAAGGATCACCACCTCTATACATGGGGCTGTCGTGATCATGCAGCGTGCTTCCCGTAAATGGGCTGTTAGTGGGATAGGATGGAGGAAAGGTGCTGCTGGAGAGGTGGCACTTCTGCCCCTGAAGAGAAATAAAACTTAGCCAGAGAATCCCTTACCGTTGGTCGGGGGAAATTCTCTGCTGTATAAAGCTAATGTACGTAAATCAAGCTAAACCAATGTACTGTTGGAGAGGTGGCACCTCTGCCCGTGAAGAAAAATAAAACTTAGCCAGAGAATCCCTTACCGTTGGTCAAGGGGAAATTCTCTGCTGTATAGAGCTAATGTACGTAAATCAAGCTAAACCAATATACTGTTGGAGAGGTGACACCTCTGCCCCTGAAGAGAAATAAAACTTAGCCGGAGAATCCATTACCGTAGGTTGGGGGAAATTATTTGCTATATAAAGCTAATGTACGTAAATCAAGCTAAACCAATGTACTGTTGGAGAGGTGGCCAGAGAATCTCTTACCTTGAGTCGGGGAAAATTCTCTGCTGTATAAAGCTAATTGCGCTGTAAGCCAAAGAAAATAAGCAACCTATAGTCAAAGAACCACTTACCGCGTGAGGGGAAGTTCTTGACTGAGACGAAAAGCAAACAAAGATGAATAATTTTACAAATAAGGTGGTGGTTATCCCGGAATGAAATGAAAATTTTATATAATTCAAAATAGATTTTATTTTTCTCATTTTTTGTGGGAGGAAATTTCTTATACCCGTGTCATCACACCCCCCTCATACTCACGGGGGGATAGCGACCTGGACGTGTCCTGAGCGGTTATTGTTGACGGCATAACATTTCCCATTTATATACTCGGGGAAATGTTTCTGCTGGCTCTTCTTTCGTGTGTATTGGGCCTTTCTTTTATTTGTTGTTGTAGTTCTGTGGGCCAGTGGTCCGGTTCCACTAAGTTTTTGGTGATCATGTTGGGGCTCTCATGTCCGTTGCTGCATTTGTTGTTACCCTGGTTGTTGTTGTTACTGTGGTTTTTGTTGTCGCTGTGCTTGTTGTTGTAACTGTGGTTTTTGTTGCCGCTGTACTTGTTGTTGTTACTGTGGTTGTTGTTGTTGTTGTAGCAACTCAAGGCCTGAAACGAGACCAAGAGGAAACCCTCCAAACATTAAACCCTCATTCACTGTACAAATAAACCCATTCATTCTCGCTGAGTACTTAAATTAACTGAAGGCTAATGGCAAGAAATCGGATAGAAAATAAAAGTTCTTATAGTAATTAGATGAACTAAGGGAGTTATCAAGTTACGTTGGCAGGCCAAGAAAAGTGGCCGCACCAACAGGGTGGGACCACAGGTCCGCAACGGTCAAATCCGTAGGGTGTTGGGGGCAAAGGAATAGGTCGTTGCAAGTATTGGTGCCTTGGTTACAGTCGGTGCAGAGATCATTGGTGCCAGGGATAATGCGAGCTTGATAGCTCTGAAGTATATGGCACCAACCCGACCGAAGTTGTACCGGGGTTGTCCGGGTTTCCCTGGGCAGCGACTTTTCGCTGTTATTTATAGGGGGATGTGTACCAAGGACCCTCTTAACCTTGCTTGAGAAGACTGCTGCAGAGACTGTATTATAGTGTATACTATTTGAGGCTGAACGGACAGTGGCGGGTTTCCAGGTGGTCGGTATGACTGGGTTTATACAGTCTCTGTACGTTCGGATGTTTTGACGTATGCAGCGCAAAGGCATCTCACTGACAGTGATGTCGTGAACTGGGTGTCCGGGGTTGTGGCAGGCTTAGAAAAACTGCTTTGAAAACAGTTCATTGTGTTGCCTGACGGGGAGCATGGACGTTTCGCCATGAAGATGATCAGGGTTGGTAATGGAGTGGCACCCAGTTGTGATGCGGAGGGCTGTATTTTGCCTGGACTGGATATTATTCCATTGAGTGTCACTTAAAAATGACGTCCAGATGGGGACGGTGTAGTTAATAATTGAGCGGCCAATAACTTTATACGTCGTCATAAGGTCTTCTTTGTTCTTTTCCCATGCGGTTCCGGTTAGAGCTCTAAGAACCCTATTACGACTGTTCACTTTACTGCAAACATTTTCTGCCTGCCTACAGAAGGTAAGGAGTTTGTTTAGGGTTATTGACTGTAGGGATAGTATCGTTGTTAATACGAATGGCAAGTGAAAGCTTGACTTCTTACGTCCAAGAGGTGAACAGCGTAGCAGATGATTTTTGGGAAGCGAGGTGGAGTTTCCTTTTCTTGAAAAACTCAGATAGCTCTGTCAGGTAGGAATCGTTTACATCTGCACCGGAGGCAGCAACAGAGCTATCATCAGCGTAAGTAATCAGTTTAACGCCAGTAGGGGGAGTAGGAAGCATCGAGACATAGAGATTAAATAAGATGGGGGAGAGGACCCCTCCTTGTGGGACTCCCATCTTAAGTTTCCGATGCTTTGAGCAGGAATATCTGAATTCCACATATGAGCTCCTGCCATTTATGTAGGCTGACAGGCACCCTTTGATGGAGTCAGGGAGAGTGGAGTTCAGTATGTCATGTAGGAGAGTAGGGAGATCAACCGTGTCGAAAGCCTTGGACAAGTCGAGTGCCACGACAGCAGTGCGCCAGTGCGGGCGACGGTGGTTAAGACCGTCCGCAATGTGGGACGTCAGCTCCGTTAAGGCGGCAGTAGTGCTGCGATGTTTCCTAAAGCCATGTTGGTCGGAGGCGAGACTCAATTCCTAGAACACCCTCACATCACCTTATAATAATATTAAACACCCTATGATAATGAAGAAAGATACAGAATATCTTTCAATAAACAAAATGTAATGCTCACAAGAAATATCATGAATAAACTGCATGTCAGCACATTTTGGCTTCAGTAACTTGTGCGTCAAAAGCATCTAAAGAATTCCAATAGATTTCTTGTGTCAGCAATTTAATAAGACAAAGGAAAGCAAACGATCTTCAGTCGAAGACAGATTTGTTGAGTAGACAAATTATAAGTATAAAAAGGGTTCCATCGATCATATAATTTTAGTTCTATTCCTACCTTAAGCTGAAGATATCCCCCACCAGTGGTAAGGGATGTGAAGCTCATCCAATAAATAATTTTAAAATCAAATACTCGTTTAATTAAGTTGAAAACACAAAAATATATTTTTTTTATAAATAAAGAATCGGAAACAAAATTCGCGCAGTCGGTAGGAACTCGAAAGATCAATTTAAATATATCTTACTTTATTTAAAGTTTAATTCAGGATTACAAATCATTCTTTAACTAGATAAAATAATTTACCGGTTAATTAAAGTTACAAAACGGTATTATAGGACAATAAAAAAATATATACATATATATAAATATAATTCGAGGAAAACATAGTGAAGGTCCGTAAAGGACAATTTCGCAAAATCGCATAGAGGGAATGTTTAACTGTGAAAATAAATATATCGAACATTTTTCAATGCTACCAGAGAAATATATCTTAATCTTCAAAAGGGAGCACATGCACCGCAAGTAGAAGAACCACACGCAGAAGAGAACTCACAAAGTTGGATAGACGACGAAGAAACAGCTGATTTTCAAGAACATTTCAAATCAATTCAACAAAATTTAAGAAGACAACAACTTCGACGAAATAAAATTAACGAAAAATAAAAGTGTAACTTTAATAAAACTGAAGAACAACTTTACGTGGCAGAAAATATCCAAGTCAAACAGCAAAACATAATAGAAGTCCAGAAAAAATAAAATTTGAAATAAGCAAAACTGCACTTAAGCCAAACGAGCTTATACACATGGACATTTATAATCCAAGTAAAGATATTTACTTTTTTAACAATTATTATAGACAAATTTACTAAACATTTGACAGCCTTTCCACTAGCTAGTAGAAACACTCATAAAATTATTGAGCAAATTAAGTTTATAAATTCTATATTAGGCAAAACCCAAGAAATAGTATGCGATAATGAAGCCTAGCATTTAAAGAATATTTCAATGAAGAAGGAATTAAAATAAAACTCATAACCCCAAATCATAAGAAACTCAGATGTAGAAAGAGTGCGTGGTACACTTCATGAACATATAAGAATATATAAAGCACAAGAAGAGAACAAGACCATATTAAACTTGAGAGAAGAAGTAATAAAAGCAGTTAGTAAAGGGTGTCCCAACAAGAGCGCCGGATCTAAATTTACCGCAATTTTATTAATACAAGTTGTACGGTGATTTTTTTTTGCATTTGTCACGTACAGACCACACGATTTAAGAATATGGAGAAGTATTCAACCCAACAACGTTTAATTATTGAGACCGAGAAAAAAATTATCTGGCGCTCTTGTTAGGACACCCTTTAAATCCGGCGCTATTGTTGGGACACCCTATATATATAATTGTACAATCCATTCAACAATATTAAGAAAACCTATATGTTATGTTATGTTATTGTTGGTGGGCTGGAAAGCCTTGTTCACTGCGACCTTAAGGTCTATTGTGCGTCCCAGATGTCTACCACATTATGTGGTGGCTTAGTCCTCTTATGAATGCCAATATATTTGCCAGGTCGATAGGTCTGGCATTCTGCCATAGAGCTGTGTGAGCCTTGAGGTATTGAAGTCTTTTTCGGGTGAGGGCATTACATATAAAAAGTATGTGTTCTGGCGTCTCCTCTGCCTCGCCACAAAAGCGGCAGCGATCTGTTTTGGATTTCCCCATTTTTCTTAAGTGGCCATTAAAAGGGCCATATCCCGTCATGTACCAGACAAAGGATCTCAGTATTTGTCGGTTTAACTTGATTGCTTTGTTTATACTTTAATGTTGTATTTGAGAAGCTTTTTGGTTTGTTTCATCGTAGTTGATGATTCCCATTCACCCTCGATGGCGTTGTTTGCCCACTCTTTTATCTTATTTTTGAGGTGGCTCTTGTTGAAAGCAATGCTTGGCTCGGGGCCAGTGAAGGTCTCTTCCGCGCCTGCTCTTGCGCAGAGGTCTGCTGTCTCGTTCCCATAAATGCCTGAATGGCCTGGAGACCACATCAGGTTGACGTTGTTGGTTTTTGCCTGTTCGTTTAGGTGGCAGTAGCAGCTCCACGTTGTTTTTGAGTTGAAAACCGGTCCTTTTAGTGCTAACAGAGCGGCCTGACTATCAGAGATCGTATAGATCTCGGTTCTTCTATATTTTCTCTTTATGCATTCTAGTGTGCAGGCTTTTAATGCTGTTGTTTCTGCCTGGAAAACGGTTGGGGATTTTCCTAGGGGTATACGTAATTTGAGTCTGGGTCCGAATACCCCTGCCCCTGTTCCTGAGTTTGTTTTGGATCCATCTGTGTACCAGATAGATGCATGATTGGGGAGGTTATTTATGATATTTTCAACTTTATTACGGTCCGGTACTTTTACTGAGAAGTTCCTTTGGAAATTAGTTGTTTTTATCATTGAATCTGATTGGAGGACAAATTCGCTTCCCAAATTGATTTTGGCGATGATGCTTGTATGTCTTGGTCTATTGACTTTGAGTTGGTTAGTTACATTGAGTGAAATGGCTCTTGCACCCGCTTCGCTTTTGATGTGTATGTGAAGAGGTGTAAGTCCGAGTAGTTTTCTAGTACAGCTGTTGGGCAAGTCTTGATGGCTCCTGTTGCATTAAGACATATTAATCTTTGAATTTTACTGAGTTTTGAGCGTGTTTTCCACTGCTCTGTTTTTGGCCACCATATCAGGGCTGCGTAAGTCAGCCTGGGCCTGATAATGCTTTAGTATAGCCATAGAGTAACTTGCGGGTTTGCTCCCCACGTTTCACTGAACATGCGTTGGCAAGTGAAGTAAGCTTTGTTAGCTTTGTTGGTGATGTATGATATATGGGAGTTCCATGTTAGTTTTTGGTCAAACATAACCCCCAGGTATTTGGCTTCAGGCATTATTTGGAGTATTTTGCCTTGGAATATTAGGGCGGGAAGAGTTGTTCTCTTTCTTTTTGTGAAAACGGTACATACAAGTTTATCTGGGTTGATACTTAGGTCTACCTCCCGGTACCATTCGTTTACTATTTAGAGAGCTAATTGCATGCGCTCTGTTATCGTGCTTTCGAATTTACCTCGAACCATTAGGACTAGATCATCCGCATAGCCAATATTTGTGATAAGATTATTCTTAAGCCTGTCGAGCAACTGATCCATAACCAGTAGCAGAGTGGTGATATAACGCCTCCATGTGGGCAGCCTCTTGTTGCCGCTATTGTGACGGTTTCGTCACCAAATGAGGCCCGAATTTGCCTACCCCTTAGCATACACATGACCCATCCGATGATAGAGGAGTCTAATCTCCTGGTTCTAGCTTGTGCTTGAATTACTTCGAAGTTGTTGTTTTTGAAAGCTCCTTGGATGTCGATGAAGGCACATAGTAACATCTCTTTGCTTCGGAGTGCGTCTTTGACTTCAGTTGTCAACTCGTGAAGTGCTGTTTCTGTTGATTTTCCAGCCTGATATGCGTGTTGGCTGGGGTTAAGTGGTTTTGATTGGAATATATTAGATCTTATGTAGTGACCTAATTTTTTTTCCATGGCTTTGAGAATAAATGATGTAAGGCTGATAGGCCTGTAAGACCTTGTATCCTCGGGGGATTTCTTCCCTACCTTTGGTAAGAAAATCACTCGTACATCTCTCCAGCCCCTTGGTACGTATTCTAGGCTATAGCTAGATTTGTAGAGTCCTACGAGTAGAGATTCTAATAGGTTCAAGCCACGTTGTAGGAGTATCGGGTATATTCCGTCTCCTCCTGGGGATTTGTAAGGTCCTAAGGAATTTACTGTCGACATGCTGTTGGTAGTTTGTCAATATTTTAACAAAATACTTTCAATTATTCTGTTCCTTTTGCTGTTTCTTAGTGCAGCGTTATATCTGGTAAGGGAGGTTCGATAGGCCGTCCAGTTGTTTGTCCGTTTGGTCTTGTTAAAAAGTTTTCTGACCTCTCTTCTTTTGTGGTTCCACAATGGAACATCTCTCGTGCCTCTGACTCGGATTGCGGGGCAGCTTGTATGGTACGCATTCATGATTGCCTCGGTAAGGTCGTTTGCAGTGCTGTCTAATTATGCAATCGATCTAATAGGGGTTAAGTTGGAGTGTGTCTTGAAAGACTTGCCAGTTAATATGTTTAGGGGTTCTTATTTGAGATTGAACCCTGTGAGGGGTTTCGATATTGAAATTGATATACATGTGATCGGAGAATGATGCTTTTTCATTACATGCCAGTTCTGGATCGTACTGGCCGTTCCTGCGTCTGACAAGGTAAGGTCCAGTACCTCTCTCCTAATGGCTTTTATGATGATTGCATCATTCCCCATATTATTTATAATAGTATTTTTTGTTAAGCAGTAGTTTAACAGTTTTTACCACGAATCTTTGTCTATGAGCTATGCAGTATTCTCAAAGCTCTGTGTTATTTCCGGAGGGGGTCTTCTTCTTCTCCCGGGAAGTGGCAGTGGCAAAATTGATGGTGCTCTTGCTTCCGGTGTTTTTGGGCGTCTCTAGGGAGATCGCGGTTAGGTCTCTGGAAATAAATTGATTTAGGGAGTAAATGTTGAACGAGTGGTGACATAGGATTGCTGTCATTGGTCTTTCGTTTCCTTTGCTGTAAATCAGCTTACCTATATTGTTTGGTATTCCCAGAATTTTGTCGTTTTTGGTCCATGGCTCTTGGATGAGAGCTAGTTTTTGGCTACGATAAGCAGGCAGAAGTTGGCAGTGGCTGCCTTGGATCTATGCAGATTTATCTGTACGCACTTCAGCTCTTTGGATAATGTTTGGGCTAACCGACTTGTCTTGTGGGCCCTGTGTTGTCGTGGTCTCGGTAAGCTTTGTCGGTCCTTCTACTGCTAGGCCATGTTTTTTGGACCGTTTAGTGTGGTCTGGTTTGGTAGTTGTGTTTTTGGTGTTGGTTGTCGTTGGATGATGCCTTAGTCTTTCTGACAGAATTGATTGCCCTGGTTTTGGTGGCACCTTGTCGGGTACCGCTTTTGGGTCTTTTTTTTCTTTTCGTGGTCTTTTTTGAGCCTGAAATAGACAGACCCAAAGAGCCAGTTAACTTTATAGTTTGACATTTTAAGGTTCTCAGCAATTTTTGGCGAGGCTGAGATGGTCAATTGGAGATACTCCTTTTCTCTGTCTTTCTTTGAAAGTATCTTCCAATCCGCATTCCTTAGCTCTTTGTTTTGGACCACTAGATACCATCGAATTTTCTCATTTGGTTCGTTTCTGCTGTGAGGAAGATACACATAGGAGATTAGGGCTTATGCCATCGAGTGGGAGCTCAGCTACTGCGTCCATGATAGAATCTTGGATTAGTGACATCTGTGCCGTCTCCAGTTTGACAGCAGGAAAGCACTAGTCGGTAATCGCCAACTTGATGGCTTTCGTGACGTCACTGTATCGTGGCATTGTCCCTGATCCGCTTGCCACCACTTCTTCTTCACCTAGACCCGTACCTGTTTTTGCAGTGGTGCTGGGTGTTTCGGTTGCTTTTGTGGGGATGTGCGTTGGTTTGTCTCGCTTTGGCGGGTTTTTGGAATTGGAGTCGTCATCGAATTTTTTAATTTTCAAGTCAGAAAGAAAAAAAGAAAACCTATAGATTTCATTCAAAACAAAATAAAAGTAGAAGAAGTAGAAGAGATAGGAAAAAGGATTCAAAAAATTAAAGAAGATAATATTAATAAAAGAAATCAAAATAAAACTGATTTTATTGAACCAGACTTAAATAAAGACGTTGACGTAAAAGCTGACGTAGTAAGAACAGCAAAGAAGAATGCTGCAAAATATAAGAAAACCAAGGTGGAAAAGATTGATAATAAATACTATGCAAATAATAAAAAATTACATAAAACCCATTTCAAAAGAAAATATAAATATCAAAGTAGTGATAATAATAATTTAATCTCTTTATAGCCAATATGAAAACACTTATACACTACCATTTTCATAAATTTCATGAGATAGCAAAACATGAAACCAACTTCACGGCGCGGTGAAGTGATGGAGACGTGGATCCGCTCTGATTTGGATTGCTGCTCAATTTTCATAAATATAGTTTTTATTTTATTATAAGTATCATTTTTTTATTAATAATCTTACAATAAAAACTGTTTCAGTACACAACATGGCGCAGTCGGTAAACTAATACACGTATTTCATGGGAAGAACAAATAGCGCAACAACCAGCAGCAAAAGTCAGGTAACACGTGGGATGACGAGATTCCTTAACCTTAATCGGAAGAAGAGTATTCAAGAAACGCCCGAACTAACAATAGAAAAACAGCAGAACAACATCCAACAACATCGGAATACAGACAACAATAACAGGAAACCTGAAAGCTAACTGGAAGCGATTTAAGCAAAATTTGGATATATATATGATTGCCACAGGAATCTCAGGTAAAGCGAAAGAGATAAAGAAGGCAGCTTTGTTGAACTTAATGGGAGAAGAATTCATCGATATAAACAACACGCTAGACAAATGCGGAGAGATATCATACGAGGAAACAATAAAAGCATTCGAGAATTTTTTCTCTTTTTTTTTATTTTTAATACTACATACTTAAATTAATACTTATTTTAAGACTACAAAAAGAGCAAGAACCTTTTTATTACTTTTCACAGAAATTAAGAAACTTATTCAAAGCTGTGACTATGAAAATCAGGAAGAATCAATTTTAGTGGACAGAATTGTACTAGGAATAAACGACCGAAAACTACAGGAAAAACTTTTAAAAAGCGAAGACCTAAATCTGAAAAAAGCACTAGACATTTGTCGAAGACATGAAATAATAGGATGCAAAAAGAACTTAAAAAACAGAGTTGATAGAATTGAAAGAAATACATATGGGCGATCAAAAGCAAATAATTACATACGAGGGCAACAGTTGGAAGCAATACTTATGTATAAATGGTCATGAAATACAATTCAAATTTGATACTGGTGCAGACGTTAATATATTACCGGAAAACTTATGGAAAAAAATCGGACTTCAACTACATGAGGAGCTTTATTCCAAACCTAGCAAAATTGTCGGCACCTCTCTGTGAAATCTTGAAGAAATACAACCACTGGACCTGGCTACCAGCACATGAAGGAGAAGTAAAAAAATAAATTGTGCAATAGCAAAAATGATAAATCTGCCAGTTGCTATATTGCTTTCAACAAAAAAAATAAAATTACAACAACAAACACATTGGATAGACCAGAATTGGTTTAGCGTTAACCAAAAAAAAATTTTTGGTTAAGAAATATTTAACCAAATTTTTATTTATAATTCCCACCACCAGAGTCGACTTTTAAAAATTATATATGGATAAGTTGGCAAACACATGAAACAAAAAAATTTCCAAAATTTGGTTAGTTTTTGCTGTTGCATTGATGAGCCGTTAACCACAAAAAATTCCTAACTCATTTTGTTGAAAGCAATATAGCAAGTGTTGAACGAAAGTAAACAGATAACCATAGAAACTGATGCGAGCCAGTATGGAATCGGAAGCTGTTTACTGCAGGATGAAAAACCCATAGCTCTTGCATTTAGAAAACTAACACCAGCGGAAAGACACTATACGCAGATCGAAAAAGAGTTTCTTGCTATCCTTTTCGCCTGTCGGAGATATCACGAATATATCTACGGACGAGAAACAGTAGTAAAAACTGATCATAAGCCATTGGTTAGTGTTATGAAAAAAGAAATCGGAGAAATTCATGCTAATAGACTCGAAAGAATTAGAATGAAATTGTCAAAGTATAACCTGCAAATGGAATATGTACCAGGAAAATTTATTAAGTTTGCAGATCATACTTAGAAGAAACAACGAATAACATATCGAAGAGTTTAGACTTCACAGTTCATACAGTAAATTTATCAGAAAGTAAATTAAATTTATTTCAAAAGGAAACCAACAAGGACCCACTACTAATAAATTTAAAACAAATGTAGTTAAAGGAGAGATCTATTCAGATAGTGAATTAGTATTTTATAGAGACAGAATTTGTGTCCCTATATCGCAATAAAAAGACATGCTGACGTTGTTACACGAAAGTCATATGGGCACAACAAAAACAAAGGAAAGGGCAAAGTCAATATTTTACTGGCCACAAATGTACACGGACATTGATGAAACTATAGCACAATGCGGTACATGTCAAAATTTCAAGCGGGTAGCAGAAAAGAACCATTGATACCACATCCTATTCCAGAGTATCCGTTCCAAAGAAATGCCATGGATATTTTCAGGGTGGTTAGATATAATACGATTGAAAAATAAAACAGCTTTGAACATAATTGAAGTAACAAAGTTGGAAGCAATACTTATGTATAAATGGTCATGAAATACAATTCAAATTTGATACTGGTGCAGACGTTAATATACTACCGGAAAACTTATGGAAAAAAATCGGAAATTTTACAAAATTGGATGCTGTCACGTTTGATCTTCGTGCATTTGGTGGGTATAAAATAAAGCCAATGGGAATGGCAAAGCTGAAATGTCATTTCAAGTTGAAGACGTCACTCGAAAGTTTTGTGGTGGTTGATCGATGATGTGTCAGAACCAATATTAGCATTACGAACTTGTGAAAAACTTGCAATGATAAAAAAGGATTGAAAATATAGAACAGAATACAGGTAAAGAAAAGTTAATAGCAAAATTTAAAGATGTTTTTACTGGAATCGGAAAATTTGGAAAAAAAAATGTAAAATAGAAGTGAAACGAGACGCATTGCCAGTCACTAAAGCACCACGAAGGCTACCAATTGCAATAAGGGACCGACTAAAAGCGACTCTCAAGGAAATGGAAAAAATAGAATAATATCAAAATCACAAGAACCGTCAGAGTGGATACATAACATGCTAGTAGTTGAAAAACCAGATAAATCGCTAAGAATATGTTTGGACCCAAAGGCGCTTAATGAGGTTATAGTGAAGACATTTTATAGTATACCAAAATTTGAGGATATCGCTGCAAAGCTCTCTGGAGCAAAAGTATATTCGGTTTTCGATTTAAAGCAGTGATTTTGGCAAATTGAATTAGAAGAAAGCTCGAAGAAATTATGTACCTTTAGCACCCCATTTGGATGTTATGCCTTTAATAGACTTCCATTTGGTCTTAATTTTTGTGCATAAGAATTCCAAGAGCAAAATGAGCGCAGTTTTGGAAACATATCTGGA